>WKFP01014674.1:327143-371059 GCA_011057875.1 Pterocles orientalis | reverse complement strand
TACAATTAGAAAGAAAGGGAGGGAGAGGGAGAGGGAGAGGGAGAGGGAGAGGAGGAGAAGCACACTCTCGCACTTTCTGGTTAAGGGATGTGATCAGAGCAGGGCAGCTCACTTGTTCCTTTCCAAACTGAAAACCAGACCCCATTCATTCCCCAGTGGCTTTCCTGCACACAGTAAGCTTTCTGTATTTGAAGCAGTATGTTCAAGTTAAAACCTGCTCGTTATTTCCAAGCAAACATTAATTTCAACTGCATAAGTGCCCAAACAAAGAGAGATCAACCCTCAGCCTGGCTCTGCTCGGTGACCAAAGGGGTGGAGAAGGGAGGGACTGTCTGCAGCTAGATCCTGAACTAGCATAGCCGCAAAGACAGCTGGAGCAGCCCAGGATTTACTGCCATTTATGCAACAAGCTGGACTTGACAGCAGCGGTGGTTTGGCAGAGCATGACTCTGTTTTGCATTCTCTCTACTGCAAAGGAGTTGTTTTTGCTGTGTTTATAATTAGGGAAGGAGTTCCTTTCTGTCTGAGGCTATAACACGCCACTCAATGACATCCAGGACAAGCCCCTTTTGCAGTAGTGTAGCAGCAAGGCTGCCAGCAGAAATAGCCACTTGGAATTTTTCTAGCACTTAAAAGCGTGAAGCCCAGACCCTACTTACAGGGCACAGTGGTCGAACCGCAGCACACGTTATTCTCTCGCATAACAGGAGCTTGTGATATTTAGCAGCCAAAGGCTCCGGTTATTCCTGAGAGGTAGTCAGTAAACAGCCCTTCTTGTCAGAAGTGGCAAACACCTAACTGATTTTCTACAAATGTGGTCAGTGGAAGCTTTCCTTAAAACTGAAGTTCCAAATGTATTGCTGCCAGAGAGATTCTGAAAGCCTTAGTCAGCAGTTTTAGGGCAAGATGCATCCGAGTGGCCTCGGGACATTGCAAAGTGTTACTGTGTGAATAAAACTAATGTAAGCTCATTCCTGAGCTGTTTGTTTTTCTTTTTTGTACGAGATTATGGCATTTTGGTGTGTTACTTTTTGGATTTTTTCTTTAATCTCAGCTTTCTCTTTGCTTTCATTAAACTATAATAATTTATTAGTCCTCTCCTTTGAAATATTCCAAATCTGGAGTGGCTTTGTGTCAGTGGAAGACCATGAATGCAGTATATGAGGAATTCACTTTACCAAGACCTCTTTGATCACAAGTTCAGGTAGAAAGTGGACTGAGAAATTAACACCTTTCTGCGGGCAATGGCAAACAATATGACTCAGAGCTGCATGGACATTTGGGTTGCATTGAGAAATGTCATTTATACAGTCAGGCAAGCAGACCACAGCCAACTCCCCACCTCCCTCTCTCCTCCTCCCAGCTCCCACTACTACTGCTATTAACCAGCTCCACATGTAGCAGTGACAGAGCCAGGGATGAACCACTAAGTCCCAATGTCCCATGTTTTGTCCGAGGGAGTGACGTACCCCTGTGCCGCACTGCCCAGCACCCCCACTTCCCGGAGTGGAATGCAATCTCTGCCTTGCTTTCTTCTGGTGTAGTATATTAGTTTGTATTTCAGATAACACCAAAATAGCTTAAATTGCTTCTGGACTTGAGGTAGCCCAGCAAACAGACCCTTACTTCAATAGTGCTGCTCCTGGCAGGTTTGAACAGACACTCCATGTATGGCACGAATATGTTATATCCCATATAAAATGACTGTGTGAGCTGATCTAGGTGTTCCTGCTCTGGCAGGGGGATTGGACTAGATGATCTTTCGAGGTCCCTTCCAATCCCTAACATTCTGTGATTCTGTGATTCTGTGATTCTGTGATTCTGTGACTATGGATAATTAAGAGCTCACTACACGTGGCCAAATACACGGACATATACCAAACAGTAAAACCACAGGGACCCAACAGCATCTGCAGCAGCAAGCACCCTTGGTGCCTGGCCCCACGGAGCACCTGAAGCTCCAGCTCCACTGATATTTTTGCCCAGAGTTCAGTACCTTGAATGCCTTTTTTGCAGACTGGCCTCAACCCCGTTAACAACCAGCCCTACAGAACTGAGCAGCTGAAACACAGGCATCTAATGCCACTTGTGTGTCATTGGAGACCTAAGGCACTTGGGTAGACCTGGCAGATAAAACACAGGAGTCCCTACCCTCCCAACCAGGCTGGACAAGATGTCTAAGGGCACGTAAAACAGCACTGGCCCTTACTTTTAAGCACCTGTGTTGCTCTCCAAGACACTTCCTGGGCAATTATTTAGGTAGACCTTCTGCCTGTAAAATTTCAGTAAGCAACTGCTACTCCTGACCGACTTGAGCTGAAAAGACACCCACATCTGATGTAAAGGTGTTTATAGTGACTGAGCTGCCACAGATACATTCTACAGATAATCTTGAATTATCTTCAAATAAAAGGTTAGGTCTTTTCAATACACCCCTAAATTTTGTCCTAAAAGAAGTCTCACCCAACTGAATTCACTATCATCTCAAAGGAAATCCTTCACTTTAAAAAAAATACATTGGGCGAAATCTTGGACACAGGCTGTAATTGAGTTTCTCAATTTGTATGTGCTGCCTGAAGAGCTTTAAAATGTTACAGCAATCAGTGTCAATTTATTGCAAAGGATTATAATCTTATACTGCAAGTACTCAGAGGTGTCACACTAAATCCATATTGCTGTGGGATTCAGAATATTTTGGGCTGGGGATTTACTGGTTTAGTACTTCTTTTGTTCATTCTAAAACTGCTGTCATATTTTGAGTCTTACAGAGCAGTGGCTTTGCGAAGTTATGTTCCCTCATAAATTAAACTGCTTAGTAAAAGTGCTCAGTAATGATTTTACATTTGGGCTTAAGCACAAACCTTTTTAATTTGTTGTATTACAGCCTGTACTCCTTGCGGAGCTATCAGCTAATTTAATAGCCTCATTTTCAAGCTTCCCTTTTAGTTCAGACTTTCATACAGTCCTTCAACAGATTTGATTCTGCCCCCAGGACTGACAGAAAAAAAAAGAAAAAAAAAAGAAAAAAAAAGGAAAAAAAAGCCCAAAACCTGTCACAGGAAGAAAGAAGTGAACAGTGAATTTTAAAAATGAACAAGGATCACTACACAAAAAGTAGTCTCTGCACAGATTTCATCAGATCCCACCCAAAAGGAGCTTTAACAATACAGTGTGGCCTATATATGAATTTAATATAATGCCTGAAATGACTGTAATACTTCTCAGAGGATTTGTGAGAACAAATTCATTAGTATTTGCATGATGCTTTCAGAACAGCCCTTCTCTTTTGCCTTGTTTTGCTGGTTATCTAAAAAGAAGGCTCAGTATGAAAGCACAGGCTTGATCCCCTGGCAATGCAGAACATGTTCCTTAAATAAATGATTTTATGTGATCAACTATTAAGACACATTTTAGAGTGGTTTCAAGCCAGCTTTAAAAATCCAGTGTTTCAAATCTGTGCTGTGGTCTGCATAAGTACGTGGATTAAGTAAAAGAAAGAAAGAAGGGGGGAAATGTGATTGAATTTCTGAACATGTATTTGCAGAAAGCTAAATTCTCTGAAAACTGCCATACCAAAGAGATCTGCATGCACACTTTAAAAACCAGCCTACTATGCCTAGGGTTGTTTCACAGTGTAGGTGCTACATAACAAATCTGCTGGGAGTGAGCAAAATTCCTGTAAGGGTGTCCTACTCAAACTGTCCTTGTTTTTATTGGATTGCACCTGTGCTTTCACATCAACTCTATTTTTAGCGTTCAATATGACACGAATACAAATAAATCATACAAGGCTTATTCTTAATAGATTTGCAGTATGCATACGTATCACACACCATAACATATTGCCAATTGTCATTAATCATAGGAGGGTAGTACATTGGACATCAAAACACGTTTTTGACAGGTTTGTGCAAGCTTAGATTTGCTCAGCCTAGATCGCCTTTTCCTAGAATCATTCTCTACCTGATTTATGTCTCAACATTTTCCTAAGACACCCCTCCAGCCTGTAAGATTGTTAAGTACGTTGCTGCAATCCAGTTTACTATTCCAAGTGACTGCATGTCTGAATCAAATCTCCAACTCCATTTTAGGGCAATTTATGTTCCCAGAAAGCTATATAAAAGCCTTCATTTTCGCTTCATACTTACACCCTATGAGTCTTGCCATTTTATACCATTTAAATGAGAGAAACACAAAACAGAATCTACTCACGCAAATCATGATCAGATCTGTGCACCCAAACTCAAGGGAACATCCCCCAACCCCTCCAAAAGAAAAAAAACAAAACAAAACAAAACAAAACAAAACAAAAAAAAACCCAAACACAAACCACCACCAAAGCAGCTACCTTATTGTTACAGGTATCTTTCTCCCAGTCAACTTCTATATATCTCACATCACTCACCAATAAGTGATGGACCTGAGGCAGCTTATTCCAAAGCAAAATCCACGCTGGCAGAGACTAAGTTCATATTTTTCCCCCCTCACCTACCTGCTCTCCAGCCCACAGCCATTTGCACAGTTTAGTTCCTGCTGAATTTCTGTGTTTCTGCCTGTAAGGTGCAGATACCCAGCTTGGTGAGAACTCAGAGTGCACTTCACAGAGGGGTGCTGGGCTGTGTCATTCACTAAAATCAAGAAATCTCTTGGTGTAAATGCAAAACATGGAATATATTTGTTTTCCTCTTCAAGGCACTCCTGTTTGTAAAGAGTTTTCAGTCACCTGTGGAGTTGAGATTCCCATGGGAGCCTTTTGTTCTATTTGTCTTGCATCCATGAGCACTAAAAATCACAAACACCGGGAAGCATACTGGAAGTGTCACATGTGGGATGTATAAGCAACTCCATACATACTTGGATAAACCTAAGTGGGCTGACTGACACAGCATTCAGCAACAAAAGGCTGGATCAGCTCCTAGCCAAGGAAAGCTTACCCTAGCACCTGAAAGATTGCCTCTCGCAATATTTCACCTGGTAGAACTGCTGCTAGTGTGTGATAAGGGTCTTGGCTATCACACAGTCTATTTTCCACACAGCAGGGCATTTTTTTAACCCAGTGTTTGACTGGATTCTAACTTAACAGAGACAATGACCATATTGAATTACTGTTGTTAAGGAGATGACCCTGCCTATGATTTTGGACCCAAATAGTTGTTGTGCTCTCATCATAGCTCCGCATGCACTACTAAATTTCTGTGTTATCCTATTGTCAAACTAATACCCCATACTTGGAATTCTGGGGGCTGAATATTCCGATTGAGTTCCAAGTTTGTGATCTAAAATTAAGGTTTCTAATTACTACCTCTAAATAAAGTGGAAATCCCAGATGTGCATGTACCTTTGAAGACAGATGACCCAAGTGCCAATTTCAGTACAACTCAGATTCCACTGATTAGCAATTGTCAGGAAACCCTGGCCACATCAACATCAATGGCAAAATTGAAACTGTAGCTTTTGGCTTTACGTGGGTATATTTTAGGGTGATCTAAAGGCATGATAGTTCATTATATCTTAGAGGTTCATAACAGGCATCAAAGAGCAAAGACCCAGACTCATGCTTAACATAAATAATAGTCTTCTATTTTTTTTGTGAATTTAGAAGTATTTGTGTATATTTATTAACCCCAAATTACTCATACAGTACTGTTGTCAGTAGAAAGATCACCACTGGATTTTAGAGCACTGACTTAGGCACTCAGTGAACAAAACAGGAAAGATAGTGGTCACATATCTCATTTTGGGGCTATTATTTCTTTAGTGTCGGAAGGAGGAACGTAGCAGAACCAACCAATGTCTTCCATATCAGGGTTTTTAAAAATGAAAAAAAAAAAAAAAAACCAAAAAACTGGTCACAAAAACTGAGTATATTTCAGGTTTACTGAAATGCAGTCCTACAGATCAAGACAAAGAAGTTCCCCAGTGCTCTGAAACAATCAGTGTTTATATAAATTAGTTTGTGATCCATATTACTCAACTGTATCATTTTATATTATTGAACACATTAATGTGAAATAAAGACTGACATGTTCGTTATACACAGCCTGAAAGCTCTTCCAGCTGAGGAGAAATAAAAAGTAACTAGAAGAATAGCTGACTAAAAGGATTTAAAATTTTATTGAGACCTCTGGCTTACATAAAGCCTGCATTAAATGTTATTCATCTGAATGTTTTGTTCACCTCGTTTCAGATAAAAACAGAATGAATGTAACAGTTTTTAAGCATGATTAACCCTATATTATCATCAGAAAGAAAAGCAAAAAGAAGTACAATACATATGGCAGCAAAATAGGCTGTCGTAAAATATTGCCCCAGGACTATGTCATACCAATCTAAGTCAATCAACAGCAAACAAGAAAGTATGCCTTGAATAGCTGATCTATCCTTTTCTAACTAAGAAGGAAGTGACCTCATTTTTGTTTCCACACATTCATGAAATGATTCTAATTTCAGAATCAAGCAGTGATCTCACAGGAGCCCAGAAATGGTTGCTTAGGCCCGATATATCCAGGTCAAGACGCTTCAAAGCTACATGTTATGTTGCTACATTATTCATTTTTAAAATTATTTTCAGATAACTGCTCAAGGAAAGGTAAGAAAAACACTGTTGAAAAGGCTTTCCTTCCTAGAGACAGGGACCTTTGTGTGGATTAAGAATTAGGAAAGAACACCAGCCCTTAGAAGCAATGTCTATCTTGGAATTGTATTTGTTTCAGCAAATAATAGGTCAGGAATATCTTGCCCCCACTACTGATAAGGAATCTGCATCATGGATTGCAAATGTTTGTTGACTTTTGCCCTAATGGTCCCAATTTTCTCATTTCGGTTTGAATCAGCTATTATACTGCCAAGAAGGCAGCATTACATAGCTGTTACTTGCAGTGGGGAAAAAAAAAAAACACACTACCCCACAGAAAACATTGCACAATGAAGGATTTTGAAATGCTGTTTCCCATTGTCCCATTCAACCAATTTCAGAGCCAACAGTATCAGAAAGATTTAGAGAGCTGAAGATCAGGGAGAAGTAGGTGCTGCTTTTAAAGGCTTTTTCAAACACGGTGTTGTAATTGGAATCAATAGTAGAGTCCAGCAATTCTGTCTCGCTGATAAAATCCATGTGTGGAATTATCCTCCAGGAGGACCAGATGTCTAAGACAGTCAAGGATTTGCAAGAAATTGCCCCCATTGGCCTCTGTATCTCAATTTGCCTAACCTATCGTTAGCACCCAGAGGAGATCGGCATCAATTTTTAATCAAGCCTTTTAATGGCTGACGTGGACTATGGAAGGAGCTACTTTCTTTCTACATCTCTATCCTTTTTCTTCTCTGTTACTAGGCTTTTACAACAACTTCCTCAAGGGTTCTTGGAAGAAACAATTTATTTTTCATACATTGGACCACAATAAAATTAGTGCCATTCACACCGAAGAACTGTGAGACATGGTTAATCCATGAAGAGGACTATGATGACTGAGGCTTTGAGCAACCTGGTCTAGTGGGAGGTGTCCCTGCCCATAGCAGGGGCATTGGAACTAGATGATCTCTAAGGTCATTTCCAACCCAAACCATTCTATGATCTCAGTGAGTTGTTCTTTCACAGATCTGGACAGAATTTATAACACCAGTACTCTGGAGCACCTCCCCTATGAGGACAGGCTGAGAGAGTTGGGGTTGTTCAGCCTGGAGAAGAGAAGGCTCCAAGCAGCCTTCCAGTACCTGAAGGGGGCTACAGGAGAGATGGGGAGGCACTCTTTATCAGGGAGTGTAGTGAGAGGACAAGGGGTAACGGGTATAAGATGAGAGAGGGTAGATTTAGACTAGACATTAGGAAGAAATTTTTCACTGTGAGGGTGGTGAGGCAGTGGCCCAGGTTGCCCAGAGAAGCTGTGGATGCCCCATCCCTGGAGGTGTTCAAGGCCAGGCTGGATGAGGCTTTGAGCAACCTGGGCTAGTGGGAGGTGTCCCTGCCCATGGCAGAGGGGTTGGAACTCAATGATCTTTAAGGTCCTTTCCAACCCAAACCATTCTGTGATTCTACTCCCTGATTACTGACCCCATCCTTGTGCTGACAATGACCATCCACTCAGCCAGCAACATGCTGCATTATGCCAGACAGCTTTGCCAATGTGTTTTTTAATAGCAGGATACTCATAAGAGCTTCAGATAATATCTGCCACTTTTTCCAGGATCCCATCACTCTCCCCTTTCTAATTGGAGCCTCATTTATGCATGATGGTAGTGGCATAACCCATGGATGGGACTTTTTCAGCTTGAAAAGGAGATACTGTCATATATGTCAGAGAAGATCAAATGAAGCTTTCCAATACACCGACCCAGAGGTATTAACTTTTTAGGGTTGCTCTCCTTTTCCCAAAGGATTGAAATAATCTGCCCAGAAAACACGAGCCTCGCAGTCAGCTCCAACCATTTCAGTAGAAGACTGGGGGAGATCCTGGTGTTATTTAACAACAGCTTCTGGCGAGGGTTTAACATGCACATTGAAGCAGTGCATTTAACTCCATTTCTCTGCACACTAAATTGAGTCTGTGGGGCACTGAAGTACAGCACCAAATGTGGTTATGTTTCCTCTGAGAAATTCTCACTCCCTCTGGGTCCAGCCTTAACGATGAATCGTTATTTTTCACCTGAGGCAGGTTCTCCTTTGCAAAGCTAACAATTTTTAAATTGTAGATAGAGACAGAAATAATCAGCGGTGCAAGTAATACAACTGCAATAGGCCCTTTAACTATCAAAATATCATCGGAAGGCTGATGCTTTCGCCACTTGTAGCTCCACAGGGCTATGATCTACTTCATAAATTTGGTTACAACAGACGAGAGTGGCAGTTTCTCAATGCAACTCAACAGAACCATTTACAAACAGCAATCCTAGATATTATTCCACAGACCACATACAGCAAAGAGAACGCTAAACTGAAAGATGAAAAATCCTGTAACAAAAGATGTGCCTCTATGAAGCAATTTGTCTCTACACTTAATGACTTTAGGTGTGATATAAGTTATGCTTCAGTAGAGAGGAATGTCATGAAGGAATTCTGTAACGCAGCTATTCCTGGGGTATGATTACCCATTTTTTCACTCTGAGTCTTGCAACAAAAAAGAAACACTATTACCTTAAAATGCCCCCAAGAGAATTTTATATCACGCTTACAATCTGGTTTAGAAATGCAGAGCAATATGTTTTCTGCATAAAGCAGTATATCGCAAGTCCAGCAGCAAGAATAAACCCGATTCAGATGGTAACCAGGGTTTTCAGAAAATATCCCATTCCTCCAGAAATAGGCAGAAGATGACTAAAGTCACCTCTCTGTCCCATGCCTGCTTCTCCTACATGTGCACACAAACATAGAAAAAGTGCTTATGAGAGCTGCTTCAGACAGCTATAATAAATCAGCAAAACCCACTAGTCCTTCCAGCAACACAGAGGCTGATAAACAACTGCTGATCCAGGAGTCTCAGGGACAGTGTTCTGGAACAACAGGAACAACAATGCAGAGCATATTTCTATACTGGCTAGTTGTCATGCTCTGTCATATATGCACCAAATCATCAGGTGGGGAGGCAGTGTCACTGTGTATCACTCATTTGTATATTTGTATATAGTCAATATTATTGTAGTTCAGTTATTAAATTGTTCTTATCTCAACCCATGAGTCCTTTTTCCCCTTTACCCCCTTAATTCTCTCCCCTGTCCTCAGGAGGGGGGAGGGTGAGCAAATAGGTTGTGTGGGGTTGGCTCCCAGCCAAGGCCAAACCCATTACAGTTAAATAAGTCAAAATACTCAAATTCCCATCTTGCTCACATGCTAGACAAGGCAGACTCAAAGAATTGCTTTTGACCTGTAGCAGAGCGGTGTGCATCATTGCCTCACAATGGAGAAGACCTCAGCAGAAGATCTGGGCTAAGAAGGCTTCTAAGAGCACAGGGGAACACCAGCACATCAGCAGCACCAATCCCAGCTCCAGCCTGTGTTCAAGAAATGGGCTTGTTATGTGCAGGCGAACAAGGCACCCCTGCAATGCATTAATTAGCATCTCCCCGCAAAGGGGCCCCAGCAAACTGAGAGGGAGGTCTGGACCCTCTTGCCTCTCTGAAGGCAACCAGATTAGACCAAATACTTGTTTTGAAACCTCCAAACAAAGGGTGAAAAAAAACTCCACAAAACAAAACCAACCAACCAAACAAACAAACAAAAAAAAACCCCACAACACCACCACCACCACAACCTCAAAATTAAAAGAACAAATAAAGCTTCAGCTACATTCCACACCCAGCTTTGTCTTCTTGGATGTTAATGCTAACGAGGAACACTAGAAGAAAGAAATGGGCCAGCTCACATAAATAAAACACGTAGTATAACAGATGCATCAAGAAGTACTGGGAAGTCACTTTGTCAGCGAGAAGTCTGGAGAAACGTATGGGTATTGATTAAAAGGGAAGAAAAATGCTGATCTCTATGGCATTTGTGTATGTGTTTCTTTAACAGCCTTCACACCTGAAAATGACACAAAAATGCATACCAAAATAAAAAATATGTCTGTACTAGTCACTTACTGGTATACTACAGATATTGTTAAGGCTCATCTCTTTATCTTCAGATTTTAAGTACAGTCTTAACTAAAAAGCACACGGGTATGATTTTTGAAGAAAATTAATCCTATTTATATACAGTTAGTTGCAAATGTGAAAGAGAACATGCACTCTTTTCAGCACGAACTGAAGACATCTGGATTATTTTATCCTCTATTATTTCTCTATCCTATTTATTTTTATCACTGCCTGGTTGTGATCTTGTTGAATACACGAGTGTCAGGACTGCCAGAATTTAATTCAATTCTAGAACTTGCATTATACTAACAAACTGGAGAAAAAAAAAAGGAACATAAATAATTTTTCCCTTCCTTTTCCCCACCCCTTACTTTAATAAGTGAAGTGTCAGGTTTCTTGTTCCTAATTCATTAAAGAAGTTTTAAGCCTTTCTGGTTAGAAGAATTCCACTATAGCTTTGAGGTTTTGTTGTACCCTGAGGTGGGCTGAAAGAATATGTGTTTTGAAAGGGTTAACTTGTGGAACACACTATAAAAGGCGGTAGTAAAAGCTTTAACACTGTTCAAAAAGAGGCTAGCATTTAGAAAGGAATAAAAAAATAAATAAACCACTGTAGAGTAAAAACACAAGCTTAGAGAAACCTTGAAAGAAAACTGACCTCCTTCCATTCCAGAATATCAGTATGCTATTCTAATTAAATTACATCTTTACTATTATTCCTAACTCTGGTTTATTTCATCCCAAATGTATTGTTGGATGGATTAGCACCCATCACAATTCTCTCTACTTCTCTTTGCCGTTCATACCTTCTGTGCACCGATTCTCCATCTTGAGTAAAGTGTTTTCTCTATCAAAGCAATCATGTTTATCCCTCAGCTAATCTGAAACGAACCGCTAAATGTTTAGCCCATAAGACTAACCCAGCACCATAATACTAGTTCTATTGTTTGAACTGTAAAAAAAACCCCTAATTATTTTCCTTTTTTTTTTTCTCTTCCCCCAGACATGGAGAAGTAACCAGACCTAACATATTCCCTGTTCACAATTTTCTTCCAATAGTTGCTAGGCAATTTTCCTGGCAATGAAATTTTAAGAAAGTAAAGCACAAATCTGCTCAAGGTCAGGTTTATGGTTAACCTTGTCCGATCTAGTCACAATTGCAGTGACTTTGCAGGGCTGGTGAAGCAGTAGGTAGCTAGAGTCACTGTTGAGGCAATTCCAAAATACAGACATTCCGACTTTGTATCAGAGACAGCAGATTCCTGTGAGCAAGGCTCTTCAAAATAATAAGCAGAAAAAAAGCAAGAGCTTCCAGAGTCTGTGTAAACGTACGGGAACTTGTGGATTGGCCTCCAGTTTTCCCCTTTTCCCATGGCAAAGACTGTACAGCTGGGAATGGACTTCGACTAAACAGCAGTATTTCTGTGTCGGTATCCATGTGCCAGGGCAAATCAGGAACATTTAAATACCAGGCACTGAGAAATATTTTGCCTTATATGCAGTACTTTGGTTTGCTTTAATAAAGAAATCATCAAATGGATCTGATTTAGAAGTTTGTGCACCAGAGACACCAGTTTGGGGGACCAGAGGAAGGAGCCTGCCATGTGCAGAACTGGTCCCTGCTCTCCGTGGTCCCTGGCTTTCCCCATGCATGACGGGAATTTCCAACTTCCTTCACTAACAGCCATGCACATCACTTCAATTCAAGTCAGTATAGCGACTGGCTTTAGTCCCCCAAAAATCCTGCTTCAGGGTCTTCCAGGTGTAACACAAGCTGCTCATTTGATATCTTCCACTTGGCTCTTCCCACAATCTCTAATACAATCTGACCAGGCTCCTGCCATTGTTCCCTACCCTCGGTGGCTGTTGTTTTGTGCTCATTAAGCTATCTTATTTCCCTTAAAACTCTGTCTGACCCAGAAAGGAGCAAAGCACTTTTTGACCTGCAATACATGATTTGACAAGAAAATAACCAAAAGCTGGAAGCTGAAGCTTGTATCTCAGATTTTACAAGGTATTTGGGCATGTGGGTTTTATTTCTACTAAAATGAGCCTATCAAAGTTGCTCACTCACTTCATAATAGCCTCATTCCCAGTTTCCCAAACACAAGGTTGGTTTAGTTGACTTTGGAAGTCACACCATTGGAATAAAATTGGTGCATATTAACCAGCAGCAAAGAGCCAAACAGTAAAATTTCAGGTGACTCAGCCGAGGCTAAGCAGAGATTATACATAATTCATTGCAAGTTCGAAACATAAGGAATTTAGGAAAAAAGTGGTCGTCAAGGAAATAATATTCTGAAGACCAAAAGCTAAGTCATAACAATCTGAGAGGAAATACTGAAAAAGCAGTCAGACGAGAAAGATCTTTGGCTGAATTTTTAACATCACAGAAATTCTAAACACAGAGAAATTATTTTGCCTGGTATATTCTGGGCAGGGAGAAATGAAAAGTCACAGAATGTAAAAAGAGTAAGTAGAGAGCATGACATAAGCCTGTTAGGAACAAAAGGAGCCCCAGCAACCTTGAGTGATCAAAAGCTTTTCTTCTTTGAAAACTTTTTCCAGAAAAAAAAACCAAACAAACCAACATCTTTTACATTCTTTATCACTTTTGAACACTTGTCTTATTCCAAAACCAGACAAGAGAAGAACCCAGAGAAAGATTTTTGCTGATCAACAGAAAACAGCATGAGTGCTTATATGCCAGTGGCAGTATGCTTGCAACAGTCTGGGCTTTGGATTTGCAGAGTGTATGGGAAAGCGTTCTGTCCCAATAATTCCATGAAAGAATAAAGAAAGGCAGAGGATTTTCATACATATATAATTCTAATATTTTATCCTCAGAATTCTAATATTTTTATCTTACCATTGTGAGGATCTCCAGAGCTGCAGACATTTATTGCTAGGAATGAACATCAAAAATTCAGTTTATATCAAAGGAAGTGAAAAGTTACCCTAAAGGCTGTTGAGCAGTTTTGAACTTCAGCAGATGCAGTTATTTCATGGCTGGTAGGGCATTTGATTTGTTTATTCAAACTTTTCACTTGTTTATTCAAACATTTCTCTGTGACCTAAAACTAACATCTGAAAATTCTGCAAAATTCCCCATTATACTAGTCTTTATGATTCATTCACTGCCAAGAACTGCTAGAAATCTCATTTTAAAAGAATTTTTCTCCCATTAAGCTCCACCTACCTTTTTTTCACTACACTACATGAAGAACATCCAACAGATAATGCAATGGCCTGGAAATGCATAGTCACAAAAGAGACATCATTAGTTGTTTTTACAGCTTAGTTCTGCTCCCAGTTTTTCAAATAATGCCTATGTTTCCTTAATGGTTTGCTCTGGGCATTAATCTAGAGTGCAGGGGCTCCCAGGCATGTCTCTCTGGATCTCTATTGCTCATAAAGCACCAGTTTTTCATAGCGATTTGTTAGCAACAAACCCTCCACAAATGAAAGTCACAGGTGTAAAAAAAATAACCAAAAAAACCCAAAAAAAACAAACCACAGGTAAACAGACACAGCCCAAAGCAGATAACTGCATATTATGGGGCATATTGCTAAGTGGAAACATAATTTGTACAAAGGTATTTCAGCAAAAGCTAGCATTATACACAGAGACCCCAGTTCAAAAAGTCAGTGCCTAGTTAAAGCAAAACTGCACATCAAAAACATGAATTTCTGCACCATTCTGAACTGGTGTGAATGAACTTACCCGAGCTTTGTATTGAGATGCTGCTGTTGTTAACGGTGACTTAGGTCAATTCTTCACACTTGTATCAAGCATGGCTTCTTTCAAAGCAGGTCCATGGTTCTGGTCTTCGTTTCAGTGAAAGCTGCAGTGAACCTTAGAGCTACGTGCCCTTCAGTTTTGAGTTTAACTTCTAACAAAAAGCTGAAGAGGTATGACTGGCTCCAGGATTTGAATCCAATCCACATGATTTCATTGTGTTCTGACTGAAGATTCTAGTTTTGGGACTATTTTCCTCCTCCTTGTGCCAAAGTTTTGACATATTGACAAATATCAGGGATACACTGAGGCTCCACATATGGACGAAAACCAGGGACAGATGGGAGAAGGAGTTCCAGTACAAATTGCCGAACAAGAGGTAATGCTTAATAAAATATAATGCATTTATCTATAATAGTATTTTTTATTTTCATCTCAAATGAACAGACATCCAAAGACGTATTTAAAGATTTTCTCTTCATTTAGTTTTGTTTCTTGACATTGGTTAGCAAAATAAAAAATTCACTTTGGGTTTTTTTTTTCTTAAAAAAGACAGCCTTATTGTTGACCTACATCACTGATATATGCATCCATGAGACATAACATCATAGTAGCTGAGTAAGATATATGAAGGGTGTGTGTACTTTCCAAACCATTTATATGAACATATGGCTGTATGTGCATTTTGCTTATGGAACAAAAAATATCAAGATTACCCCTTTCAGACTGGCCAGTTACTTAAGGAGCCTGATTGGAAAGGAGCAACTCCAAATGATAAAGAGAAAGCAGAAAAAAATGCCAACTGTGCTTCTCAGACTTCTTTCCAGATTTTTCCCTCTTTGGTCAGTGAACTGAGTTGAGTATCATCTGAAATCACATTTCCTACCTTTCAGCTTCCATCTAGTGTTTCTGTCAAAGGAGGCAGATATTTTATATTGCCCCCCCAAAAAAGATTAATATCTACCCATGTGGAAAATTTTCTCTCTTGCTATTTCCCTCCATGTACAGAATTACCTAATTCACTATTTCCACGTTGGAACAGTCTCTTTAATGTCATATTCAAGAAAAAAAAAAAAAAGCTGTAACAATCACTTTCTTTACTCCTTCCCAGCTTAGAAGAGGCATGCCTTAATTTGTAGCACACTTACTGTGTAGCAAGACTGCTCTGAAGAGAAAACTGAAGAGAATGGACTTGTATGAGCGAGCAGGGGAAGAAGTGGCTCACTAAATCCCCAAAATGAAGCATTGTGACAGCTGCTGCTGCGACAGCATTACAAACCCTGGATGGCCATGAGGATATTCAGTTCATCTGCTCTGAATTTCCTGGGTGACTGTAATGCATTACAAGGATGTGCTTTGATGTGTCCCGCAGAAATGTCCTCGCTACCACACCCTCTTCCTTCCGCCCCCACCCCGCTCTCCACCTCCTCCTGGCCCTGGGACCCTGCAGCCCACAGCGATGTCACGCTGCATGCCTTCCTGCTCACGTGAGCTGCAGTTGTCGGAGAAATGGATCCAAAAGAAACAGTCAATAAAAACAGAAACAGCTGTGAGAATTTTACATGGCATGGTTCTGATTGCTGGGTATATCCTCCACATACATGCTTCCTTTTCCTCTTTTCTTGTGCCTTGCCCAAGTATCAGGATTTCATACGGTACTGTAGAAAAACAACCATTAGGAAAGGGACAATGCAGCAGAGAAATTCACACTCTTTGTGATTCCGAAATTGATGCTGCTTAGACTTTTTTTTTTTTTTAGGTAGTAATAAAAAAGGGAATAAATAGGTAGAGAGAAGAAAAATTATTCATGGCAGAACCAAAGGAGACTGCAAGTTCTACAGGCAGGTGCAAATTTTTGCAGCAAGAGGTCTGACAAAGTTTTAAAACCCGCCGTCTCCACATCCTCCATTCTGCCCCACTTACACCCTTCAACAAAAAGGCAGGTGACTTCTGGATCAGTTATCACAGGTAGGACAGACTCTTGGTGGCACAGATTTCCGCTGGTAGCTGCCATTCCAGAAAGGACCCAGAATATCCGCTCTTCTGATTGCACTGCTGACATATCATAAACCTTTGTAACTGCCTGGAGTTTTTATCTGACATCAGACTGCACAGGGATTTATACACGATCAGCTCGCAAAAACCCTCCTTTATTCTACTCAGAAATTCACTTTTCACAGTGTAGGAATGTAAAATAAGATTAAAAGATAAATCTAAAACATCCCTACTACATTTTCATGGTCCTAAGCAAAAGAAAAAACAGTGATTGAAGCTGGGTAGCTGAGTTGCTTAAAGATGGGGGAAAAAAAAAAAAAAGTAGTGAACAGATGGTGTGATGACATGTACCTATTTTTTCTAGATGTTAAAATACTCTCCAGAGAAACAAAAGATCTAAATTCAGTTCCTCGCTCCCAACCCCCCAATCCCCAGTAGACCACCCTAAATACTGTGCCATGGGGCATTCTGAGAGGGTTTTTTAAAATAGCCTTTAAAATAATAGCCTGCAAGGGTATCACAACTCCCAGCTGAGCACCCACATCATAGTTGTCCTCTAAATCACTCTTAACATGGCAATGCAGCCACATCTTTCAGCCCTCTTACAGGAGAGTACCCCCTTCAAACTCACATTTTCAACCAGTGGCAGAAAGCACCTGAACCCAGACGTCCACAATACAACTTGCTTTCTTAACCCCTGGTCTTCAGTGGTGAAGAAAACAAAATACCCCCTTTTTGCAGTTACTGTTATTAAAAATGCTTAGAAGCAAAAAGAACTAACTGAATAAAAAGTCGAAACAAGTATTTTGTTGGCTCAGAGGAGATTGACTAAGTGCAAATTGAAGTGCTAGCTTTATTGGGAAGTGAGTGAGGCTGGGTCTCTCTCCTTCTTTCTCAAGGACTATACAAAAAGCTGGACATCTAGTAATTTTTACACATATGCAAAAGTTTAGTTGAAAGGCATAAGCTTAACACAGAAGAACTGGGTAAAACAGAAGGCTGCTAAGATGCCCAAGGATCAACTAGTTCATTGTAGTGATTTCTCAGTGACCTTAAAAAAATCTGCAGAACAGCAAACTGCACACAACGCAGCTTGAGTTTGCACAAGCACTACAAAAATGTGGTCTAAACCTTTGTGTTCTGGGGTGTCACAGGAGCAGCTTTTCTTTCAGGTCATGTCACACTTTCCATTTATTTTTCACCTGGTATCCAGAGTGCTCAAGAGAACAAAAGATGAAGAACAAACCAACTCTTTCAAATCTTTCTATTAGGATCAATCTAAGCTTTAGAAAAATACGAGGAATCTCACTTCACCCAAACTTCCAATAATAAAATTGAAAACTGTGTCCTAGGCTGAAAAAAAAAAAAAGGGAAATAAATAAGAGGGCCAGATTCTGCCCATAGACAACTAAGTCACATACGTTTGAATTAAAACAGAATTTGTGTCAAGATTTCCAAAACCTGCATTTCACATTAAGTATTTTTCAAACCAAAAGTGTCCCTGTTGTGTTACTTACTTCCAAGGTTTTTTCAGCTGTGTCACTGAAGCCAAATACAGTGTCTCTCAATAAATCAGCCGTATTTCAGGCTCTTATAATTGCATTACATTACTTCATCTTTCCTTAAGAATAATACTAACGCTGGCTATTTTCTGTTCAAACCATTTGCACGTAACTAATGAGCTCAAGATGTCTGCACTTTGCTGCTACACTCAAGGAGTCCAACAATACAATGTTGAGGGAGCACGAATACCCAACGTGCTCAAATTGACATCCCTTCTCAGGTACCCCATGGCCAACCAGCTACCTGTTACAGTTCCTGTGGCATTTACAGAAAGAGTGAGGAATAATGCTGACATTTCAGCCAAACACTTCCTTGCTCAGTACAACTTGTCCCAGTGGCCAGGTTATGTGAAGGCTTTGGCCGGGTGCTGACCCATGCTATGTCCCTTGTGACCTGATGTAGGAAATTATTTTATTGACTTATTCACATATTAAACAACAATATTTAATAAAATTGAAGAAATTTAGGATAGGTGGCAAGAATTACCTGAAATTCACCTGGAATACAGAACCCTAGCTTAAATGCTCTGTTAATATAACCATCAGGCACAACCTGCTCACTCACAAAGTTCAAAATAGCCGCAGAACTCCACCATACGAGCATGCAATGCAAGGACAGGGAGAAGAGCTGGGATGCGGGTTACTGTGAAACATGAGTTGAGATGTGAAGAGATGTCCCAAGAGGAGAACCTCAGCTTGGACTGTGGGATCTTGCATGCCTAGGCAAAACAAAGAGCTTCACAAGGGGACTACAGCATTCCCTGATTTTTTTTTCAGGATAGTTTCATGAGTTCGGCAGCATGAGATAGAGGACAAATGGTTAGGATAGAAATCATCACAGATCCTACACTTACTAAGACTGAAGCACTTTTTGGTCTGTGCTCTTCATACAACAGCGCAGCTTCGCTGGCAGATCCTTGTGGAGAAGTATCTCCGCAGCCAGTGGTAACTCCAACATCCTGTATGGGGCACATAACTGAATGGCAGCCCTCAGGGGGTCAGTAGCCCAAAATCACGTTAGTCTGAGGTCATTCCCAGCATATGTTGATAAATACTGCCATGTTGCCCAGGCTGTCCTTGGAAAGATATAAACCACACATCTGGAGCAGGCATCACTAGAGGCTCGAGAGGCTAACCTGGGGATGAGGGGAGCATTTCAGTCCTGGTAAACTATCACCAATATGATTGCTTTATTTAGCAACCACTAAAATGTTGTGGCTTTTCTCTATATGGCACACAGGTCAGAGCCCAATAGTCACAATAAATTCCCAGGCACATAAAACTAGCAGAAATCAGACCAATAATGAATAAGTACGGAGGTCTATGGTTACTTCTTGCACACCAAGTTTGGCAAGTGCATCATCGTACAGTCTATGCTCACCCTCTTCTAAAATTGGCTAAGAGCTATCCATCCAGTTCAAGCTAGTTATCTAAGACCCACCTCTATCAGAGGGAAGGAGGAAACGAGAAATCTCCACAGAACTCAACTCACCATGTCTGAGATGAGAAGGATAGATTGTCCCCTGAGTGTGCCTTGTGAGCATGACAGGAGATAACTAAAACCTCCTCAGATGAGATATCCGATTCCAAAGCTGAAAAAATGAACATGTAGACAGAAGAATGAAGCCATGATTCCAAAACAGAAAAGCATGTATTTGTGCAGGATTACTCTGGCTCACTTAGCTAACTGTAGCATTGAAGATAGGGCCTTTGGGATGAGCTGGTGACCACGCCCACAGGTTTCACAGCTCTTGTGCTTTGCTCGTTTCGAAGCCTGCAGTAGCACTGTGACTCCACTACCTCCCTAGTCCGTGCTTGTCACCTGCCCAGCCTGCCATCAACACCACTTCACTTTGTAGACATATGTTCAGGGATGCAGGGAGAAGTTTTTAGTCACTATGCTTTTTTCACAGCTTTCTGGTGAAAACACAAGCAAGTATTTGTAACAAAACTGCTGTAGCCCCAGTTGCCGACAATCGAGTGGATTTCTGAGCACGTGCAATTTCTTAGACTGGTAATCAAAGATAAATACTTCACATTAAAATATGTATGTTTAGATAAAAAATCACATTCTGCACACAGGTTCCTGAGGCCATCGAATAACAGAGGTTGGAAAAACAGCCTGATGGCTCATGCGTGTTTGGACAAAGATTCTCTTTTCACATTAGAGTCTAATAAAATGTGAAAGGGTCTGTGTATATTCCTGCAAAAAGTAACAGCGGCAGGAGGAAAGGGAGTTGCTTGTTCTTCTCAGGGAGGGCCCCCTGATCTTTCGGCTGCTTTTGACCTTCAGTGAAACCCGAGCGGAGGAGATCACCATCGCTGCTCTGCTGCAGATGGGAATCAGCTCAGCCTTGGAGGACTGCGGCTTATAGAGCTGTCAAGTACTGTCAGTCTGGAAGGATAGTTCAAAGTACTCTAAAAAGTTCTTAATGTCTCATTGGAACACCTTGAGGAATACTCATTAGAGAGGGAGACTTTCAGGAAAGGCCCAGGGATTGCTGTGAGAAAGTTTCCTTTTCAGCTACATGAGACTTGCCAGGTCTGAGCTCAGCTGCACTCCTATAACCTTCACTGCCAAAGGTAATAAATAAATAATATTTGTTCTGCCTAAAATGGTAGGGAAATCAACCATTCAAACAATGAGATTCCCTTTAAAAACTAAGGAAGGACACATAGGGCAAGAAGGCTGTAGCTGTATTTCAAGTCAGGCTCATGTGCACAGAATCACAGAATGGTTTGGGTTGGAAAGGACCTCAAAGATCATTGAGTTCAACCCCCTGCCATGGGCAGGGACACCTCCCACTAGCCCAGGTTGCTCAAAGCCTCATCCAGCCTGGCCTTGAACCCCTCCAGGGATGGGGCATCCACAGCTTCTCTGGGCAACCTGGGCTACTGCCTCACCCCCTGCACAGTGAAAAATTTCTGCCTAATATCTGACCTAAATCTCCCCTCTCTTAGTTTAAAACCATTCCCCCTCGTTCTGTCACTATCATCCCCTGTAAACAGTTGCTCCCCCTCCTGTTTACAGGCTCCCTTCAAGCACTGGAAGGCCGCAATGAGGTCTCCCTGGAGCCTTCTCTTCTCCAAGCTAAACAAGCCCAGTTCCCTCAACCTTTCCTCATAGGAGAGGTGCTCCAGCCCTCTGATCATCTTAGTGGCCCTCCTCTTGACCCGCTCCAAGAGCTCCACGTCCTTCCTGTGCTGGGGGCTCCATGTTCTTCGGGATTGCTAGGTGATCTTCTCCCTCTGACATTCTCAATGTCCTCTCTCCCTCATTGCCATTGAGAATTTCTGAAGTACCTTTACTAATCCACCCTAGATTATCTCTGGCTGTGCTCTGGCTCCTGACAGCATTCCCTCCATGACACATCACGTTAGCCCAACAGTGTTTACCTTCAGGGCAAGGTGTAAGGTTCATCTATTCATGCAGGTTTACGCCAGTCGAATGAATGCAAGGCCTTGACTATGGGTTTGCTTATACAAGGAAAGCAGAGTGTGAATTTACAAGCGACAGTGTGAATTTACACCATTTTGGCTACTCCCTGCATCTTAACTTTTACATGTAGTGGAGGAAGCCAGTGCATACAAAGGAACTCTTAGTGTGCACCCTCAACATACATAGCAGGGTTTAGCGCCGAGCAGATCATGCAATGTCATTCCACATCTTAGCTGATGGTTATTATGGTCTTAGCTGAGGGTCATTTACCTGCATAGACAAGCCTTTGCCTTGGGAGTTTACCTGATTCCAGAAGGTGATGGCCAACAGCTAAAACAGTCAAGTTTCTGTAAAACCTCAACAGGCATAAAGGTTACACAAAAGAAAGCATTGCTTCCCTTAACTAAAAACTGTATTTTTGTTGTTATATGTGTCCTGGGTTCAGCTGAGACAGAGCTAACTTTCTTCATAACAGCTAGCAAGAGGCTGTGTTTTGGATTTGTGCTCAGAAGAAAGCTGATAAGAAGTGATGTTTAAACGTGTTGTGGATTAAGCAGAGGAGAGTTAATCTTTTTCTTTTTTCCTTTCTTCCTTCTCTTCATAAATAGTTAGTAAGAAGCTATGTTTTGGATTCCTGCTCAGGAGAAAACTGATAAGAAAAGGAACGTTTATAGTTATTGCCAGGATACTCTCAAGGACAAATACATTCAGCCTCTCTCCTCTCCACAGACAGAGTGGGGGGGGGAGGGGGGGGGGAAAGACAGTCTGGCTTCTAGCTTGGGATTTGCTTTTAGGTTAAGATTGAGAAGCAGACTGACCAACTATTCCATCCCATGCACGTCATACCCAGTATATAGATGAGGACCCTTCCAGGAGATCACTCTCTTTCACTTCCCTTGGGCTCTGGATCATCTCGCTTCAGGTTCCTGCATTCGCTCTGCCAAGGCCTTTTCCCCCCCACAGACGCCGTTAGCTCTCAGCCTGGGACGCTCGTTATCTCTGTTCCATGAGTTTTGGGATCCTCCCTCTCCAGGGGGATCATTAGCTGTTTTTTTTCCCCTGCTTCGGTCAGCTCTCAGCCTGGGATGCTTGGGCTGTTATCTCCATTCCCTGAGTGCGTCCGGGAGCGGCGCACCCCCTCCCCCCCCCTTGTTCCACCCCCCCCCTTTTGGGGGGAATTGTGAGTGCGGTTTCTGGGGATCATTAGCTGGCAACAGGCTGAGCCTTTTCGGGGGGCAGTATCATTGTGTATCACCCATTCCCTCCCTCCTCCGGGGTCATTGGCCGGGAGTGGGCTGGGCCTTTGGTCATCAGGTGGGGAGGGGCAGAATCACTGTGTATCACATTGCATATTTGTATATAGTATTATTTCCAATATTATAGTTTAGTTATTAAATTGTCCTTATCTCAACCCACGAGTCCTCTTTGCCATTTACTTCTTTAATTCTCTCCTGTATCATTGGGTGGGGGCAGGGACTGTGTGAGTGGGTGTGTGTGGTTTGGCCCCCAGCATGGCCAATAATCTATCCTATACCATACACGTCACGCCCAGTATATAGGTGAGGACCCTCTGGAAGATCAGCCCTTTTGGTTTCGGATTTCTTTTGCTCTGGGTCATTTCGCTCCAGGTAGTGCTCTCCCAAGGCCTTCCCCTCCCCACCCGTCAGCCCTCGGTCTGGGACGCTCAGACTGTTATCTCCGTTCTGTGAGTGAGGTTTCGGGACTCTCCCTGCTCTCAGATCTTTAGCTGGGAACAGGCTGAGCCTTGGTCATTGTGTCCTTTGCCCCTTTAATTCTCTCCCCTATCCTCGGGTGGGAGTATGGGCAGGAGGGTGGTGGAGGGGGTTGTTGGATTGAGTGAGTGGATGTGTGTGGGTTGGCCCCCAGCCAAGGGCAAACTCATCACAGCAGTGAAGTTAATTTGTCATCTAAACAAGTTTCGCTATAGAATCAGTTGTTTCGGTTTACACTTTAGGCAGTAAAAAAAATCTGTACTTTCTCCTCACTTATACAGCAGTATTTCTTTATCTAAGGAAAGTGTACATTCCAAGAATCAGCAAGCAAGCTGACACACAAGATCTCAAATTCATATTCAGTCCTCTGTGAGCTCAGAACAATCAGCTCGTTGGCATGTCTTAAAACATTCAGTTGCCTCTGTACCTCTACGGTCAGATGCCCACCTGAAATAACTCAACAAAATCACAACTGCTCCCACAGCAGCCTGCCAATTTGAAATTAGAGAACAGCCTTATTTATTTCCCAGAGAGCAGAGGAAGGTAGGACATGCATGCCCTTCATGACAATATTTTCTTGCTAGAGCCCACGTAAGAAAGTCTGTTCTTTAAAACAGACTGCGTCAGAAAGAAATCACCTCCAACTCCCAGTTAATTCGTTCTAAATTCTTAGTAGGTCAACATTCACTTCAAGGTCTTCCAAGTGCATGTTATCTCATCACAGTCTTCGAAATTACAAACTCCCCAGGGAATGCTCTGTGCTTATCCGTGTCTTGTTCAGTGCCCATCACATCATCAGAGATTAGCAAATAATTCTTACAATTAACAATAATAAATAATAAGTGGCAAGATGTCCTCACGTGTGCTTTTTGCCTGCACAGCATGGGCAAGAGAAGATGGCTTGGAACGACCTGGCAAGAAGCAGACTTCTCAGGATATTGAAAGGTCAGGTCCCCAGAGAAAGGACGCTTCAACACCCCACTAACACACTACAGGCAAATGATTCTCGTGTAAGCTGCTCAGTTTGGAAGAGTGATACTCTTTCCTTTCCCTGGACTCTTCCTTATGCTGGGCTTTCCCTTCTTTTCTTGGTATGGAGCAAGACAGCTGGGATAACTAAAGTGCAGTAAAGTAAAATAAATAGATCTGCAAAGTGCTGAGTCCGGTCATTTTCCCCAGGAGAATCCGAGCAGCTCTGAGGCTTTACTGGAGATTATAATTAACACCTGACTGAAGCACATTTATGAACAAAGTTAAGGAGGGAGAGAGAGAGATGTTTCAATCTTGAACGGAATGGTTTTGAATTGGCTCAACTTTATGGGCTATTTTGGCGGTGGCCACGATTGAGCATAACTCCGAAACAAAAAGGAGCCTGGAGCTCCTTGCCACCTCCTCCTCCTAGGTCCTAGCACAAAGCATGTGTTTCCATTTAATACTGGATAAGAGTCAATTGATGTCTGGATTCTAATCCAAATGTTTATTCTTCTGTGAGGTTATTAACATTATTTTTCAGTTAGGTGTAGCTTCTACCTTAGATTAATAAAATCCCTTCTTCATTTCTTATGATCACATTGCAACCTCAGATTCTTGAGAAATGCTCCGTCATCTCCTAAATTCAGGCTGTATCCTATTTCTAATTCCCTCTCCTTGTTTATAGACCTTCAAGTTCTTCCAGAATTAAAAAGAAAAATCTCCCCCTGGCATTAGCGATGAGTTTAACAACAAAAACTGAGATCATCATGGACTCAATCCTTCACCAATTTCCATTATTTTCGTATCAGAATGGATCCATGAGCACATCCACTGCATTCTTTCTGTCTTCCAGGGAGAGTTAATGTTTGTGTTCTCTTCGTTTCTCACTGGCTTTAACTCAGCTGTGTAAACTCAGTTTACATCAGGATCTACTTCCAGATTAGGCTTAGGACAGAATTTGGTTTTTTTACATCAAGGCTTACAAAGGTGAAGTTGGAGTTTAGATTTCAGAACACCTGCATTTTACCAGCATTCCTATAACATTTAAAATCACAGAAACCTGTTACAATTAACAGATTGATTTCCAAAAACAGAAAAAAAGCACATAATAAATACACAGCAAACAAAGGTGTGAATACTGCTGTGGGAGCAGCAACTCCTATGAGTAACTCCTAAAATCCTGGCTTTAGACTTGCAGCACACAGGGCTCACAGTTCTTTCTCTATATAACCAGGAAAAAAAGAAACTCCAAAAGAGGCAGGATGCACCACTCAAGCAACACCTGGACCTATCTGCTTTCTGTTGACAGTTTGTCCCAAGTATACCGTGTAGTTTTGGTAGCATCCTGTTTGTTCCACAATGCATTGTCTTATTTCCTTTCCTGAAGCTCCTTTGGCAAACTGCTTTTTTGTGTCAGACATTCTAATTTGTTCAGCTTTTTTCCACAATTGTACTACAGTTTTATATTGTTACTGAAGGCAAGGTATTTTCTAAAGAAAATACGCCAAAGGACAAATTCTCCGCCTTACGGCTCAGCAATTTTCAATCCTACTATATATGGCACAGCTAAATGAGTCATAATGTCAAATGAATCAAAATTCTTGTCTTCCTGCAGTAGAGACAGAGGGCAAAGCACTATCTGCATACACAGCACTAATAAGAAATAACCCAATAAGAAAATTAAATGTTCTAATAATTTGATCAAATGACCATTTTGCTTAGCATTTTTCCAAGTCGCTAAGATTTCCAGGCATTTGGTCAAATAACTGACAATATAATCAGAATGATGGTAAGCAGACTGCCTATTTTATAAACATCTCTTCGGGCAATCAGTCAAACTACTGAGTAATGCATTCTGTTTTGAAAAAACCAAGATGAAATGCTTGTGGCATTTATACGCCCATCAGTCACAGCACAGGTCTGAGGAATAGTATTGTCCTTGAGCCTGGTTAAAGCCTACTGATCTGCTTGTTATAATTAGTGAAAGCTCCCAACTGGGAAGCTTGGTATTGAAAATTTGGCAAAAGCACATTAGGCAAGCCCATAGCCATCCAGGATTAATCAGCTCTTGCTGTCTCTTCTCTCTAGATCTGTGGTTCTTTCACTGACAGCACCGAGGCAAACATATTCCAGCAGACCAGCTCTTTAGGAGCCTAGAAGCACACATGTTCAAGGAGAATTTGCCACGATGAGCAAATCCAGACAAATCTATCACACTTCCCAAGTTTTTAGAGGCCTCTTTGGGATTCCTCTTGGCACTGGACTATATCAGAGGCAGACGTGGTCATGATTCATTGGAAAGCTACAGAGCTGCGTGGGTCTTCCCACCACACCGCCCACTCCAACGCCCATGAGGAGGCTGGATTTGATGTTAATTGCTATCTTAGGTGACAGGCTACAGTCCCACTAGGCACCTGGAACCACCCCCTGGTCCTGCAGGGGAGAGCATCTTCCTTATTCCCCACCACGGAGCTTCTCAGGACTCAGTCTAGTTTTCCAGCCTTCACTGACAACATATTTAACCCTGTAATTCAGACATCAAAATCACAGTTGGAGTCACATTTAAGCAGCCCCCACGCAGGTTTGGGCTGTGTGTATATGAATTTTGTTGGGCTGTAGTGACAAGCCACCAGCAAGAAGTCCACATCCTTGGTGCTTTGGGAGTGGGTTTTTCTTTGCGGGTTTTTGATTTTGCTGCTTAGTATTCCTAGGAACAGAAAGGTTTTGTGAAGGAATCCACTACTCTTTTCTTTTGCAATTTTCCACAAACGCAACCAAAAAGCACACATTACACCCCACCTTAGTGTTGCTCCCTATGCAACTGGCCATTCCTGGGAAAGATGGGATATACTGGGAAAAGGATGCTTGTTCAAAAACAGTTTCCTAAATGTATTAGTCTTTTGACCTGTTCATGTGTTCCTCTTACAACGTCCTCCAACAGTCATAGCTTTGCTTGATTGTCACATTTCTGTTTTTCTTTCTTGAGCAGAGTGACTCAAGCCTATAATGAGAGCTACGGATTTAGGAATACAATGAGCACCTTGATGAGGAAATTTGGCTGTGTGTACTGAAATCTACTTTCATCGATGTAACTTATTAGAACCTTCAAAAGGTCTCTTCTGTTTATGAAACCTACACCATTAAAAAAAAAAAAGTAAATTGAGAAGCACTAGACAAAGTTACATTTTCTTACTCAGAGTTTATAGTCTGCCTTTAATCCTACAGAAAGTGGCACCAAAAAAAGTAACTAAAAAATCATGACAGACGACTGAGTGTGGCTTAAGCCCTAGTTCTGCAGACTTACAATGTGGTTAATTTTACACATACCAACTTTCTCATTGAAGTTTCTTTACCTAAGTTAAATCAAAGCAGCTATTTGTAGTCTTAAGCTTAAGCACTTGACTATTTACAGGACCAAATATGAGCCCACTGCTGCCACTTTACCTTTCCAGCTTCTCCCTTCTTCAGTCCAGGGCTCTGTTGTCATCCTCTGTGGAATTTGGGGTGGACTTTCTCTGATGCTGGACCAGAGCTGCCTTCTGTTTAGGGGATGGTAGATACCTAGACAATGATAACAGTGGAAATGCCATCAAGTAACTGTACTTGCATTTTCAGTTAAATTAAATTAACTTTTTTTAGCTAAGCAGAGCACAGAAAAGAGTCAATACTCGCTAGAGCTTTTGGGTGAAATCCAGTGGATTCCCTCTAGATTTATGACAAGGAGGTGGAACATTGTGTTTGTCTATCTTCCTCCCTCACAATATTTTCTTTTCCCCCTGTGGTTTTTTTTTTGGTTTTTTTTGTTTGTTTTGTTTTGTTTTTTGTCTTTTTTTTTCCCTACTGGTTACTTCCCCAGTAGGAAAATCCAGGAAAGGCAGAGGAAGAGGTGGGTGTACAGCTTCCTGTGCTTCATATAGCAGTGAGCAAAAGGAAATAGCCAGCTGCAGTGTGCAGCCAGAGATCCATTCCATCAGCCTGAGCCACTGCAGAGCTCCCGAGAGGTGTGCTTCCGCCCCACGGCTCAGCTGAGATAAAAGACTTCATCTGCTGGCCTGGGGTGAGAGAAAGGAGCAGAGGAGCAGCCCTTGTGCTGGCCTTTTCCCAGCCATCACACACAACAGTTGTGAAGCAGCCCCAAACCTGCCCTATCTGGGTGCATCTTCCTTGTTTAAAAATTAAAACACGTGCTACAGTGAACAATGGCATTGTTTCCTTGACATCCCCACACAGTTCAAGATCATTAAAACTACTCCAGCCTCCTCATCTGCGCCCTTCTGGGAACAGAAATAAATGAGGTTTACATTAGATGATGTCTGACTAGTTCAGCTCCCAAATGTTTGGAGACTACAAGTGGCTAGCAAAGCTCAAGTATATGATGATGCTGCATAGAAAAGGAAGGCTTTCTCAAGGTCTCTGCTGCCTCTTTCCACGTACCTCGCACTTACCTTAAATACAACGTGAGCTGAAGGAGCTCTGCGCCTCCCATAAGGCACTCGATATGGGAAAGGATGATGCCCATAGACAGTCAGCACCTAAACCACGCCTGAGTTTACAGATTTAAACCAATGCTTTATGCCCTGAAGCAACTCTGGAAGCCAGTGCAGACCCTGGAAAATGAGAATAATATGCTGCCTGTGACTAACTCCACTAAATAATAAAACAGCTGCATTTGTACAACCAGCTCTAAGACTTTGGGGTTTTGCAGGGAGGCACACACCATTTTTCTGACATCTGGGAGGGAAATGTGAATTCCAAGCTTACCGCATATAGGGTGCCAATCAGATCTAAGATTTAACAGCAATACTTGATTCGAGTCCAATTTATTTTGGGATTAGGGTTTATTATTTTGAAAAGGACACAACTGAGTATCAGAGAGCAGCATTACAAGATGAATAGAAATGTATATGTAGTTTAAGGATGGGAGGAAAGTAGTTTTCCTATGAGACCTTCTGGGGAGAAAAAAAAAAAAAGCTACTCGGTGTATATTTACAAAAGGAAAAACGGGACAGAAGAATGGTATCTTTTGGCTAATTGCAGCATACATCTGGGAAACTGAAAAGAACTGAAAGATGTTCGGCATCTTAAAAAAAAAACAAAGCAATATGTTTCCCAGGTTACTGGCCTATAAACTAAAAAGCAGGCACGATAATGAACTCCAACACCACACTACTCCATGATGGTCTGCACTGGGTTGAAAGTGCCGAGTGGGACTTTAAAGTGATAGAGAATGTAAAATACAGGGGAGAAGGGACAAAGAGAGGAGAGGGGAGGGAAGTGTTCCCTTACATAAGGCTTCCCAGTAACTCCTGCACACGCACACTTCCCTCACGTAGACTAAGAGCTGCTTTCAGCAGCCACAGCCTTTCTTCCATCTCAGCAGTCACTGATGTGAGTCTTTTGTCCACTGTCAGATGGCACATGCCATGTGTCAGACAATATACATATATATATTATTTTTTAGACTCAATCAAAACAAATCTGAGTCCACCCAAGAGGCACCCTGCCCCAGCTGTACTTCTGCTCTGATGTACACTCTGTTCCAACCCTCCTGGAGACAATAAAAGAACTGAGGGTGGAAAGACACCCTCTTTTTAAATTAAAATAATATGTGTCATGTAAAATACTCCAGACGGAAGCAAGAGGGGTTGGTGAATATCACCTAGAATCAGCCTCACAGAGCAAGAGCCAGTATTTGCCTTTCTGTTGCTTAACGTTGTTTGGGTTGGGAATTACAGCAGCTTTCTGATTAACTACCTGCAGGCATGCACCAGTTTGACCTTTTGTATGTTAAATTGCATGCACTAAATTAAATTTTCCTCTCTCTCTCTTACTGAGATAAACACTGCCAGTTACATGACTCAGGCTGCCCTTTTCCTCCTGCCACTCCATATGCAAACTCAATTCTCGCCAGCTAATCCTCTAATTTAAGAGCAGACTTCTGTATTTTTGTACAGTGATTAGAAGGATTTTTTTTTCTTTTAAGCAGTTGTGAGTAAATAATTTGTATTCATAAATAAGTGGAAATAGCATCGTAATAATATAAGTTTCCTAATAGCAGGTTTGCATGAGCGCTTCAGAGGTAAGTGAAGGAGCATTGTTCATTATTATCTCCTTACAATTTTGATGAAATGATATAATCAGCTACAACGCCCACTTAGCATACTTCTCCAGAGAACATGGGAAATAAAAAAAAAAAAAGAGGGGAGGAGAAAAGATCACATTCAGCAGGTGATCAGTTGTCTTTTTGTATTGATAATACATTAGAAACTCTTATACCAATTTCAGCTATTTACAGTTTTCAAATACTAGTAACTAATTTGAGAAATCTTTAAATTACATCATTACTCAGATATTCGCATTATATTCTCAACTGAAATGGTGCAAATCAGAGGCAACTTTCCTGAGATCAGATGCAGTTATTCTAAACCCAGACATGCAGACTTAGTAGTTCTTATTCCCCAACAAATCACGAGAAAATGTAACCAATTTACAGCCAACTTTGTTGAATTTACACAGATGAAGATTACAGTGGAAGTAACAGGTCAGGATGTGAAAGAAAACAAAAATCTGCCCTTTTTCTCAGTGGCAACTAGGAAAGGTTTGTATCACTCCAAGATGTGCTATACTCTGTTCCATGGTGAAACATGAAAATTTGGTTGCTGCAGTAAAACACCAAAAGGGACTTGATGCTTTGTATCTTAGATCACATCACCTCACAGAGGAAATACTCCTTTCTTGTCTGTGCAAAGGCAATTCCAAACCCTGGCTTCTTTGAATGAGTAGGATAGGAAGCAGCCATCATTTCCTGATGGATCGCATCATGCCTGCCCCACAGAGTTGCTGCGGTTGTCCAATGAAAGCTGATGTTCTGTTGCGATAGCATGGCTCGCAGGAAACACCAGGTCTCCGTTCAGTCCACCCATGGCCAATTGAGCAGCAAACAGGACACTCCAGGCAGCTCCCGTGGTGACTGTTTTGATGAAGTTTGGGGTTTGTTTTTTTTAATTTGGAGTTAAACATTTTGTCTTTTTTTCAAAGGATTAAGACAGCCTAATTTTACTCTACACTTCACCTACCCCTTCCCCTTCTCAGTGAGAAGCAGACCAAGAACCAGCATGATGTGACTAAATATTTCTCCTTCAGCCACAAATCACAGTTAGAAAATTTCAGCTCTGCTTACCTGACATAAACAAAAGCAGATGCCAAATTGTGTATTTACCAAGACTGCATTAGGATTTATAGGACATAACTATTTGCTTATACCAGTCACTGTTAAATTTTATTGGCTTTTTTTATTGGCATCTATCTGTGGAGTAAAAAAGACTTCTGAACTGATCAAAAGAAACCAATTATCATGCAAGAGAATATTTTTAACTGCAAGAGTAGTTCCCATTTGTTACATGGCCCCTCTGCCATTTATTCAAGAACATAATGGCATGTATGATCAGTTCCTTGTTGAATCAAGATGTAAAGGCATAAATCTTCATGAGCCCTTAAGTACCACCTATCCAGAGATAGTTTTTCTCTGTATAGTTGTGAAAAGACATTTCCAAACATACCTGCTGTAAGACAAGAAACTTTTTCTTAATTTAGCAAATCTGAGAACAAAGCCAAATTAAAGTGTTACATTCCCACCACAAAGCTCAGCTGTCTTGAATATGAGTTGAGCTGGCTCAGCCTAGAAAACGCTTTGGCCAGGAGTTTACTGCTTTGTAATTGTGGCCAAGCTAGGTGTTGTAGAGATGGTCAAGTCAGAGGTAAACAATTCTTCTCTCTGTTTAACAAAAGTTATTCTCAAAAGAAAAAATAATGGTTTGATTTGTTTAGTTGTCCCACTACAGTACATATTCATAAACATTCCTTTTTATTAACTAGCATATATTGAAAGCCGTGTTTCATTTATTGTATGTAAACATACCTGTCATTTACTTTGGCCAAAGGCATCCATAGATACCACGATGCACAAAGAGCATCAAAACCAAAACCCAGACACTGTGCACTATATTGAAAAACAGGCAGAGTGAATTTCTAGGAGACACCAGTACTGGAAAAAAAAAAAAAAAAAAAAAAAAAGTTGCATTTCTCAAGGTCATATCCCATAAGTTCAAGTTCCCAGATTCCATGAAACAGCCCCTGCTGGGTCGTATAAGCGTTAGATGAAGCAACCAGAAGGGAAAGGCATGAGCTGAGCCTCGATGAAAATAATTGTAAAAAGCAAATTATTCAGACAAATGGATGGCAATCAGCATAGCTGTGAGAAAGAGATAAGATTCACTTGGGAATTCTCCTAGATACCCATCATAATTTGTTTAGTCCTCAGTTCAGTGTTCTTGGTATAGTTTCACATCATTCTCCTTCTCTATTATACCAAGGGACAACGAAATCTGTGTCTTCTAACATATCATTTCCAATTTTGTAAGATCTTTACTAGGCCCATATACCAGAATCATACTGAGCAAAGCTCTTTGACTTGTTTTCACACATATCTGTAGGTATATATGTATGTCTATAAATTAAAGCCATCCACAGTTTTATAATCCACATTATGGTATCTATTGTGTATGTACATATAGCACATTAAACTTGAATTGTGTTGTCAGATGTTTCACAATATCCTAATTTCAGTTTGTAAACATTGAAGGAGTACTTCCTTTTATAAAGCAAGGGAACAGAACTTACAGAATTAATTAAATAAGTAGTCATATAAAAATATTTTCCCTTATATTCTGGTTGCATTACTCGTGTAATACGTCATAGCTCTGTGGTACATATTTTTCTGCCTGTAGGGTACATCTAAACCACTTCTAGATCTCAGAGAATCCCATCAGAGGCCTGGGGCACACTGTCATCCCAGGAACAATCCAGGAGCAGCCTTTCAGGGAGTAACAGAAATACACAGATCCTATCACTGAGGCAGGATTCATATGTTCCTTCATTCCAGACCTGTCCTCCTACCACTTTTCACATATGTTTGCACTTGTGACCTGAGCCTCCAGCAGAGTGTGGGGAATTTGTACTGTATGCCTCAACGTGACTGTGTTCCCCAACAAAGCTATTGCCCGGCACATCTTTTTTTCTTTTTTTTTGCTTGGGCCATCCTTTTGTAATTGAAATAGATTATTCCAGGTATTGGGTTCTGTTTCCTTTGGCTTTGTTAATTAGCCCCAGGTGGGGCAAGTATCCTTTCACACCAATCTCACAGACCCCAGGTTGAAAGTCAAAAGAGCTTTAGCCTCTTGAGTAATATCTTGATTACTTGATGGCTACAGCAGCTCAGAGATTTGTTTCCACAGTTGGCTCCTGATAATTTTACACAAGAAGACTGAAACTCAATAAACAGAGGATGATATCTTGGGCCTATAGAACTCAATTACAAACCTCTTATTGACTCCAAATAGCCAGAAATTTTAGTTCAGGCTTCCACGACAGCAGAGAAGGTGTGAGCAGTTCCTCCAACACCCATCAGTTTCCCCCCTTTCACTTTTCTAAGTTTTCTTCCGCTAAATTGCTTAAAATTGGATAGGGCAGAAGAATTTCCTTCTGGGGCACCACGATTTGCGTGTGACAATATGACACCAAATGGTTCTGCAAAACACTTTTCAATATTTCCAAGCACTATAACTGTTCTTAAGCAAACAAGGTGAGCAGAACTGGAGCAAGAGATTAGCAGCACAAGTAAAATTAGCTTCTGCTGTCCCCACGATAAGGAACCAGCCATTCTGAATAGAGGAAGGAAGGCTCATAAGGCTATCCGCCCATAGCCAGATCTCCAAGGTGAGTGCCCACTTTTTGCCTGTGCCCAATGATAGCCTGAGATGCAAGTAAAGCAAAGAACTGGATAAACCCAGATCTCTTTCTACCTTTCTCCCTTCTTACCCCTAATAATCTCTTACCTTTCCTTTTCCTCAACTTACCCACCAGAAAAATGGGGCCAATTCTGTCCACTTCCTAGGAATATTATGACCATGACCCAAAACAAGGCCATAATAATCGTGTCCTAAGCATTATACCAGCATACAGTGGTCGTGATCCTCAGATTAAATATTCTGCAGTTTTAATTAACAATATAAAGGCTGACAGGTAAGAGCAATAAGCTCAGTTTCTCTACAGACAGAACTGTAGCACAGACTTGTTAAATAACCTGCATAGAAACATAAAGGAGCTAGTGAAAGAGAGCCAGGAACTGAACCTAGGTCTCCAGGAAATCAGTTCAGTTCTTTCACCATGGAGTGTGTTACTACGGAGAAATAACTTTTATCTTTTGGCATGAGACTGAATAAGCAGCAAAACTCCCATTTATTCTGAAAAAGGACAGAGCATGTAATACTCTCTTTCAAGAGCTTCAAGCTGCCAAGTGAAGAGCAAAACCACAAAATTAGCATGTGAACTAATGCTAGCACTGTGCTAAAAAAACTAATCCCATGCCACTTAAAGCTTGTTTTTTTCACAGGCACATTTTTGTTTCTTACATATGGACCTCAGCAATCAAGGACCGAGTTAGTAAGCTCCAAACCAGTGAAATTCAAACTGTGCAGAGAAAGGTATACAAGGTGCTGGTAGGAGTTAATAAGCCAAAGGACAAGCTAACACTACAAAGTGTGACCTTTGACAAGCGGTTCAGAAGTCAGAGGGTAAATTTAGAAACAGACTGGCTCTTTAAACCTTCTTGATGGGCTGCAGAGGCGAGCTCTACCTGCTCTATTCATTTCTGTCTGGAAATGAAAAAAATCTCCAGTTTCGCTCAAGCTGTAATGACTGCTTCAGCTTCTGCTGCAGACAGATGTTAGGCTGTGATAAGAAAGCTCTCATTCACCCTACAAGTTTGGCCGTGTCAAAGGACAATTAACAGAAGAAAGAAAAAAAATAATAGATGCTATGTTTCCCCAGTTACAAAACTGAGGCTTTTACTCATTCATACGTTAGTCAGCTGTCCTTAAAGGTCAGCATCCTTTACTTTCCATAAAACCATTTAGTGAAAGCTTGGGAAGAGAGTAACTTTAAGCTGAAATATCTGATTATGTGCAAATACTTCTACAGTGTGTTTTCAAATATACAGTTAAGCCTTAACGACCTGAATTTAAGTTTGGTTTTGAGAGTCAAACACAGTTTCAGAACAGCACTATTGCTGCTTAAATACTTGCATCACCAACAAGGGAACAGAGAAGGCCTCACCTGATTCCCCAAGGTAGCAAGAGCAGTGGAAATTATGAACGTTTGTCATGGAAATGACTGCAAATTATCTTAGAACAAGAATATTCACTCATGTAACTGACAACTAATTTTGCAATAATGAATGCATTAAGGAGTAACACAGTTTTTAATTGAAAACTTACAAAGGGAAAAATAAGCAGCATGCTGAATAAATTATTCATTCTGAATGATTCATCCAGACCTAATAATTATCCATCTCTACAAATATTGTCATAAGGTGTAATCACCCACTTTAAAGCACCAGAAAGAAACGAGCCCACAGAAAAGCAAAGTACTATTCCTACAGTTTCAGCACTGAAGGACAGACTTTACGACTGTCTGTAAACCCTCCCTAGCTGCAGATGCCCCCGCAAGAGCAGAGTTTAAACCACATTTTGCTGCCGTGCATCACGTCTGAGATCCATACAGATGAATTATCTTTTGACCTTCCTCTCAGTTTTTCCCCCTTCTCTTTGGAAAACCAGAACCAGCAGCAAGGGGGGGGGGAAGTCTCAGACGTGAATTTCGGTGTGAGCAAAGCGCGTACAGGCTGAACACCGCTGCTACATATGGGCTGGGGGGAAAGACGATGGGTCTGTCTCCAAAGAGCCCCCAACCAGCATGGCTGAGAGCTCCTCTGGGGCATTCTCAGCCTAAACATTTTATGGAGTGGGGAGGTCAGAGCTCACCAACTGTCAAAACAAAGCACAAGTCACACCACGCACCAGCGAGGAAACTCAGCAGACGGCAAAGGTGGGGTTTAGGGGCTGCACTTCTTCATGTGTGCTGCGAACGGTGAAGCTGCTCACAAAAAGTAACAGGCTTTTCCCCCCAAATCTTTCTGATTTTTACAAGCTGAGCTCAAAGTTCCGGGGAAGTGAGTTTTAAAAGATCAATGCACATGTGGAATTAAACAATTCTAAATTTTTTTTTTTTTAACAGAGGAAAACAACCACCAAACTTTGAAGCACCAAATTTAACCAGCAGCCAGCTCCAAAACACCAGGTGGTTTCATAAACCCAAAGGTTCATAAATCTTTGCTTTAAAGTTTCTAATTTTTTTTAAAAGAAAGCTTGTTTTCTTTGTGGTTATTCTTCAGTTTTTCTCCCTCCCCCTGCTTTTCTTTCCTGCCTTTGGGCAGATGACTTTCCAACCCCTGACAGCCTTTCAAGCTCACCGTGCTGGCTCCTGCCAATGCTGCCGGAGACGGGCTGCCCACTCCGCTCATAGGGCAATGGGCATGACTTCATCTGCCGGGAGGAACTGTCGGGAAAGGGGCTGCACAGGGGAGCTGTGGTTTCTATTTTTAAACACTGCCTCTCACATAGCTCAAAAGAGTGAGAAGAGTTCAAGCATTTGGTGAATCTGTTCTCCCCACCGCTTGGGCCTTTAAAATAGTAATAGTAATCATCATTAAGGCAATAGAGCCATCAGGCTCCTCAATCTACAGCCCAGGGCCACAGACAGTCCACTGGGGCAATTCTTCTGTCCTGGGGGGTAACTTGGGAGACTGCCAGGTGCAGGAAGGGGGTTTGGGTTGGATGAATCACTGACAGCATTTGACATTGGTCAAGGCACCTTCAGGAAAGATGGTAGCTGGGAATAAACTTCTCCATAACCAGAGAAATCACCCACCCTGCACTTTTGTTTCTGCTCTATGTGAATTGCCACGGAGAAAGGCAGCTGCCAGGCATAGCGTGAGCTCTTCTTGCAGCCACAACCTGCTGGTAGCTGCTGTTTGAAGGAGCATATTAGGGTCTACCTGGGTTTGTATACATGTATACATGGGAGCAGTACACTTCCAGGAAGCACCAAACCTTCTGTAGTGTCTGATGTGAGAAGAGCAGCACTGCCACACACAATCCTCCTCTGACATTAAAAGAAGCCAGCCAGAAAGGCTGCATACTGCTCATTTAGACGCTACTCTGTCATCAAGGCACATGCATACACATGGACCTCTCATCTTCTGCAACTGTCAGAAAATAAAGCAACAAGGATGGAAGAAATGGTCATGGAATGGTTGCAGAAACAGCTGTGGAACTGCTATATCACTTGTTTTACCTAAACCAGACAGATGAGAATCTTCAGCCCGTTACCACCTCTACTCTTCAGAAACAATCCTCTTTCCTCTGGAATTACTCTTCCGTACTTTTTGTTGGAGCTTTCTTTTGCCCACTTTCATCCCATGTCTCTATCCACCTCACATACAAACATATACACACTTTGCCAGAAAACTGAACAAAATAACCACTTTGGTTTTTTAAAGGGAAACAAGGAGAGCTTTCATGTTTCTCATGTTTTGTGCTGTTGTAACTGCATTTGATACAGTCCCATGAGCAGACTCCAATACTAATGACTAAATTTCCTTTTATTTTGTAAGCTGTTTAGCAGCTATTTAGATCTGAAACCACAGTTATCCAGACAGCTCCCACCACATACATGTGGTATTATTTACTCAACCTCCTGATTCATTACATGTATTTCTAGCTTCTAAGAGCTTTCTTATTATTCCTCTGTGACATCTTCATATTAATTCTAATTTCCAAATTCTCTGCTGGAGATCAATGAGTATCCTCTAAATTGGGTGACAGTTGATGGGTATCAAATTGAGAAACTGTAACTATTTGCTTGTCTACAGCCATTAAAGTAATAAAGAGACTCCATCTCTCCTCACTCACTCTAGAGCTGGCTCTGATTCTGTGTCGAAACGCAGGAAAAGAAGCACAAGAGTAGACAACTGGTGGACAACAGGCCTAAAGCTAGCTAGGTAGCAACAGCAAACGAGGTATCTAAAATCTTCCAGTATAGTTGCCAGCATGACAAAGAAGCTATTCTTTCCTACCATAGCTCCTACAAGACCTGGATCCAGCTTTCCCTTAATTCAGGAGCGGTAGAGCATTGCTCTCTTGATCCTGTATCGCTGAGAATTATGGATCTTGTTGAGAAACAGCTCTCGGGCTAAACAAAAGAGGTGATTTGTGGCTCATAAGCAGAAGGGAACAATGTCACGAACAAGTTGAAACTGTAGACTCCTCAGTAACAGAATCCATGCTCTAGACTTCACAGTGGTGCCTGACCATCAGGTTTCTCTGGATCCATTATTACTCACATACAGTTAAAAGCAACTGTCAGATACAATTTTTTCCTTTTGTGACTAGCCAAATTACAAAGTGGCTGTCAGATCTGGATTTGGCAGTGGGGGTTCATGGGTGTGCTACTATCTGACATACCTCTAGTCCAGATTGTCTTTAAGACTAGCTGTAAAATATTCTTGGGTTCCAACTGCAGCAAGGCAGTCCCCAAGCTAAAGAGTCCTCTGGGCAGAACATCACACAAACATTTTGTATCAACTATTTAAGTATATGAAAATACCTAGTCCTTATCTTTTCAGCCTTAAAGAGACTCTTCTAATCATACATATATGAAGAGTCCCTTCTCATTCCACCATATCCTGTGATAAAACACCTCAGCAGGATCTCAGACCCAACAGAATGAAGGCTGGGTCTTGGTGGGACTAGGCTTGGATATGAGATTCTCTGTTTCAAGAGTCATCCAGCAACCTAGAGAGCTGACATCCTGAGGGAATGATGCATGCTGCTTCTTTTTTACGAAGCTTGTTCCAAACAATATCAGAGTAGCTTGTAGCAAACAGCTTCAAGGGAACGTTACATGTAGTTCTTACCTGGCCAAGAAAACATATACATTACTAATAATGGAGATGTGTTTGGCTGATAGCATTTTTCAGAGGTATTAGCAGGGAGACAGAGAACTATTCTCAGTTTTGCTAGATCCCTAGGTTGATTTTGACAAGATTAAAACAACAGGATAAGGCAACATAATACTTCCAATAGTTAAAATTTTGATCTAAAATCACAAACGAGTTAAGAAGGCCTTGCCAGAGAAGGTTCTCTTTCGGGTTTTCGAACAGTGGATCAGAGTGACAGGTAAATGATTTCCCTGCCATGTTCATGCAGGCAACATTCATCAGCACCAAGATTATAAATGTGGCCAAAAAAAAAAAAACAACATTACCTGCCAAACCCTATCAGTTTTGTTCAAAACAGTAGGTTTCACTACCATTTCAAAGCAACGATCTGCAAGTTGGTTCTTTCCTAAATCTACAGGAATACACTGTAGAAGGCGAGCTGTATCAAGCTGCATCCCACAGATAGCACTAATTCAGTGTCATATCAAGACTCTCCCTGGAAAAACCATAGCATTTTTTCTAACACTGGCCATAGGATCACATATCCTAAGTGTATCATGACCTACTGAAAAATCTGGTCCAAGTTCACTTGACAATGTGCTAAGATTAGCTGCTCTTCCATTTTCACAAAATACAGTGCGAAAGCAACCAGAGTCCAAGTGACGGGGATAAGAGAAGCTAGAAGACTCATCCCATTGTTTGCGCAGAACCTCACTCTGTCAAAAGCATTACAAAACAATGTGGAGTGGCCAACTAATTTTTGCTCTACCTTTAACTGATGGTGAGTGGAGTAAGCCTCTGAACTGGGTTTGAATGCACACACTTGTATGGGATGTTTCTAGGCATGCATATGGCTAGATGTGTCCATGCAACAAATTTCTAGACTGGTCTAGACCACATGTCCAGAAGCAAAGGAGGTTTGTGTGTGAGTTCCACGCAAGTATCACATTATTACATTTAGCTACATGACCACAGGTAGTAGACTAATGGATTTTGGGAGGGTAAGTCATCTTTGTCTTGTAGCAGAAAACAGAATTCTTCTCACGGGGTGTCAGAGTAGGGGAGGAACAGAAGGTATATAGAGCTGAGAAAGGGAAATCAAAGCCAGTACGAATGAAATAGGGCTGTATGACCTGTGAATGATTCTGCAAGATTTAAAATATAAAGGTAGAACAGAGCATATGTTTTATGGTCAGAGTTTATGCACATGACCTATGCCTTTGGATATAAGAAAGCCCAATTCCATTAAGGTTCCAGGAATAGCCCCATTTCCAAAGGTATTGGAAGACATAATGATAAAACTCCGCAGAAATAGCAACATACGCACTACTGATTTTATCCCAAACCTCTAGAACTAGTTCCACAATCCCTTAGATCCATCACAAAACAGAAACATTAGGGCCATCTCTCTACAGAAAACCCAAACAAACAGAAACACCAACAGTCCATTTTTCTGAAGGGATTTATATTAACGATGGATTTTTTTTCTTCCACTGTCATTTTAAGTCATGTATGTGTAATACAGTCCTGGACAATGTGAGAGCAATTGTGTCTGCTTTTATTCAGAGGCTAGCAGGCATTTCTGACCTGACGTTCTTAGGAAAGAAATGTTCAGACTAATCATACGCCTCCACAACATCTTTAGTGGAGAGCACAGAACACTGTCATGGACCTGTCAGATAAGTTAGCTGTATCTCTTGCTGATTGATTCTTTTACTCTTCTTTTTCAAAAAACCTTCCGATTTCATTTCAAAATTGCAAAAGGCAATTTGAAATTATCTCCAGACGTCAAGGATTTTTGTTGTCTTTTTCCCCCCTCCCAGATTTATGTTCTGAATAGCAGAAAATAGAGATAAAAATAAGACAGTTTTTTTTTAAAAAAAAGCCTTTAAAAGGCATCGAGGGATCTAAATTAAAAACCTTTGTGAAGTGAAACGTGGCTGAAGGGAATGTGCAAGAATAGTCAGCTACTGCTGCCATGTTTGAAGGTTCTTCACATCTAGCTCTGTGAGGACAGTTAACAGCACCTCTACCTCACACTAAGGTATTATGGGATAAACGAAGACTTTATTAAATCAAATACCTGCAATTTCTATTATTGTCAATGGAGCTACAAAATCTTCACCCTTGTCCATACGTGGTAGAGAATAAAATAGGAGCACAGCAAAAATGATTGGCCACTTTGCCTCTCCATTTTTGCGATCATCACTACTTCTAATAAGGAAATGGATTTATTTCTACTGATGCTGTTTAAAATTAAAGTTGGTGTTTTTTAACAGTCATGAATTTCCGGCTTGCATCCAGCCATATAGGAAAGAAGATTTTGTGGAAGATAAACTGACTACTTCCTGAAGGATTTTTGAGATTCCATTATCAGATTTACCTGAAGGTGATTTATCTCCAGAACAAGTCTGGTGTAAAGCCAAAAAAAACCCCACAAACAACCTGCTACCTATTTCAATAATTTGGAATCCTCATCTCACAGCCACATGCAAATAATGGATCCAGCTACAGGATCTGTCTACACATGAACTCAAGAGCCACAATAGCAAAATCACAGAATCACAGAATGGTTTGGATTGGAAGGGACCTTACAGATCACTGAGTTCCAATCCCCTGCCGTGGGCAGGGATATATGCTGCAGTCTGATACCACACTCTTGCTCTCAGAAATTTTGCAAGCCACCATGCAATACGTTTTAGCACCACTGCTGTAAAGACAAGCAAGAAAAAATAAAAAATGGAGAGCTTCTGTTCTACAATCATCTTTAATTGTAACCTGCCTCTCCTTCTCCCACACACATATGAAATACTTTTTATTATAAGATTTAGAGAAATATCACCAATTAGAAATCTTTAACATTATGATTACATACCTCACAACAAATGGGAATGAAAATTGTTTTTGATACAGAAGTCTCCTTCCATGTTTTAAAGATTGATTTAAAGACTCATAAGGTTAAGGAGTTTGACAGGATACATGCTCAGAAAAGCAGAATTTGTGTAGAAAATTTGTTACAGGTTGTTGAGGGCTTTTGAAAGGAAAGAATATCATAATCTGCGTTAAACTTCAGTCCTTAAATAAGAAGTACTTTTAGTCAATAATGTTAAAAAAAATTAACTACCTCTATTTAGTATATTCATTTTTACGAAGGATACAAACTAGTTAATTTTATCCACTATGGACAACTGATCTATTCTGGTATTGATATGGTTCACAGGTACAAAACTTCAGCTCTTGAAATACACTCCACAGGGAATATTAGGCCCAAGCTTTGAAACTGAAGCCAAAACAGAAAAGCTATAAGGAGAAAGTGATGCAAAGATTGTACTGCACTCCACTTCCTCCTATTGGTTTGTTGTTGTGGTTTTGGTTTTTTTTCCCCAAGGAACATTGTGACAATATCGAAGCCTTCATCCCTTGGGAAGAGCCGTGTTTGAAGGAGCTCAAATAATAATTTTATAATCACACTTCAAAAAACCTACAGTGTAATACTTAGACCACAATAAAAAAGTATAAAGACATGGGGGATGATTATGTGCAAGCTGCCGAGCAGTGCAATGAACATGCTGCACTGGATGGCATCAACGAAGGGTCTAGAGAAAACCAGGCAACCACTTCTTTACCTCTTCCTATCTACACCAAACGTATGGCTAACGTAACAAGTCACCCAGTACATTTGACATCACTGGTCTTGTTCAGTCACCAAGCTATACCGTGTCGGTCATTTATAATGACTAGGCACCTCTGACAATGGCAATGTTATGACATTTCTATGACGACTTTGGCTTCAGCTTCGTAAATCCCACAAGATCAGGTTACAGATTGAGGACTTAGGAAATGAGTAAGAAAGCTTGAAAGGAGAAAAGCTCTGATTACATGCAAATATATTCATTAGAGAAGAGATTGAACAGAAATGCACCTCCAATATTTTTTAATGAATTTTTAAACATACAAAGATGTTGCAGCTGTGAAATTTAATGTATTTGACCTTTTAAGGAGGGATTAGCAATGTTTGCTACCAAAAAGTTTGCTTGACCACAGTTTTTTCTATTTAAAAACGTTTACTTCAAACTCTTCAGCTGTTTTAATTTTTATTAACAATCATTTATTTCTTCTTTACTTATATTACTGGATGTCCAATATAGCTATAATTTGTAAGTATTTAAGGTACAAGAGAATCCTACCAGATACCCTGAGATAGCTGACAACCTCTGCACAGAACATACCATGGGCTGTGCCTGCTGTACATATCTGTATGCATTTCCATGCATTTTTCACCTTGTAGCATACATTTCTTTTTTATAGGACCGAATATATAGTCACAGAAGAACTCCTTCCGCATTTTTTCCCCAAGGAGAACATTTTAGCTTTAGGAAGGAGGTGAACGCATTTTACTAAAGCAATTTCACATGTCTTCCAAAAATTTATGTCAATATTAATTTCTAGCCCGGGTTCAATAAATATGACAAGCTTAATTAAAATATCTGCAAAATGCGACAGACTGGAAAAAATAGTTCTAATGAGATAGAATCATAGAATCATAGAAGGGTTTGGGTTGGAAAGGACCTTAAAGATCATCGAGTTCCAACCCCCTGCCGTGGGCAGGGACACCCTCCACTAGCCCAGGTTGCTCAAAGCCTCATCCAGCCTGGCCTTGAACCCCTCCAGGGATGGGGCATCCACAGCTTCTCTGGGCAACCTGTTCCAGTGTCTCACCACCCTCATAGTGAAAAATTTCTTCCTAATGTCTAGTCTAAATTTACCCTCTTTTAGCTTATACCAGTTACCCCTTGTCCTCTCACTGCACCCCCTGATAAAGAGTGCCTCCCCATCTCTCCTGTAGCCCCCTTCAGGTACTGGAAGGCTGCTATTAAGTCTCCTCGGAGCCTTCTCTTCTCCAGGCTGAACAACCCCAACTCTCTCAGCCTGTCCTCATAGGGGAGGTGCTCTAGCCCTCTGATTAATTTTGTGGCTCTCCTCTGGACTCTCTCCAACAGGTCCAGGTCTTTTT
>WKFP01014674.1:275092-322268 GCA_011057875.1 Pterocles orientalis | reverse complement strand
ACTCAGGCATCTGCTTATGTAACTTGGGGATTATTTTTTAAAAACAGCCAAAAGTTTGGCATTAACTAATGTTCTCTTATTAAATACAGATACTTCCAGGTAAGTCAAAGACAAAATCAAGTGATACTGCCCAGACTTTGATTCACCTACTTAAAATAAGTATTCTGCAAAGAACTATTCTATTAGAAACAACACTTTGTATAACTCAGAAACTTTAAATAAAATAAAATGAAACAGGAATAATTGATCTTCCAGTATTGGTCAATAGTTCTTAACTAAAATGTGACAGTTTATCGCATGCTCTGAGACCTGATACGAGGTGGAAAGATGAGGTTACTGAAAAACAAGCACTAGATGCTGTTATCTGCAATATTGATACATCCCATGTAATGCCTACGAAGCTTGAGTAATGACATAAAAGCTATATAATAAAGTCTGCATATAGTAAGCCCTTCTCTTGGCATATTGTTTACATTGGGTGGTAACAATCTACTAACTTCCAGAAAACTCTTGAAGATAAAAGGAATGTGATAATGTAAAAAAAATATTAACTCAATTAAATTGCTAAGGCAAAAGTGAAAGACCAAGGGAGATGGAAACATCTCTTTGGAAACATCTCTTTGGAAACATGTACTTTGTAGTTCCTCAGGTTGTTCCAGGAGCTTTCCCCTCAGCACTGGTGACTGCCCAGCTGTTTACAGTGCTGCCCTGAGCTACCAGCACAATTAGGAGGCTATTAGGGGTTAGGATCAGCTTCCTTTACCAAAGTTCAGGGAATAGTCGGAGAAAACGGGATACCAAATTGCATATTATTTCTTTGGAGGATATAAACCCAGGCCACTTTCAAAAAGCAGGGGGGAGATTTTCCATCTATTTTCAAGCTTTTTTCAACTTTAAATAGAACCTAATTTCTAATTTATAAAATAAAATTAATATTTGGACCTATTTATTTCTGGTTATCGTAAATTTTCCTCTCTTCTCCCTTCTCTCACATTTGTTTCCTTTCCGGTACTAGTAAGAAATTACGGTCTTCACTTAAAGTGCAGGTGTGGGAATCGGAAATTTAGTTTTTTTTTTTTTCCCCAAAAACTTCCTGTGCAGCTACAAATAGACATCTTGACCTCTACATTAGTTGTCACACCTGACAAAAGAACTCCACCTTTATATTTATCTACATTTTCTTCGCTCCTTCTGCCTATGATTCTTAATTGCCCACAATTTTAATCCATTCATGCTTGTAAAGTATTTGAGGATTTCAGGATGAAAGGTGCAAGAGAAAAAAACAAAGTATATTGTTTTGTGTTAATTAAAACATCATGCAATGGTTTTGAAGAAATCACTCTTTCCTGTGAGCTACATTTCAGGTGCTTCTCTACCCTTCTACAGCAAGAGACAGGCTATTCTCATAGGTAAGTCATACAAGGATCCTGACTTCAGCTGATGTTGTCAGGCCCAAGAGGAGCGTCCCTCTCCAATAACAGCAAAGGGAGCCTACGGAGTTTACCTGCCATCTTTGTGAATATCTTCCTTTGTTATCTAGTCCCTAACATTACTTGTGTGCCTTATTTTGGCACCACTACCAATCCCAGAGCAAATGGTGTGTTGAGAAGTGTTCCCTCCTTTTATTCACAGGGGTCTTGTAATGTTATAAGATACCACGATTTTTCAAGCTCACCTGTAATCTTATTCGGGAAGATTTTTCAAATGAAGCTGAATTAAATCAAGATGATAAACCATGTGGCTGTGGCTTAGAAGAGAGCCATTTTTCTACCACCTATTTTAGAGTTTTGGCTGTGGCCCTATTCTGATTTTACTGCCTTCATCCAATTGCCACGTTTCCCTGCTGCAGGCAAAAACTGCTTCATTTACTCAGCATGGCCTCAACTTCCAAACAAAATCCAGCCTCTAAGCAGAACAAACTTTTCTAGCAATCATCCTAGAATTTAGCAGATGTAGACCACTTGCTACCCGTTCTGGTTTATTGCTGGAGCATCTCCTTTCATTGCTTCCCAAGGGATGCTTTCCATGGTTCACTCCCTAAACACTCCACCTTTCTTCTCCCTTGTTAATCATTGCTTCAAGAATCATGTCCATAGTTAGGAAATAACGAAGGATTCAGGGTTACATACAGACCTGTTCCACAAAGGCTAGAAAATTCATTAACAATGTGTACCTTATTCATTATAATCATCTAATTTGGAAAGTCTTTTAATGGGTAAATGGACCTGAGACACAGAGGAGAGATTACATATTTGCTGACGTATTCATCCAGATAAGCCTCACACAAGAAGAAAACAGGGCCAACGTGTTGAGGTTCCTTTGTAGATTACTGCAGACACATTCAGATCAAGAAACAAATCCCACCGATTACGACAGCATATGTTTTGCATATGGTGGAAATGCACATCTTTTACACAGAGAGTTTTCAAGTACAGAAAACAATCTCACGTGTTTGTAGAGGATTTTTTAAAAAAAAATAATAGTGACTTATTCATGAAACATTTGTGATTAGACAGTAAGCATATAACTTCTTCCTCTTCAACTGTTGCAAATTATGGCTTTTTTAACATAAGAACTGCCCCCATTTCTCTAAACAGCTCTCAGACTGAGGATTGGTTACATCACAATTTGTGCTGTGTAATATCTTTTTTAACTGTATGGAGCTATATACTGAGAATGTCATATCTATAATTTGACAAATAGTGATCTGTCTTTCCAGAAGCCTCCATTCCCTTCTTCTGGATAAATTTCAGTACGATTTATATGCTTTTTCTCTCACTGTGGACATTGTAAAATATTGTTTCCCTCCCACAAATAGCAAGAATTTCAACATAAGCAAGCTCAGATGGCTGAAGAAACAAGGAAGGATGAGAAGACAGTTGTGGGGAGGGGGAAGAGCAGGCTAGAAACACTGAGAATACTTGTCTCAGAATTGACAGCTGGAGCTTTATAGGATCAATGGCATTTGCACGTCATTCAAGGCAAAAGTTTGCCACTCTCTTCATCCAACCATACTTAGGATCCCACAGCTGAACTTGTCAATGAAATTCACTCTCACAGTTTAAAATAATTAAAAAAAAGGCAAAAAATAATTAATATAAATGTGGAAGAAAGGCAATTTGATGTTTATAATTATCGGGGTAAACTCCATGACCTGCTGAATGTATGCAAGAGGGACCCTGGATGGTGTATATAAAAGTACCATGTGCAGAGAATAAGAGCAAGTATTGAGACTTCTTTCTGGTAGAGCAAGTCATCATACAGGATCCTGACCATGAGCAACAAGGGGGCTTTGCTGAAAGGTAAGATATTTGCCATTCACTTGCTGATAAATTTTATATTTCTTTAAATTTAGACTGAATTAGGAATTAAATTAAAGGTAACAGCTCTAGAAACGGAGGTCTTCCATCCACCTAGTCTTCCAGTGATGATGAAACCTGCCTCCACCTCAAACGTTTAGTGTCCAAAGCTTGGAATTAGAAGGCAGCTTGATCCCTTTTGTACTCAGTCTTCTGTCTCCTAAGACTACCTTTGCGCTGCGCAGTGACACAGAGAATTGGCTTGAGGGATGCGACACCTGTACACAAAAGACTGGATCCAGACTGCTTTGCTACACCACACAGAAGGCAATGACTCAAAGTCAGTATCCAGAAGTCTAGAAGTGATGTGGTCATTTTGAGGCGAATGTTTTCACAACCATCTTCAACTTTCTAAGCCAACAAGTCTCAGATTTTCTTATTCATAGAATTGTTCCCCAGAGTACTTCCCTAACTGCAGCATGCAGCATGTGCCTTGTTCATGGGGGAGGAGGAAGGCTTATTTCAATATTGTGTAAATACACTTCTCTTGAAATTAGAGCTAGAAAGAAACCTATCACAGGATAACATTAGGGACAGCTCTGCTGATTGATGGAGTACACTTTACTTTAGCATTTAAAATAAGTCTAGTGAACCAACACAGCTAGCAGGCCAATTTCCAGAAATAAAACTCTCAGAGCATAGAACAATGTTCTTTGAATAAGTACTTTCATTTACCAAATATTTGCTTTAAATTTTTTCCATTGTTTTTCTGTGCATATTTTGTTTCACTGAATAGAAAACTTGATTCTGTTAATATTAAAACTTTTAAATAGATGAGGTTTTGTGTTTTAGATAGTGAGAAGTCCTCTATATCAGTTTCAGAAGCTCAGGAGAGCTCAAAAGTTCTCTCTGACTTCCTAGCAGTATGCAACTTAGGGTTAAAATCTAAAGAGCAAAGCAGCACAGCTGCTGGAAATCTTCTGAAGGAACTCCCAGGACAATCAAAACCTTAGGAGAGTGACCTAACCACCTTCCCACAAAATTAATTTAAACTCCAAATGTCTGCAAAGAAGAAAAGGACTTGTGGGAGGAGGAGGAGGGGGAAAAAAAATAGAAAAAAAACCCCAATCTGTTTTCCAAACTTATATATCTGTGCAAATGCAATTATGTATCTATAATTATGCTATGAGAAAGGATAACAGAATTACAGCGCTTCCCTCCTCCGTTGATTTTCAGCAGCCAGCATAGGCAGTACCGAAATCACCCAGCATCTGGCTCTGACAGCTACTTCTAAATGCACGTACAAGTCACTGTGATTCCATTTTGGTTTGTTTTAAACCCGAACAGGCTTGTTGCTGGGTGTCCTTCTGGTGTCCAACATGCTCCTGACAAAGGAGGGGGTGACCTCCTTGCCAATCTGCCCCAGTGGATCTGTCAATTGCCAACTTTCCCTTGGGGAACTTTTTGACCGAGCAGTTAAACTTTCACACTACATCCACTTCCTCTCTTCAGAAATCTTCAATGAATTTGTAAGTACTCTGCCTTTTCCTGAAAGCAAGAAAATACAAAAATGCAATTTAGTACTTTTTAAGCACAACCATATGTTAACAAATGAAATCTTTCAATAAGTAAACAAACACAACTATTGCACGGATAGTGACAGTCCCAATGGTGGCCAAATCTGTGTACAACAGTGCTGACCATTGCTAAGATCCCCAACACTTCTATTAAAAGATACTGCTTTCTCATCATCCTTTATCTGTGGGACAAGTTTGCATTTGCTGGGTGCCAGTTTCACTCCGAAGACTCACAAGGAACTTTTGACCTTTACAGCATAAAAGCAGTGACAAAAGCAATGTAACAACAACTAGTTAATACAGTGTTAGCATCGAAACTCTTCTTACTTTTCGGTTCCAATAACACCGGTCCTTGCTGATCTGCAGGATGAACGCTACGGTCAGGGCCGGGGTTTTGTTACAAAGGCTGTTAATGGCTGCCACACTTCCTCTTTAACCACTCCTGAAGATAAGGAGCAAGCTCAGCAGATTCATGTAAGTCCCATTTCTAATGTCATTCACTGTGAGACAGAGCGGGGAGAGGGAGGGAAGAGGGAAGGATAAGGAACAGAGAGAGGGAAATCAGCTCCATAGGAATAAAAAAGCCTAGGAGAGGAAAGCACCAAAAAGCCAAGAAAAGTTGATTTAACATTCACTGATAATAAGTTACAGACTATACAGGATTTATAAGTACTGGTAACTTTCATCTTCCCTTCTTTTTCCTGTCTGTTACATTCAGTCATTGCAAATTATTTCCCATTACAATATAACCTCATGGAGCAACACTAGTTACCCTGTTTGAGCGACACCAAGAACACTACAACCCTTAAACATTATTTTAAAACACAATTACTATATTAACAAACATAAAAATACATTGGCTATACAGTGCATACTGTACGCAGGTAGAGATAAATAGTTTTCCAGTACCTGAAAACACTGACACTACTAAACAAATCTATTGAGATATCCTTGCTGTTACCAGTAGGCAAAAGTGGTCACATCGTTATCCAAACACAAAAACTCTAGTGCAAACTACTGAAAAATACTTCTAAAGAGAAAAACACTACATACGTCAATTTGGTACTTGTAAACTTAAGGGAAGATGGTCTTGTTCAGTCTATGCTCACAGATACAACTTGAAAATAACAGTGAAGAAAAAAATAAGCCCAGGTGTATGAATGGGGGTGAGCCAGGAAGAAATCTTTACCAGTCTCACAGTGGTATCCTTGCAATCCCAGTATCACCACCTTCTCATTATGTCATTCAGAAATTCTATTGGGAGCGACAGAATTCACAGCCCTGGGTACATTACAAGTCTAGTTGTGTTTTCAGATGCAGTTCATCTAGCAAAGAAGAAATGGTTGAATAAACTTTACAAATTTTTATTGCCCACAAGAAAGGACAAAAAAACTGGAGGGCTATTGCTGGAAGCCCTGTTGTTCAAAGGTGAGGGCAGATGAATTCTGTAGAGTTTTGCCATAATGTGCACCTTCTGTTCAGTACTAGACTTTAAAAAAAAAAGTATTTAAAAATGTTGATCAAAAATCTGATAAGGAGTTCTGTTTTTTTCAGAGATAAAACACGGTTGTGCTTTCTAGCTTTAATGTGGAGAGGGTTTAACGATATTTTCCATCACAATAATGCAACTGCTTGTGCTAATATTGTAAAACACGACAACCATTACAAACTGCAAAAACGCAATTGCGTATCTAAGACAGAGCTATAGAACACTTTCAGTGGGAAATCCTGGAATATGTTCCCAAATCACTATGTCAGAGGACGTTGCTCTAAATGCCTCCTCATGTTGCCAGCATTTAACCTTCCTATTTTAACTGACTTTTTTTTTTTAATATGGGTGAACAGCACGAAGACTTACTGGGTTTAGTACTGGGAGTGCTGCGCTCCTGGAATGATCCCCTGCTCCATCTGGCCTCTGAAGTACAAAGAATCAAAGAAGCTCCAGACACCATCCTCTGGAAGGCTGTAGAGATTGAAGAACAAAACAGGCGGCTTCTAGAAGGAATGGAGAAAATAGTTGGGCGGGTAAGTGTTAGGTCCTTAGCATTCGTCCAGCCTGTTGCTGTAAGGAAGACACACACAGTGACAGGCCCTCCCTGCCTGGAACAGAGAAGGGAACAGTAGATGTGAAGGAAAAAGGGAGCCAAGACAGCTGAATGTGAGAACTTTTCGGCTTGCTTTCTTCTTTCATCCTTCTTTTCTTCTGCTGTCTTGCAGTTTCTAAAGAGACAATGTGATGTGACTGGCACAGCAAAATCCACCATACTCCCAGTCCTGATTCAAGGGAAGGTGTAATCACCAGGACTGCTAATTGTCATTCTATCTCTGAGTATTTAGAATATGCAACCCTGCTCTTTTTTCTTTAAGGATGTGTCTGTGTTTTTTCAAATGCACATATTTATACACATGTTTTAGCACATTTATACACATCTATATACATACAGGTATTGTGCATGGGTTTTAGAAACAGACATTGTATTTAAAACTACTCTGGAAGTCTGAGCTACTGCAAAGGTGTGGCATGCAGCAAAGTAATTGTGTTAACTTTCATTTCTCTTTTCCCACCACACTGGTTCCTCTGAACCCTGGCTCTGACTTGGTTCCCCCTACGTTTGTAAGGTTAGACAACAAGGCTGCTGTCTGACAAAACCCGTACTTGAATATGCCATGTTATCAGTAATTGACTGAAAGCTTTCCTGAATAAAATCAGCTCTAGCTTGTTTATTTTAGTACTGGGAGTCCCTGCATATATCACTCTGTCAGTGAGCTAGATGTTAACAAAAGGCTCTGACTGTACTGGCTTTTGCTTAGGCTCTGAACAGTCGAACAGCATTAAGAGTGCCACCAGCACTGTATCCACCACTTTCCACTGGACCACGAGTGGTTTCTCTCTCTTTCAGTTAGGCGTCTCTTTACTCAAAAACCTTAGCCCATCCAGGCCACAAAAGCATTTATCAGTGTAACCAAATACCTCTCTGGCCCATATCCACACGTAAAAAGGGTGCAGGCGAGGACCCAAGAAAACAGTAGAAGTCAGGTGCTGCTACAGTTGTCCTGTCACCACCTTCCCATCCACATTATTTACAGAAGGAAGTTGAAGGCAAGACTGGCAAATTCATCAGTGACAAGCCACATTTTTGAGTGACAGTAGGCCTTTTTATTTTTTTTTCTGATGCTTAAACTGAGTCAGAGAGGCTCCACAGGTACTCTCCTATGTGCTTTTACTGGTGGGAAATAAGGACGATGCACAAGCACCAATAGGCATATGCTATATGATTTCCTGCTATGAAAGGTACATTTCTGTTATGTGACGGAAGGTTTGATGTCTCTGCACAGTCCGATTCTACTGGACACAGGTTAACACACTAGACCTCTTAAAACACAACTGAGACAGGCAAGCTTTTTACATATTTTAGGGAAATAAACTGAAAAATCTGACAAACACATTCAAAATCTGCATGAAGATATAGAACATTATACAGAAGTGGGAATCAAAACAGGAAACAGTTTACAAGCCATCCACAAGGCCAGTATTGTACACGATCTGTTCTACTTCCAGTCAGATTCACTCTCACTTACCATGGTATCATTTTGTGTCCTTAGGTTCATTCTGGTGAGATTGGAAATGAAGTTTACTCTCAATGGGAAGGCCTTCAATCCCTGCAGCTTGCTGATGAGGACTCCAGACTCTTTGCCTTTTACAACCTGCTGCATTGCCTCCGCCGAGACTCCCACAAAATTGACAACTATCTCAAGCTTCTGAAGTGCCGCCTAATCCACGACAGCAATTGTTAAGTGCTCATGGGCCTAATCACTTACTGAAATCATTCACCATGGTGTTCTTGTTGCTTTGCCACTTTTCGTTGCAAACTTTATGAAAAGTCACAGCATATAGTAGCAGGATCATCGGTAACTTTCAGCATGTTCGCGTGAATTCTGCCTGCAACTATTAGCAGCATTTATCTTGGTGTTTTAAAAGTGTTATAAATCTCTTGTATGACAAGAATACACTTTTCTGTCTAATCTCCTCACCTAGCAGCATTTCAGTGATAACCAGATCATGCAGATACAAATAAAAATGTTACTAAAACCAAAAGCGCATAAAACGGAGTGGTATCAGTGAATGAAAAAGAGCTGGTATGGTTTATACCTTTAGCAGTATCTTCTCTTTTTGGATCTCAGTCTCAGTGTCCAGTTACTGATGGCAGGATATCTTACTTCCATTGCTCTTTACCACCCCTACAAAAAAGACGGTGGGGGGAGAAAAAAGGAGGGACATAAAAAGCAGATCAATCCCCTATTACACAGTAAACTGCCCTAAACTAAAAGTATGGTCCAAAATCTACTCTACAATCCAGTCTGCTTAGATTGATGCTTTTTACTCTGTACAAAAACTGTCTGAGCGGTGAAGAGAAAGATGAGAAATCCATCCTGGCTAACACAGCCATTGATTCCTCATGCAATCCATGGTAAGAGAAGACACAGGAGGAATTTTAAGAACAGAGATATAGGTGTATCTAAGTCTCTACTGACTATTTGGAGAAGAGTCATTTCCAAAGGAAGGTTTATTATGTTTGAGATGACTATTTGAGGGCAAAGGAACCAATAGGTTTCAGTAGGTCCCAATAGGAAGCTTCCATATCATATCAACCTTCCCTTCACACGCCTCACAAGCAATGCAGTGGTTGCAGTTGCTCAGAAAACTTTCAAGGTATAAAAAGGCACTGGTTGAGCTAAGGTGTCTCTTGTTCTAAACCCAGAGTGTCTCCATTCACTTTGGGTTTAGTCACACCGAGAGTTTTTAGGGCACTCATTTCAAAACACTGCAGTCGACCATCAGAAAATTGGAGAGACAAAAAAAACCTACTATTTTTTTTAAATCTGGCCTACAGTCACATAGCAAATAAGAAGCCTAATAGCAGCTGCAGCCCTTGCCCATATCTATATGCTGTCTTTGTAAGCCATAAACAAACCCAACCTTGGCTTCATCATGGATCTTCAGCAAAGAGGAGCTTAAATTCAAATCAGCTCCCCATGGGTTTGGCTTCTCACTAGACAAGCCTGCTTCATTGCTCCAGAGCTGAGCCAGCTTGGAGGAAGAGAGAAACTTCAAAGAAGATGGGTTTGACGGCTGAAGCCTCTCATGACGATAACAGAATAAGCACAGCCATAACAGGTATTTACGTAAGGGATTGGATAATACCAACAGCTAGAAAGGTCTCATTTTAGCCATCTCTAGTTGTAATGATACTTGAATTTCTAATTATGAATATGTATATTTAATGCCCTTTAATCACTTCATATTTTTGCTTATTGGTTGCCTCAGGCTTTACCTGGGTAAGTATATACTAAGCCCATTTTTAATATATATAGAATCATCTGTACAGCAAATAAATTCCTTGTTGGACAGTCATAACCAACATCTTTCATAAGCTCTGAAAGGCACACAACTCGGGGCATATACAACAGCAGTTTAACAACAAACAATCGTTCAATGCCACAGTCAAGGAAGAAAACAGGTAACGCTCACCAGGCAAAACGCAAGTGCCCAGACTAGAATTTAATCTGATCATAATCTTCTATTTTCTGTTATAATGCTGATGGGAAACAAACAAACAAAAAAACCCAAACCATTTTAAAGGGGAAAAAAAAGCAAAAAACTATTATTTTAAATTATGACAAGTGCTTAGAATTACAGTGTGAGTTCTTATTCAAAAGAAAACATGAATAATGGGACTACTCAGTATTGAGCTGGAAAAATGATTTTGTCTCATGGCGTAAACTCCTGCCTCAGAAACTCTTTAAAATTCAAAGGCAACTTGATTAATAGGGCAGACATTCATAATTTTACACTTACACACCTAGATCTAAAACTAACTGCTTGAAAATTACAGTGTTAAAACAACTGTTTAAAACTTGCATGCACTGGCTTTATTGTAGCCTGGTTTAGGACAATGATGAGTTTTCAATTTCATATTGAAAGACAGAAGGGAATGCCAAAACAAAAATATTCTAAGCAAATGAAAAGCTGTCTGGTTTGCAGCTGTTCAACTAAAAGGGTATTTAAAAATGATCTAGTTAATATTTCGAGTTATCACAGCTGCGACAGAGACAGAAAGATGTCAAACCTCAGGAGCATTCAAAGCTACACCTTCATTGTCAAGTGTCCTGGCACCCACAATGCCTTCAGACTCTGAAAGTTTAAGCCACGATATTGGCCAGTTGGCAATTCTCTTTTTTTTTCAGTTACTAATAGGAACAATACATTCTTATCTCACTAATATTCTGCTAATTAGCACGTTCATAAGACCCGAGCAACTATTGTCTTTTGTCTTTTGTCTAACAAAACAGTTACATTGCCAATCTCTTATTTTATACAAAACTGAATCTAGAAGCTGCATGTTCTTCCTAAATTAAAGAAATATATCAATCAGAGTTTTTTTCCAAGTGTATTAAATTCTGGCTAATTCAGGTTTCCAGCATTCGAAATGGCTAGTTTTCTAATTACTTATTCAATACCCAAATTAGCCATATTTATATATCTGCTGCTTTCTTTGTTTAGATTACTTAGTGATAGGAATGGAAAGGAAAGGTCCCTATGGCTGAAACACAGGATCAGTTCTGTTCCCTTTGCAAATGATATTCAAGCTTCTACAGATGGGACTAAATTTAAGATAAGACCTTGTGACACCAAATCTAAACAGTATGAAGTTCAAACCAATTAATCACTGACAGCATTAATCACTAAACACAACAGAGCAATAGAGATATGCAAAATAAAAATCTAACTTGCTATTCGTGACTTGTGTCTAGACTATATCCAACCATTAGAGCAAACAGGAATAATTTACAGGACGATTTTAAAGCCAATAAGGGAAGATTTTACTCACAGTGTATGTAATTTGGAATCAGCTGCTTACTTGGCAATGTGATAATCTCTCTACCATCCTTTTTTTTTTCTTCTTCTTCTTTTTTTCTTTTGAGATACTACAAAAATACTCCAATGGTTCAACTTCTAGCAGGAAAAAAAAAATACTATAACCTGGCAACTCATCTGTACAATACAGTTTACCTTCACAGTATCATTTCAAAGGCAATCCACAACTCTAATAACAAGGGATACAGTGTGGAAACCCCACATATCTTCTCAATTTAATTTCTGAACAATAGAAATTCTCTGAGGGCTACATTTTAAACGGAGTCTGCTTCTTATCAATGAAATGTATATAAACAACAAATTATGTCAGAGATGTAAACTCAGTAATCATACTTATGTATATGTCCTTCCACTATAGAAATCAAATACTACAGTCATGCATGGGAATAACATCACAGGCATCCACATTCCCACTGAAATTACCGATCTGTAAAGCTATATACGCATACGACTATTTCTGTCTCAAGCTCTTAATGACTTGTGCCTGCAAGTTACTTGGGTAAATCTTGAAGGATGAAGCTGAGCCTCAGTGTTTAATTCAATTGAAATTTAAGACTGACAACCCATAGGCTTGTATTAAGTGTTACAAAGAGGTTTAAAACTAGTTGTAAAACATAATTGTACCTTTTTGGAGTTCCTTATTCTGATATTCATCTTTAGGAACGAAGCTAAATTCAGATAAACGTCAGTCTTGGAAAACTGGGAAAGTAAGGATAAGTAGGAAAATCAGCCGGGATTTTTCAACTTTTTTCCCCAAACAACTCAATGACTATCAGGTAACATTTCAAAAATTTCTACTATGACTGGGATTTTAAAGCTGTATTTAGATATAACCCCCCATAGTTGGACATTAAAAAAACGTATATTTTCACATATTTACTTTTCATTTCCTTTCATGTATTCAACTATGAGGAGGAAATGAAAACATGACTAATGGTGCATAATGTCCTCTGAACTACATCTTTTTTTTCATACAGGTGAAAGCAGTCCAAACTGTCCTTATCTTTTGTGAAAAAAGGTTCAGAGACTTTGCTCATTTTCTTTGATTTTTTTTTTGGGGGGGGGTTGTTTTGTGTTTTGTTTTGTTTTTCTTTTTTAAGGAAAATACAGGGCCCACCTTTCAATTTATAATTTCATTGTGCATTGGGAGAAAAACCAAACCTTGTTGCTTACTTCGTCATTATTTCTCTTACATGCCACTATGTTTATGCTCTTTTAATCATCCAAGAAGCACTAGAATCTCATACTAACATTTTGGGTTTTGGGGAAGAATGAGGTGTCGTGGTATACTGCCTTCTAATTCATGCATCCAAAAGAGAATTGCAGAATATAACAACCTTTTGTTCCTTTCCTCATGAAGCAGTTCTGAAGTTCATTTCGTTGAATGGTAAGATTTTACATCAGTATTGGCCAGTCCTCGTCATCTTATTTTTCTTCCTGAGTACACAGTGCGAGTGGTAACAAACCAAGTGAAAGAAGGTTATAGAAAGACTTTCGGGGTCACAGAACCACTTGGCCTCTGGCTCAAGAAGTACCAAAGTATAGATAGATGAATGCTCATTTCCTATTTACTATAGACACCGAACCCCACTAAAAGTCCTGAGGACGTATCTTAGAGGGAGACCTTTACTGAGAATTCCTATACTTCACAACCATTTAAAAAATGATGGCATAGGCACTAGTCAAAATTTGTTAAAGAATACTTCTACAATGAACACTTCTTTACATTTTATCCAGTCTACTACCAGAAAGTGTTTTGTCAGGCATAAAAATGAATAGTATTTACTAATAATATTTAATAGTAGTAGTCCCTCAAAAATTCCCCTTTCCTGTCAAACATCACCACATTAATTATGGGAACACTTTTCCCTTTTTAATAAATGATAGGGTTCACTACACTCAAGAGTTTGGATCGCTTATTAATTCAGACGAGTGACAGTGTGAGTCATCAAAAATGCTAAGAGCTAACTCCAGCATATCAAAGAAAATAGAAAACTCGTATCATTTGTACCATACACCACGTTACAAAGGTGTTTGCAGAATGCAAAATACATAACACCCATGTGCACTCAATGAGTAGGAATTAGTTTGTGCACTAAACGAGTAACTCTAAAAATATTCCCATTTACTGAAGATGTTTTTTTCACAATCAAGATGACTACCTCCCTCCAGTTGTCAGTGTCAAGTAAGTCAGAAGTTAATAAAGAATACTATAATTTTCAATCTATTGTCAGAATTGCTAAACCCACACTCATCGATCAAGTCACTGTTACTGTACACTAACACAGAACAAAAAAAAGGTCCCTTCCCAGCAAGGTCCTGATCTGTTTACTTGTAATTCAAAAGATTTACAAAGTGAGGTATGTAACATAGCTTTTCTCTCTGTCATTCATTTCACTCTATAGCAAAGGTAGAAACAACTCCTATATATATAGATACTATTGTGCTTACTTTTACTGACTTCATGTTTGAAACCACTGTGCATGGTTTGCAGGATTAGGCCAATAATCACACATGACAATACGCTATTTCTTTAGCCAGATGACTGAAATAATGATAAACTTCCCCAGGAGCCATTCTTCGGAGATTTCCAGCCTGATTTCATGGACAAAAATAGTTCATATAGCTCAAAAGAGTTTCTAAGCCTTTTGATGAATATCCAAGCCTAACTAAAGCCTCAGAACCTTTTGGATGTTCCAACATTTGGGACCTACAGCACATGTACTATAACTTGATATGGCAAGAGATACTTGAATTAATTTGATTTGCATGGTATCTTCATGAGACCCATGCAACAGAGACCATAGGTCCTTCTGTCAAAGCTAATGCAATAAGCAGCTCAGCAATTCTTTAAAGTAGCTTTTGTGTTATTTGCAAGGAATCTGTTCTTGTGTGTCCCTGCTGCATCAAAGTGAGAAAATTAAAAAAAAAATATTCTGTTCTTTATCATCTTGTACTAGAAAATACTTCATTGTATTAGAAAATTCTCTCATCCTCTCTTAGGGGCCACATGAATGAAAAAAGTGCAATGCACAGCCTGAGTTTACTGAGATATTAGATTCTGATGGATGGCACCATGAAAAATGTAAAGCAAAAGCATCAGAAATGGTTTGCAAGAAGTTGAGCATACCCATTTATTTTTATTTTCACTTGAGATTCCATCTAAGTGAAAGTAAAGTTTAGGTGAATATAAGACATAAAGACACTAATAAAAAACAAATCCTGAAGCTCTTAATACAGTGGTGGATAGTAGTATTTTTCCACAAAATATGTTTTCAGTCTCCTAGACAACCCTCTGTGTGCATGTCATAACTCACAAAGGGAAAAAAAGGTTCAGTTCTGCTCTGAGAAGGAAAAGGTACCTGTGTGATGACTTAGTTCGTGCACATCACCTTAGTATCAAAGCACAGAATGCCTGGAATAGGCTCTTCACGAAAGGGATTATGAATTCTGTCTTGGTCTAAACTAAGGGTAATGTTATATATGTATTGTCATGGCACAAATCTGACTGGAGACAAAACAGCAGAGCAAACCGATAGAATGAAGGTGCTGCAGTCTTGAACATGCACAACACGTTTTAGAGAGATGGTCAAGAAACACCACATGCCCTCATCCAAAGCAGGCACTGAATCATAGAATCATAGAATGGTTTGAGTTGGAAGGGACCTTTAAAGATCATCTAGTCCAACCCCCTGGCCATGAGCTGGGACAGCTCCCACTAGACCAGGTTGCTCAAAGTCCTGTCCAACCTGGCCTTGAACGCTTGTCATGATGAGGCATCCACAACTTCTCTGGGCAACCTGTTCTGGTATCTCACCACCCTCATTGTAAAAAATTTCTTCCTTTTATCCAATCTAAATCTACCCTCTTTCAGTGTAAAACTTTTGCCCTTTGTCACTACAGGACAAGATTCCCCCTTTCAGCACTGAAAGGCTGCTCTAAGGTCTCCCCAGAGCCTTCTCTTCTCCAGACTGAACAACCCCAACTCTCCCAGCCTGTCCCTATAAGAGAGGTGTTCCAACCCTCCAATCATACTTGTGGCCTCCTTTGGACCTGCTCTAACAGGTCCATGTCTTTCTTGCAGTGGGCACCCCAGAACTGAACAGCCCCGAACTGCACACCCCAGAGCTGTATGCAGTACTCCAGCCGGGGTCTCACAAAAGCAAAGTAGAGGGGAAGAGTCACCTTCTTCAACCTTCTGGCAACGCTTCTTTTTATGCAACACAGGATTCCAACACCCATGGTGCTTGTGCAGAGTGGGCTTCCTGGCAACTCGGACCTACCGCTGCCCCCAGGGCCTTCCGTGCAGGCTTCGGGATTTCAGGGGGCTGGGCATTGGGGAAAGGGTTTTTCATCAGGCTACAGATAGCCAGGCACACATACACATTGCTGTAAATAAGGAGGGAGGGGGGAAATAGCCATCATGTCACTGCATTCGAGATCAGAACGTTCAGCGGGTAACAGTATTTTCCGTGTTTTTTGGTTTTGTTATTTTTTTTAATGTTGCTGACAAAATCCGGCGACAATGCACAGTGTAAAAAGTGACATTTTGACTCTAAGGGAGGAATTATTTGCAATTTGTTGTGAACAGAAGCTTAGTTCATGTCAGATGTGAACCTCCAGACAATCATTAGTTTAAACTGCCTGCTACGTGTTTAAAAATTTCAGTCAATTTAGAACTGATCTGAATTGCAAATGGGATGGTAACAAGCCATTAGGGAACAACATATCTCTCTTTCACACTTGCAACCCTCTGCTTAAGGGGGCTCAACCGCACAGAAATATGAAAATACCGCTTTAGTCATGTGTGCTGCCGACAAATGTGGAAACATAGGAGATCCAGAATCAGAAAGCGGCAGCTGGAGAAGACAAGAGAGAATCACAGAATCATTAAGGTTGGAAAAGACCTCAAGGATCATGAAGTCCAACCATCAACGCAACACCACCTGACCCAATAACCCATGTCCCGAAGCACCACATCTACACGTTTCCTGAACCCCTCCAGGGATGGTGACTCCACCACTGCCCTGGGCAGCCTGTTCCAATGCCTCATTACTCTTCCAGTGAAGAAATTTTTTCTAATATCCAGCCTAAACCTCCCCTGGCACATCTTGAGGCCATTTCCTCTTGTCCTATCACAAGAAGGACAGAAGTGTAGGCCCTGCTTTGAACAAGAGGCAGCAGTTTGCCACAGAATAAATAGCTTGACTTGCTGACGGCACAGTAACGCATGGGCCTGGCATCTGACTAGCACTTGCTTACTTTGATTTCTGAGGATCTAAGGTGTGTCTCATCATACCAGCTGATAAACAACATACTCTCTTAAATTCAAGCAGATTTCCATGCAGCTATGATGAAGGGAGAAATGCAGACTTCTGATCTGTAAAAGTTGAGTGCTGGTACCTTAGTACCAACCACTGCAGTAGATGTTCCCACACTCCTGCAACCTACAGATAAGCAGTTTCCTAATGGGATTCTGTGACTCCTTCCCTCCTGAAGCTATATGTGTAAATACAGCTCCTGAAGATTGTTTCTAGAGAATCTCTTTCTGGAGTGTGGGACTAGACCAGAGACCCAGCACACTACAGAGACTCTGGTCCAGCTGACTCAAATGCAGCACACATGCTGGACAAGATTTCTGCAGAACATGCCTTCATTCTTAGGATAGCATTAAAGTGGATCTTCCATCAGTTCTTTCATGGCACATCGACTCAATCCCCTCTGCTTTTCAGAGATAACACCTTAAAATTGCTGACTGTTGGTGAATTTGGATATTTCACCACCTTTCAGCTTTCCTAGAAAGTTCATGCCAGCTTCTGTCCAGCTGGCAATATACTAGAGAGGGGATGGCTTGCAACTGCCAGGCAGTGGAAAGGAAATGGGCAAGGTCAAACAGATCAAAGTTAGACTGCCGAGACAGAGATGTTGCATGAGAAGGGGGGAGCTAAGCAAGGAAAACCCAACTCGGGTAAAACTATAGGAGAAGATGAAATAGTACAAGAGCTCAACTAACCAGCTTCCCACCCAGGACTGGAAAAAGCCTCTCAGTCTGAGCCTTTCTGCCTCAAACTGTACCTGCTAGCACACATCTAACCTAACCTTACCATGGGCTAACTCTATTGACACAGGCTCCTGAATGTTGCTGTATATATATATATAAAAATACACATGTATAAATTATTCTACTTGCAAGAATTTCTATTGTATGAATATTAAAAACAAAGGGACTAAAGGTTTTCAATATTAAAAAATTCATATAAAAATACTGTAGCAATATGAATTTATTTCAGATAAGGAAAATCTGAGGTTTTGTTTTGGATTACTTCTTCAAGGACAGGTACACCTAAAACAACTTGAGCATGCCAACTTTGAACCCAATTCTGCACAAGCAAAAGTAAAGAATACCAAACTCTCTATTTCCTGGCAGCACAGCAGACTATTCATCTCCCACATGAAGTAAATTAATCCTTTCCAATTACCTTTACAAGGCATATTCAGAGTAACAATTCCCTACTTTCATACATACACGTGTGGAGCTTCCACTCATTTTAGTAAGATAAAAGAGGCTTCCAATTTGGATTTTTGAAAAGGTCAGACATTCAGTATTTATTATTATAGCAAAGATCAAGAACAATCCTACTGAATGCTAACATTTAAACACTTATTCCTTTCAGAAGTTATATTATGGCACAGGACAATTAACATACTCCCAGAAGTATATCTTTCAAGCTAAAAATTTCCTGCGATAAATACAAAATTGGAGATGGTATTATATGTTAATTCAGGTGGAAATAGAGTAGTTAAATACTTCCAAACTTAAACTTTAGCTGTTTACAATTTCCCTAGCAATTGCAAAGTAAAAAAAATAAAATTAAAGAGAATAGTCAAGCTTTCCTTTCATTACATTGGGTTTAAGCAAGACAGTGCACAGAATAAGATACTCAGAATCTAGCAAAATACTGTAAGTGGAAAAAGAGAAATTCTTTGCTGTCTACTCCTTTTTTTTGTGACTTTCCTCTGTTCTGTGTATTTGTCTCCTTAGATGAGGTATTCAACATTCATTTCATCAATTACACCGGCAAGTCTGTACATGCAAAAGTGCATGCTCTAAACTTATTTTACTTTCCACACACAAATTGTTTTATCGTCATAAATGGGTTCTTGCATGTACAAGTGACCTCCCGCACATACACTTGCATAATCTGGCTGTTTAAAGACATATATTATGTAGGAAAACTGTTGACATGTACATATCTGCTTCATTTATGTTAGAAAACTGAGTTCCATGTAGAGGGTTCATATCCTTATTTGACATGTGGCAAAGGCCAAAGATTTGCAGTTGTATTTATTGAAAGGAAACCAACACAAACAGTGAAAGGGAAAGATATGAGCAACTTAGGAGATGTGATTTCTTGGGCTTTTAAGCATGTGTGTGTGCAATAGTCATGTACTTTTTGTATCAGATATTTAGCTATCTAAATATTACTTTTCACATGACATAGTCCTGAGAGCATGTAGTATAAATTATCCTATATCAGTTATGAAAAGATAGTCATGTGAACGGAATTTGAAAGACAAACAATGATCTCTCAGCTGCAACTGAACATAATCCAAACACAGAGTGATATTTTGGTTTGGTTAAAGAAGAATGCTACAGGAATCAAAAGCTCAGACCTACATTCCTTCCTTGTATGGACACTTCTATTGACATCAGTGGGATGGCTAATGTAATATGGTACAAACAATCAATACTATTTTTAATCCCCCCAAAATACTAACATAGGTACATGGTATTAATGTATATAAAAAATACAGAAGAGAATATTATTGGCAGCAACACTGACCTGTGTTACCTCACTTGAAAACACAAATGAGGAAAATTTTGTTCTTTGCATCCCCAATTGACTTGCATAAGCTAACAGGGACACAGGTTTCAGCATAAGGTAGAGACAAGACCACCATCTGCTAAACAAAAATTGGCATCATACAGAGTAGATGATTCATGAGAAGGAAAGCCATATATATATTTTGTTGGTGCAGAACTGAGTAAAGTGGGGAGCAGAATTCTTCCCTCAGAATAATTCAAATTCTGCCTCTCAGTGCACTCTACAGATAACCCAAAGACTGTCTGGTTCCACTAAAGATTCTCAGCAAAGTCACAAAGAAATCTGATGTCTATGCTTCACTAGGACTGGATGCATTACCTGTATGAGGCTCTGCACTGAGACTGTCCTCTGTCTTGATAATCAGATTCGATGCTGACATAGGATTACCCTCATTCACCTTGTGCAACTCCTTTGGGCTAGTGGCAATGACATTAATTTGCCATAGAAGAGCTATATAATTGCCAGGAAGTATAGAACTACAGTGCAAAGATATATTCTCTCAAGTAAAAGCAAGCAAAGGCAGGTTTAGGTGATATATAAACCAAGCCTCAAAAAATACAATCCTGGAGGGTAGGTCCCTGCAGAGATCTTTTGTACTTAAGTAAATTTTAATCAACATGCTCAAGGTTCAAGTTGTGAAAATTCAGGTCTTGACTCTAAATCTGTCTGTATTGTTGCTAATAGATACTGAAGAGGTTTCCTAACCACTAGTTCAGACAGTAAACACACCTCTTCTAGAAATGTCTTTGTATGAAAATGCTGATATGCATTCATTTTGTTAGAAGGGTTTAGTGGCCTTTTCCAAATACAGGCCATGTAAAGAAAAAGCTCTATGCACTGAGATGCATTCAAATTCTTCATGAGAGCAGCAAATTCTCATCACAGTACCCCCCACAAGAAAGACAGAGAAGTTTTGGAGCCAAAGTCTTACTTTGCCGCAGTGAATATGAAAGGGTGGAGTTCCAAGATCCTCAGGGTAGGCACGAGGGTGCACAGAAAACTGACTACCCTGGGCTTCAGAAGAGCAGACTTTGGCCTCTTTTGGAGTCTGCTTGGTAGAGTACCATGGGATAGAGCTCTGGAGGGAAGAGGAGCCCAAGAAAGCTGGTTAATATTCAAGAATCATCTCCTCCAAGCTCAGGACTGATGCATCCCAGCAAAGAGGAAGGCAGGCAAAAATGCCAGGAGGTGCAGGGATGAACAAGGAACTCCTGGACAAACTCAAGCACAAAAAGAAAGCCTACAGATGGTGTAAGCAAGGACAGGTAGCCTGGGGGAATACAGAGAAACTGTCCGAGCAGCCAGGGATCACGTTAGGAAAGCTAAAGCCCTGACAGAATTAAATCTTGCTAGAGATGTCAAGGGCAACAAGAAAAGTTTCTGTAAGGTACATCAGCGATGAAAGGAAGACGAGGGAAAATGTGAGCTGTCTCCAAAAGGAAATGGGAGACATAGCTACCTGAGATATGGAGAAAGCTGAGGTACTCATTGACTTTTTTGCCTCAGTCTTTACTGGCAAGTGCTCAAGCCACACCACCCAAGTGAAAGAAGGCAAAGGCAGGGACCGGGAGAATAAAGAACCACCCACTGTAGGAGAAGAGATCATCTAAGGAACCTGACGGTGCACAAGTCCATGGGACCTGATGAGATGCATCTGTGAGTCCTGAGGGAACTGGCAGGTGAAGTTGCTAAGCCATATTTGAGAAGTGGTGGCAGCCCGGTAAAGTTCCCACAGACTGGAGAAGAGGACATAAAACCCCCATTTATAAAAAAGGAAAAAAAAGAAGACCTGGGGAAGTACAGGATGGTCAGTCTCACCTCTGCGCCTTGCAAGATCATGGAGCAGATCCTCCTGGAAACTATGCTAAGACACATGGAAAATAAGGAGGTGATTGGTGACAGCCAACACGGCTTCACTAAGAGCAAATCACGCCTGACAGACTTGGTGGTCTTCTACGATGGGGTAAGAGCATTGACGGATAAGGGAAGAGCAACTGACGTCATCTACCTGGACTTGGGCAAAGTCTTTGACACTGTCATAGAATCATAGAATGGAAGGGACCTTAAAGATCATCGAGTTCCAAACCCCTGCCATGGGCAGGGACACCCTCCACTAGACCAGGTTGCTCAAAGCCTCATCCAGCCTGGCCTTGAACACCTCCAGGGATGGGGCATCCACAGCTTCTCTGGGCAACCTGGACCAGTGCCTCGCCACCCTCACAGTAAATAATTTCTTCCTAATGTCTAATCTAAATCCACCCTCTTTCAGCTTATACCCATTACCCCTTGTCCTCTCACTACACTCCCTGATAAAGAGTGCCTCCCCATCTCTCCTGTAGCCCCCTTTAGGTAATGGAAGGCTGCTATTACGTCTCCTCCCGCATGACATCCTTGTCTCGTCATTAGAGAGACACAGATTTGACAGATGGATCACTCAGTGGATAAGGAACTGTCTGGACGGTCACACTCAAAGAGCTATGGTCAATGGCTCAATGTCCAAGTGGAGACCAGTGACGAGTAGTGCTGCTCAAGGGGCCGGTATTGTGTCAGTTGTTGTTTAACATCTTTGTTGGTGACAAGGACAGTGGGATGGAGTGCATCCTCAGCAAGTTTGCTGATGACGCCAAGCTGTGTGGTGTGGTGGACACGCTGGAGGGAAGGGATGCCATCCAGAGGGACCTGGACAGGCTGGAGAGGTGGGCCCATGCAAACCTCATGAAATTTAACAAGGCCAAGTGCAAGGTCCTGCACGTGTGTCGAGGCAATCCCAAGCACAAATACAGGCTGGGTGGAGAATGGATAGAGAGCAGCTCTGAGGAGAAGGACTTGGGGGTATTGGTGGATGAGAAGCTCAACTTGAGCCGGCAGTGTGCGCTTGCAGTCCAGAAACTAACTGTGTCCTGGGCTGCATCAAAAGAAGCATTAGCAGCAGGTCGAAGGAGGTGATTCTCCCCCTCTGCTCTGCTCTCGTGAGACACCACCTGCAGTACTGCGTCCAGCTCTAGAGTCCTCATCACAGGAAGGACATGGACTTGTTGGAGCAAGTCCAGAAGAGGCCATGAAGATGGTCAGAGGGCTGGAGCACCTCTTGTATGAGGCCAAGCTGAGAGAGTTGGGGTTGTTCAGCCTGGAGAAGAAAAGGCTCCGTGGAGACCTTACAGCAGCCTTCCAGTGCTGAAAAGGGGCTACAGGAGAGATGGGGAGGGCATGTAGTGACAGGACAAGGGATAATGGATTTAAATTGGAAGAGGGCAGATTTAGACTAGATATTAGGAAGAAATTCTTTGCTGTGAGGGTGGTGAGGCACTGGTCCAGGTTGCCCAGAGAAGCTGTGGATGCCCCATCGCTGGAGGTGTTCAAGGCCAGGCTGGATGAGGCTTTGAGCAGCCTGGGCTAGTGGGAGGTGTCCCTGCCCATGGCAGGGGGTTTGGAACTCGATGATTTTTAAGGTCCCTTCCAACCCAAACCATTCTCCGATTGTATGAATTCTCACCTCTTACAGTGCAGCTGATTTTGGAGTACCCAACCGAAGTTCATCCAAACTGCTTCATGGTGTCTTGTTGCTAAATCCATGCTACGCCTGCTGTGGTAGATAGAACCTGCTCCCATAAAGGCAGAGCTTAATGTGGCATTGCATACAAGAGGTGATGTACAAACACGCACAAATCCACATATGTTTACCACAAAAGAAAGATGGAAAAAATCAAGGCAGCTGCTTCCCATAACCACTGCCTGGATGTAGGAAGGGGGAAAGCTACATGAAGTTTGCTTCCTCCATGCATACCTATAGAATTCAACCCAACCCTTCATTTCCCATCTTCCAAACATGTTTTTTCTTCAAAGAATGAGACATGACAGAATGCGTGTGCATATGAGACAACATGTGCCTTGGGGCTAGTAACAGATAGAGGTGAAGGTAACAACCCCAAATGAGAAGGTGAAGACAATGATGCAAAATGTTGTTCATCTCATGTTACTGGGAACATAAAAAGTCCTGAGCAACCCCCCCACCAAAAATTTAAAAAAAGACAAAGTCCTTTTCCTGATGCATCTGTCTAAAATGTTTTAAGATGTTGATACAAAATGGAACACAAAGTAAGACGTGGACAAAAACAATCACAAAAGACCAGATTTTAAAGCTTAGCAGATCATGCCATGGCAATGCACAGAAAGGAATGACTATGTTCCTGGGTCTCAGTGTTATCAAATGACTGCTCGGAGACAGAAAGTCACATGAAGCCGTAATGCCTTGCTGTATGCCATTGTGGTCACTGCTGTCCTCTCTGCTTTGTTCACTTTGCTGCACTGGTTTGTGGGTGTGACTTGCTTTCAGCTGATATTTATTTTCATTCTATTTCATTAATGTCAATGTTAAACTACCTTATTCTTGGTAATGCGTCCAAGCCTCCAGACTCTCAGTTGTATCCACATAGTTTTTCCCTCAATGCTATGACATGACTTGAGAAAGATGGGATTGAACACACAAATAAGGGTTTATGTGATTAAGATATAGATATACAAGATACATATATAAAAGAAGTTAAATACAATATATATAAGAAGGTATAAATATATCTTTTCTTAGATAAATATATATAATTTTTATAAAAAATTATAAGAAGGTATGTATCAGTTTCACAGTGAAGTACCAAATTCTACTGGGAGTAATTGTTCCTGTAGTGAGTTTTAACACTGCCAAGCAACAGACAGATCAGTCCTAACATGCTAGTATTTACAGTAAAGTCTTTTTTTTTTTTTACTTCTAGCATATTGTTGTTTAAAAAATTTAAATCAAAATGAAACCAATACAATTGTTACTAATATTCCACAGAGCTATTTTGTAGTTTTTCTTTCTGCTTCATAGTTCCTTGGTAAAATTTATCTATTTAATTCTTGAAGAACTTTTACAGAGGAAAAAGAGGACTTGTTATTCAGAGACGGACACCTCTCTTCCATTCTTTTCCCTCCCCCTCCACAAATGCAGCCTGCAGGAAAGAAATGTAAAATCTCTCATGATATAAAATAAGAATTTTGCTTTGTTTCTAATACTGAAAGGTGGTGGGAGCTGGGAGTGCTAGGGTTTGTTTTTTTTCTTTGTGGGTTTGTTTTGGAGTTTTTTAAAAGTAATTTAGCAAAATATGAACTTTCACAAGTAGTGAAAATCCGTTTCCCTGCAGCTTAAGAGGCCTACAGCACAGCTGAGTGCTTAGAAGCTGGGCTGTGTCTGACAAATCAAATATATCTAGGAGGTGGGGAAATATTACTCGAAATATCAAGGACTGTTTCCAAGACACTAGCTCCGAGGACAACACATCCACTGGAGAGGCAATCCCGTCTGTCCTTATACGACATATATGTGCCTTATATGACTCTAGAAAATACTATTCCCAGCTATGAAGGCTCACCTCACCTTTAATAGCCTCATTAGGACAGGATAAGGATTCATCCACAGAAAGATGATATATCTTCACAATTCAAGGAGGTAGATCATGTGATTCCAAAGGAGGCAGTTGGCTCACAGCCTGGAGAGAACTGGTGTGAAAAGTACCAAGAAGGATGGACTTCAGCAAGGCATTGAGCAAGCACAAAGCCAACAGTGGACTGGATCCTTCCTGTAGAAAGTCATTGAGAAGCATCAGTTCAGAGGTAGGTATGGAGCATGCACTACCAGAAGAAAAGAAGATTGTGGGGACAGATATGTGTGCTAAGGGTTAACCTTAAACACAGCTGTGCACTTTACTGGCATATAAGCCATATATAAGTATAAATCAGGTGATTTATGCAATGTAGACTACAGAAGCATAAATGTCTATCTTCTGGTACTAAGCCTGTTAACATTAGAATTAGATATGTCATTTATACCCAGTATGCATTATTTTCTTCACCATTACACATTTATTCCTTTATCAGATTGTTCTTTAAATGAGTTTCACTGAACACAAAAGACTTGAATAATTTGAGATGCAATAGATGTGTCCTTGTAGCCTTATTATTTCCTTAAATAGAGAAAAGAATATGGTTAGATTAGCTCAAATGACAATTTGCTGTCTTATATTAGGCTCACTAGGTTACAAAGGGAAACATTCATGCACTCTCAAATGAAATGGTTCAAAAAAATGACAAAAGGTATAATTAATTAGTTGACTGGATTATTGAATCCTTGCAGAAAGGCATGAGCTCTACTTTAGTGAAGAAGCAACCACCGACAGAAGTTAATGCACTGGAGACTCTTTTTTAAACATTTTAGACTCTTGTCAAAATTCTAATGGTGTTCATATGAGATTTCCTCTATTTGGTAGAACAGGGGGGTGATCCTTTTTCACCTGGTAGGAGGTTTTCAGCTAGAAAAAGGAACTGAATAAACAGAACAAAACACAAAGTGGATGACACGAATCGGGAGCAGTTCTGTAGCTGCTGTACAAAACACCTTATGAAAACGTTACTGGTCTCAATGGCATTTATAGTGTACGAGTGGGACAAAAAATGACAAACAGAAGAAGACAGACAGATGGAAGAACAAAGAAGCAGTGACACAGGTGGTCGGTGTGTTAGGCATCATTCCCAGCACATCCCTAGCCTGAGAGCTGTCAACATTCTAATAAACTTCATAGCAAAAAGAGTTTTAAAGAGGCAGCTAAGGAAAATCTTACAAAAAAGTGAGGTGAGACAAGCTCAAAATCTAAAATCTGTGAAATGTCTAGCTTTTTTGCTCTGAAACCCTTTACTTCTAAAGGAATAAAGAAAATTATTTGTTTTTCTGACATCTGGATTCCTAGATACGTACCCCAGCATTAACACACTTTCTTCTCATTCACTGATGGTCTGTATTGTCTTAATGCAATTGAGAAGAGATCTTTGTTTTCACTTCAAATTCCCTCACCTTTTAGAAAATCGACATGCCGTCCCTATAAAAAAAAAAAGCTCCTTTTGCTCTGAACACGTTTACCATCTCCAGGCATGACAGACATTTGCAGGGTGTCAGCTGTGAAGGAAACATAAATATGTCCATGTGACCAACAGCTGCCCTGTGAAAATGCCCGTGGAGATGGGGAAATATTCTAGACCCCCACCCACCGATTCTACACGCTGTGAAGTGATTAAAAGAATAAACCTAAAAGTTACCAGGAAATCAAAAGTTATTTAGGGGAGAAAAAACAGGAACGGATTTCCTAGGACATTTAGAAGGGATGAGATTGTGCTGCTTCAGGACTCTTGTACAACAAATTTTCCTAACTGCACCCTTTTTTCAAAATTAATCTAAGCAGCAAAAATCAAACCTAGACTTTGAAACGGTGGTATTATGATCCACAATGCCATCTGAAAACCTATTTGTAGAATCTTTTCTAAAGCTTGTGATCACTTTGTGAGCTATTGCTTCATTTATTAAGCCAGAACTGAATACAACAGACTTTCCAAAACAAGGCTCCATCATTTAGCTCTCCACTTGATACCCAGAACTCATTAGGATCATATCTGCCGTCAAATCACTGTCACTTAAAATGCACATTTAAATAGTATGTCATTGTGTTTGCAAAGAGACTCATGGAAAACAAAGTTTGATTTACAAATTAACAAATACTGAAGTTAGCAATGCTGTTTGTTTCCCTTTAGTGTTCATACTTTCCCAACTATTCTGCATGTAACACTGGATGAAGAACAAACATCTTGGGAAGTCTACTGTTCATCTAAATCAGTAATAGGATACAAAATCAGTAATAGGATACTCAATAGAAACACTGGGGGATGGAGACAGGAAATAAATTAAGAGGAGCAGAATCATTCATAATGGAAGCTACTCTTGTCTCCCTAGGAGTCATGCATCTTAGATTTATGTTTGCTTCCTCTCACTGGTCTGCCTCGTTTCTATTGTTTTGTTTCTGCTATTGCCCAGCAGGCTCTTGCAAAAGGGTGTAATTTGTACCTGCTTGTAAAAAAATACCATTACTAGTGACAGCTCTATTATTTTAAGCAATCCAGGTTAAAGTTCTGCAAATGACTTCTAAGTCAAAAAAAGAAACCGTCATCGGTAAGCATGGATACATTTGGTATTAAAGAGCGTCACTCCCTTTTACATGCTGAGGCTGCACAAGAACAGGATTTGTAGCTGCTACTCCACAGATCTCTAGGAGGAAAATTGGCTCACTGCATTTGATGATGCTTCTCACTTACACAAGAGTGGTAGTTTGGCATATTGCTAGTCGCTGTGCTACAACAAGCACAGACAAACTCTGGCACCTCGTCAGCAATTCCTGACCCTGTGGTACACAGCATTACACTGTCACGATAGCTACTCAAGCACACAGGTGGCAGATTTATTTTCCACAAGTCTCACAGGTAAGAACCACATATCATTCCTGTGAGCTGGAGACAGCTGAAGATACCAGATTAATATTGATAACACCCATCTCCAAAACTTCTCCTGACATTCAAGGGGCCCCTGTTTGAAGGCTAATTTCAGCAATAGATTTTATGGTTTTCCTGCATGGTTCCCCTCCTCTGTAGGCAAGATACCAGTTGTCTAATGTATAGAGTACCAAGTCGTCATTTTCCTCCACCTGGAGCCAAAGCCAGTCTCATATGGTGATTTTTAACAATGACAATGAAAACATTCTCAGGTCAGAGCACTGCAGAGGTTTTGCTTGCTGATGTCGCGCTGATGAGTTCAAAAGGTTTCAGTCACTCTGCAATATTACCCAGCCCCTAAGATAATATCCACAAGTGGTCACACTGAAATGCACACATACTCTAAGAACTGTGAAAACGTTTAATAATTAATGTTTGGATAAACAGCCACTTGACTTGTTTATTAAAAATTCTTCCAGTTAAACAGGGGTTCATCATTCTGGTTTTGCTCTCTACCAGTAAGACATTCCCCTATCAATGGAACACATTAAAAACAAAAGAATTTTCTGGGCTACATTCCTTGAGTTTGTTGAGGATAAATCCTTACTTTCCTCTCTGTTCTTGAGACACTGTCCTGCAGATACACATCTAAGCACGTGCTAAAGGTAAAAACATCACCCAACTTTGATTTGGTATTATCAAATCTGCAGAAACCACTTCCCAGTCAAGAATTAACCATTAGCCTTGAAAAAGTCAGCTGTGGGACCATTCTGCACAAACATAGATATTCTTACTTTAAAATGCTTCATCTTTTGTTTTCCAAAACTGACAGCTGCAGTAAGTTCCACAACTAGTTGTGTGACAATGATTTACTTTTTTTTTTTTTTTGCTTTAGATCCTTCCTTGGCTGGAAGGATCAGAAAAGAAAGTCTGCTAAAAAGAGGTTTAATTTGCATTCATAAGAGTTAAAGATGGTTAAGAGGAAAGGAGAAACTGTCTACCTGATTGCAACCAGGAGTGAGGTGCAAAAGCAGAAAAAATTATTCAGGAGGACAGTCAGAAAGGAATGCATCTCAATTTTATAAATAGCACAAATTCTCCTATAGGATTCTACTAATACTAGTTAAATCTTTGCTAAAAACACCCACTTACCTTCACTGAGATATGTGTAAGAGCATATTACTGACATATAGCTTCAAGAAATAAGTATATTTATTTGACCAAAAAGAAAATAATCACCCTATTTCTCTTAAATCTGGTAACATTGGAAAGCTTGGGTTTATCTCCAGAAGTTAAAGTGACGGTAGACATTTGAAAGAATTGCTTAGGTGCATTCCTGCCAACGGCACTTCTTCTACAACAGTTTCATCATGAAGTCAACCTGCCCCACAAAAATTCTACGAGTGGAATCTTCACCTTTTCTTCCTAAGAAAAAAGAACTTGGGCTGAAGAATTATCCTTTAATTTTAAGTCAAAACACCGAACTGAAGCAAAACTCTACACAAAACTCTTCACAGACCTTACTTGCTTTTCAGAAAGTGGCATTGCCCTATACAAGAGAGAAGATGATACAAAGCGGAAGTATGAACATGCAATGGGTTCAGTTTTGCAAAAGAAGGGTTTGGGCTGAGTAGGTGTTGTTGCTGAGCAAACAGCAATGCCCCATCGGTCTAATCATTGCTGCTTGTTCTATGTATGGAGATGGGTAAAGTGAAATTAAATTACCCAGGTCTGGAGAGAATACCAAATATCAAATTTTCTACTGGAAGTACAGGAAAAAGTTCAGAAAAGAAAATGCAATGCCTTTTATAAATCAAGGCAGATTAAGTTTTTGAGTACAACTGCAAAAGACTAACCTCAATTTCTGAGAAAAAAAAAGTGCACAACTTTACGGGATCTGCTGGAAGCAGCATTTTTTTTCTCCCTTATCTTTCCTCCTTGCCCTTTTCTTCAACAAGCTCTCCATAAAAGGGGAAGCTGAATGAGAGAGCACACTTGGGATTTGCCCTTAAAATCAGACAATGAACTTTGACATCTTCAGCTCTTCAAAATCATTCATTATATTTGTTTTAACTAATGTTTTAGTTATTTTCATTGTTACAATACACTAGCTTTTAATCATATTCACATAATCAAATGATCTCTTCTGACACTTTGCTTTAGTCATTGGCAACCCTGCCCACAGCAGGGGGGTTGAAACTAAATTATCTTTAAGGTCCTTTTCACAGAATCATCATAGAATCATAGAATCATTAAGGTTGGAAAAGACCTCAAGGATCATCAAGTCCAACCGTCAACCCACACCACCTAACCCACTAACCCACGTCCCGAAGCACCACACCTACATGTTTCTTGGACACCTCCATGGATGGTGACTCCACCACTGCCCTGAGCAGCCTGTTCAACCCAGGCCATCCTATGATTGTATGACACAAGCTCTGTCACAGCCTCACACATAGCACGAGTTATGTCAAGGTAATCAGGAATAACTGATAAGATTTCCACATACCTAGGACCAAGTTTTCAAAATTCCCTCTGCTGTTTATATTGGATAAGTAGAAAAACGCATTCTTCTGACGTTCATTTAGACTCCTTTTCAGGGCCATAAGCATTTTCCATAGTTGTCTCCTTCACATTTCCTTCTGGATCCCTCACTTTGCCCCTGTGACCATTATGCCTGCAAGTGGGTTTTCATTCCTTCTCCCTTGCAGTGCATGATGCTCTGGATTTTATAGTCTCGCTGACACCCAAATGGATGCAATTCTTCTCCCTCCACATCTCACATTGAAACTGCACTCTTTTGTGGTCACTGAAGTGTGATGCTGTCTAAGCTGTGCTGATTAGCCTTTGTGGCCATGCAATGTCCTCCTGAATGTAGGGGAGCTCTCACTAGCAGCCAGATTTGTTCCCATCTAAGCTTCTAAACCGACCTCTAGGAAATGTAGAGATAAATACGCATACACACGCATGTATATCCATATGTACACGAGCCTTTTCAGTTAAATTGTTAACTGTCGCCATTTGTGAATCTTTCAGTTCTAAATTTCAGGAAATCTAATTTCCATTTGTACACTTAAAGCCTCTCATTTCCCAACCATAAATGACTGAGAACATTCTTTTCAACTTATGAACTTTTATTATGTAATGTCTGGATGACTAACTGGCCCTGGTGGTTTTGGAAAAAAATGCTTACACAATTGTGCCTAATTAATATACATGCCCTGACATATACCCTCCGGAGTGCATGAGGAACAGGTAGTGGTCCATTCAAATATCGGACTGATATTTGGATCATTAACAGCTATTCACGAAGCACTGGAATGAGCAATCAAAGAGGATGTGAATTATCACCTGTAGCTGGGGTTGAGAAAAAGAAGTTTAGAAGGATAAAAGGGGAAAAGAACCCCTTTGTTTAGTGTTGCATCCAAAATAAAAATAAACAGAGTTACTGCTGCAAATACAGCCCCTCTACAGACATTCAGGAAACATCAGAGATCCTCAAAAGGAAGTAGTGGGAGGTTTTTATTACTCTTTTTTTTTTTTTTAACAGTCCTGGTTTTATTCTTCTGATACTCTCAAGTCTCACAAAAATCTTACCGATGATAAAAGGGAGGGCTACGGAAGTGGGACATGTGCTTTTAGGATGTTTGGACGTGATGATCTGTTTCTCCATTTGGAGCCATTGCTCTCACTGTGCCAGTTTTTATTGACCCACTTACAGGATGTTCTGGGGGAGAAGGGGAGAAGGGAGGTAGGTGCTTCAAGAAAGGACAACAAAAGGTGGCCTTTATAGAGCAGCATGTATGCTAAGATCCTCTGAGACAAATTAGGCATGAAAACCAAAGAAATACCCTCCAGCCCTTCAAACACAGCAACGAAAACAAACTACTTTTGCTTCACTCAAATATTTAAAATATTAAAAGTTCCAAAGTTCCCCAAATGGAATCCAATTATTCTCACAACCAGAGGCTAATTTCCCCAACTCTCTGAGCCACTGATGATCAGCAACCATCTGAATGGTTTTGCACTCTTAAATCTAGGTCAGCTGATAGTCAACAGATACACTTTGCTGAGAGGATTTGCTGGTAATTTTGTCCAGCTCCTGTTTTTCCAGTGCCAGTCAATATTTTCCAAAGAAACTCATCCAAGAATTAATGTAAAGACTCGACTTAAAGCCCTTAGGCACTTATGGGTCTCCTTCTAGTGCTTTGGATGCAGTCCCAGCTCAGCCAAAAAGTGGGCATTTTTGATGCAATATAGTTATCATTTACACATTGTTAAATTAATGCAACTATTTGAGCACCTTAAAATACTGAGGTGTTAATCTCTGAATACCTTTAGCTTAAATGAACAAAAACTGACAGCAGCAGTGCTATTGGTTACAAAAAGTATATAAAAATCTGATCAGTGCGCACTAATGCCACATTGAAATTCTCTGTTTATCTTTGTGTCAGTGACAATTTAGGGCCAAAAATCAATGTGTTCTTTGGAAAGACAGACAGAGGGTGGGGAGGGGAAGGGAAGAAAGGAAGGACAAAAGAAAGGAAGGGAAGTAATTCAATCCCTGACCCACCAAAGTTTGTACCTTCACCGTGCTATCCTTCTGTTCAAAGACAGACTGGGCAATGTCCTGGTAATGTCCTAGCTGGCCTTTGTCCTATTATAAACATATATCAATTACTGCTGGAAATAGCCTCGTTTAAGTTAAGCCAGTGTAAAATCCTTAACTCCACTATCTCATCCATACCGCTTACTGATATGCCCTATTTATTCAAAGCTTGAAAAGCTACTGATATTTAAACTGTCTCTTTCAAACCATATGTCAATACATCATAGCAGTTCTGAAGGTTAGGGACCTGCTCGCTATGGTTAATCTGCCCGCATACAGTCTCACTTATGCAAAACCGAAGCATTCAAATGTCTCCACTATGATGACAGAGGTAATGTCCATTATTGCGAGATCTAGGTCACTGCTGTTAAAGCTGAGTCACATTGTCAGTCATATTTGCCAGTCATAAAAACACTGATGCTCTTTGGACAAAAGCAGCTGTGATTTTTCCTCGAAATAAGTTTTAAGGATTCTAGAAAGAAAAGGATGATATAAACATGCTGCACTCTTCCATGACGCATATACTGGGCAATCAGAATCATCATCATCAAAGAATGGTTTGGTTTGGAAGGGACCTTAAAGATCATCTAGTTCCAACCTTCCTGCCATGGACAAGGATACCTTCCACTAGGACCAGGTGCATAGTTTGTTGTGAAAGTCATTGAGTTGTTTGTCTGGAGGAAACTAATACATTTACAGGAGCAACACAACAATTTCAGAATAGATTCTCAGAGTAAATAATAAGGCAGGTCAATTAAACTCTGAAATATATGTTAGACTTTAAATAAAAATGTCTTAGACTCATTGGCTTGGAAGGAGATTCCTTTGTTCTTTTTAAGTTGGACACCCGTCTGTTTACAGCAAATGAATTTGCTACTCTGTCATTAAATATGTTTAGACTTTTTTTTTCTCATTTGAATAGTCTCAGCTTGACATCTCACTGAAATATATTTCTGCTACGGTTTAGAAAGCAGACAGGACTCACTCAACCAGTCAATAATTTATTCAAAGTGGTGACCAAGGCACAATTCTACACAGAACATAAAATTTGCACCCTGCTAGGCAGAAAGTACTCACAGCCTAGATTTCCAGAATGAGATCTAATATTCCACATTTTCCCAAAGCAAAATAAATGTCTCTTTTTAAATCCCGCATTCAGAGGGCATTCATAATGCCATCCCCAGCTCTAAGGGGACCCATGTTGCATTGTGATTATTTTTCTTGGGTTTTCTTATTTATACTAAAAGAAGAGCATACCCTCTTTCTATGAAAAGAACGTGCTGCTAAGACGAGGGAAACTGCTGAAGCAGAACAACTATCCCATAGTACACACATCAGAATATGTCAAAATTCCAGTATCTTCTGAGTCCAGGAAGTTATTTAAAACAGCTTACATTAAAAAATTCTTTAAAATTCAGGTGGAAGAGAGGTTTGACCTGACTTTTCACGAAAAGCCTAAAGAAGCACACCACTCTGAATTACAGGGTGGTTTAATGTTATGTTAGGTATCGTTCTTATATTTTCAGAGGCCAGATTTCAAAGTGATCTTTTAAAAGTAGCAAAGTAAGTTGTACCTAGTTTTAAGAAAACCAAGTGTAAGTAGATTCACAGTTATGGCATACTAGATAACTTGGATCCATAACCTCACTGTATCTTTCAACTCCCAAATAACCTAATTTTTTTAACACAGGTATCAAACATGCCAAAACCAAGTAGGAAACTGAAATCCAAGCTTTTCTCCTCTTACAACCCCTGTCACTGCACGGTCCTACACACAATGGACAACGGATTTCATTAATGGTGAAAAGTCTATTCAGGGTCTCACATTTGAGATTCTTTTTGTGAAGAGATGTTAAAGAAACATTCTGATCTTCAGCAAAGCTACACAGTAATTTATAAAGATTTTTCTCCTTATAGCTCCCAACAGATGGCTAGTGCATTACTGAATACCTGCACAGTTTTCTTCCAACTAAGTGGACAATGTTAGAAGGATTCCTTCAGTAAATCTTTGTCCACAATAAACCTTACTCTTAAAAATTAAAAAAGCATTTTTTCTTGCAAAGCTTAAAAAAAATCCAGAACTCATTGAGCACTGACCACCATACTCTTGCCGCAGGATAGTGGCCAAACTGAGAAACTGTCCGTTTGTTCCTATGTTGCATGATTTTTGTTCTTTATCTGTTATTATCAAGCATTTATCTTGCATAATTTCCACATCTATTTTACCTTTGCCAAAGCCAGCTTGAGTATGCGTTTAAATTTGTCCTTGAGGGAAAACAGAACTGAGCAGGCCAGGCGTTGCAAAGCAGTCAACATCCATGAGTCAAATCAAGTTTTGGCATAACCTTGCTGGCAAGGGTTCAGCAGGGAAGTGCTGGTGCAGGGGGAGCAGGGATGGAGGGGCACACGTATACGAAAGAACATACAGAAGACCGCTAAGAGTGTTTGTTCAGGGATCCCTGCAGCATCAGCTCCAAGAACTGATAAATAAGAGTGTCAAACGTAAGTGTGCAAGTATTTGTCTTGAGCTGGAGAACTGCACCTGAACAATTAATGTGCTGTGCCTCTTAATCCCTTGTTAATATTCACCGTGACAGAAGTTTTAAGGATAGCACTCCACAAAATGATGGGTGATGAACATGAATGCTCCAGTAAGGCAGAGAAAAACCCCTGGAACACCAAAATCTTGTTCTGCTGAAAAAGACACACTTATTATTGCAAAAATTTACATTGGATTCAAGCTACAGATAAATCTGCTGGAATCGTTTTTATTTCCTTTAACCCATATGCTTCAAGTCCCTCTTACATATTGAGTGACCCGACACCGAGAAGAGCTGGATCCCCAAAAGTTTCAGTGAAGTTCATGGCTATGTATGGCTGAGGACCCAACATGGTGCAACCACAGAAATCCAGGCAAATGACTGCTTTCCAGGCAGTTTTATCTGAATCACCCCCCTGACGAACTCTCCCTACAGGTTTTTTCTTTAACTTAAATTTGAAGTCCTGAAACATTAAAGAACAGAATGCATCAGCTTAATTGGAAACAGTTTCGCCTCAACACATCCTGCATTTGTTCAAGGCCTTAGAGAGAGGAAAAGCCCATGCTTTGAAGCACTGTGACAACTTAAGATAAATTTCAGCATTACTTTTCTAACAGAATATAATTGAAAACACACTTCCAACACAGACTCTAATCTAACTCTAGGTAGAGATGTGTTTAACCCACAAGCCTGGATCTCAGCACTCCCAAGTCTTGAAGAAATTCTGACCCTGTCCAAAATTGTCTTCTCTAACAAGCAAAACCAGTTTTAATACTACTGAGCCGAGTTCATCACTTAATAAATCACTGCTTTTACCATCATTGGCGAGTTCCTTTTCATCACACTGATGTCTAAAGTCCCTGTTTCTCCCAATACCTCTCAAAGATTAGGGTCAAACACCTGCACATTGTAGAAGGTAGTCCTTCCCTGCAAAACCCCTATGTCTAAACAGACAAAACCGGCAGACAGTAAGATAAAGGACACATTGTTATCCCCATTTTCAGCTGGGAAACCATGCCTTAAGATGACTAAGAGCCAGAATCCCAAGGGAGGTCAAGGATCAGATTCTGAAATGCTCAATAACCAGCAGCAGAGACAGACTTCCATAGGAAAAGTGAAGGAAAAAAAAAAGGGGGAAAAAAAAAAGGAAAGCAAAAGAAGGGGTAAAAAAGAAAAGAAGGGGAAAGGGAAAGAAAAAAAAAAAAGGCTCCAAGCTCTGTAGTTCCTACTTTTATTGTTGATTTTCAGAAGACCTTTTTGCCCACCTTGAAGATCTGGCCACTTAGGCACCCATCTGAGTGCCCAGATAGGAAGTTATCTCTCTAGGAAATCTCTCCCGGTTTGGGTGCCTCTGCCGTTTTGAAGTGCGGCAGCACACGAGTCACCCAAGGCCACAGAGGAAGTCTCTCGCAGAGCCAGAAATTTGAACCAACATCTCCTCTGCCCTAACCACAAGTCTATCCTTCCTCTCACTAACAACATAGTGTATTTCTTTGTTAGGTTTCTTTCTCATTACATATAACATAATAGGTCTTTTTCTTTATTCATCTGCAATGGTAATATGACATTATGAGATTGGCACTTGTCATTCACAGGGAATGCTCTTTTTCTGCTTGCCCCCAAAACACAGACACACTTGGCAGATTGTCGTCTGCAGATGACGCTAGAATCTCTCTATTTTCACATCTTTTTACAGCTGCCTCACCAGAGTAAATTGCCCTTTATTAATATTTCTCAGGGATAGGAGAGGCAGACAGCTCGCGGATCCATCCCAGCTACAAGGAATTATTCCCCTTTCCCACAGCCTCGGGGTGGGAGGGAAGGCAGCCTTTTTGGTGAAGATCAAGATGACAACAGGTTGTTCATACGGTATCCCTCAGTAGCTGCTGCTCCTATATGAAGGCCTAAATACTAGAGTAATAGGTCAGCAGCCACTGGCTACCATCACATGTGGGAGCAGCCTCAAGTGTCCCTGAAAGACATAAAGAGTAGAACAGCATCAAGTGGAAAACTCAGGCACAGCACCATGTTTGCTTTTGCTACGTTTTCTATTTAATGTAGAGGGACACATCTAAGTACTCACCATTTCAAGCTTTGGGGACTATGGGGAGGTATCACCCTACAAACCGAGAGAATTATATTCAGTGGATCTGTGCAAACAAATAAAAGAATGCATGTGAATTGCCTGATTTACAGAACTCCATTCATCTCTGAGTTACTATTTTTGCATTTGTCTCATTTGGACTTTTTTTTAAAATTCAGTTTCTTCTGCCCTCTTCTACATGACCTTTTGGATCAATAGTCCTTTGTTGTGCTATGAGGCCTTGGCAGCAGAGGACAGCATGACTACAGCTAACCCTTATCTAATGTTTACCTTTAAACTCTTTGGGTCTTGGCACAGGTTTGAGAGATTTGTTTTGTTTAGTTTTGTAACTCTAAATGATAAGCATTGCTCGAGAACATGGTCTCCTCCAGAGATGCCAGAGTTCCCAGCTGATATTCCCCTCTGCTCCTGCAGCCACCCCCATCTCCACCCCACGGAGGACTTGCACTTTTCAGCTTTGCCACCTCAGAAATGTGTGGATTACCTCAGCTCTTCAGATACATCCTTTGGCAAGTCAATGGAAGTCGGATTGCCAACTATTTTCATGTGGAAAAGAGGCCTCTTCCTATCTTTTACGTGTAGAAGACACTGGCTATGGTGAGGGTACTCAAGAAGTCTCTTTGGCAGATTCTGCAGTTGCCTGTCGTTCTAAAAACCAACTCCAACTGCTTTTTGTCACTATACTATCTTCTCACAGGAGTCTCACTGATAAAAAAAAAATTGTGGCCAATTTTCAAATGGCAAATCAATATGAAACTTTCAATTCTTCCTGCCCTGAAGAAAGCCTGTTGCCCTATATATGAAGATCTGGTTTTGTCTCAGACATTGCAGTGTAACACTAGGCAGCTCCCAGAACAAAACCATTAGACACATGGGCCCCCCCTCCCCAGCAACTTTAACTCAACAAGTCCTTCATTTCAGCAAACAGCCTAAAGCATGACTCATACCCCACGAGAGACAAGTATTTGAAAACTGGAGGCCTGCTAGAACTGACCACAGCGAGGGCAAAGGTATCAAAAATAAGCCTAATGCTACAAATGCAGACGGAAAACAAATTAGTAATCCCATAGGGGACAGCCAGATCTGCCAGGCTGCCCATGGTTTGGCACAAGGACAGCCTGGGGCCAGGTATGGAGACTCTGGCCCTTGGAGTTGGGTTGTAAAGTTCAGCTGCAAAAAGGTATTTTGTGTTGCTTTGGTCTTGGTTTTGTTAGGTTGTTTGGTTGGGGTTTTGTTTTTTTTAACTAGCACACATATATTTAAAAAAGCCTTCAAGCAAAGTTGAAGTTAATCATTAAAATTAACTCTAAACCTACTGTGAAACTGATTGGGAACAAAAATATTGAACTTAAGTCTTGCCTTTTCCCCCCTCCTTAGCAGCAACTGCTGAAAACATATAGGCTGCTAACTACTGAAATGCTCCATAAGTGCTCTAAAATAAAGCAAGAATTTATAACTAAGTAGATATAACCAACTGAAACTCACCTTCAGCTTCATAATGTGCAATAATGTATTAGTGAGTGACTGATACACTGCTTACAAAAATCAAAAAAACCACAAGAAAAAGCCTTTTCACAGTTCAGTAGAAAGTTACAATATTTGAGAAATGAGTAAGAAGCCATGTAATGGCTTTGCAGCTTTTGAACTTTCACATGTTTCAGATTTTTCTAATGCTTGTGTGGATTAAAGAGATTCACATCTCAATGGCTGGGGCACCTCGCATTTTTTTCTGGATCAAGCTTAATGCTTTCCACACTGTAGAAATTTCACTTTGTATGAACACACCCTGAACTGAAGGAATTTTTCATACTTAGGTGTGTGTTTTCCAGTATGTTTCTTTTTTATGTTAACCCTGCCAAAGGACACAGTGTCTGGATCACAAGAATCATCAAATCCTTTAATTTCACACATCAACACACAGAGCTTTTTCAGCATGCTTTTCTTTCCAGACCCCAAAAACAAATTAAAAGGGGAAAAAAAGTCCCGATTCAATAAAATAGAAGACATCTCTATTTTTTTTACTTCTGTGTCTCACCTCAACCTGGACCTCAGAATAAAAAGGAGAACCATTTGTTTCAGTAATGTGTAAAACTCATGGTTTTAAAGCTACAACTACACCCTTTTTGTGTTTCATTTTACATTTCAAAGCAGGGTTGTGGGACCCAAAGAAGAATCTCTGATGTCCATCCTGCTCACAGAGAAAAACCCACGCGTTTTCTACCCTTTGACGTAGGATTAAGAAGTGACAAAAAGTAATTTCATCCTCTCTAAAAAAATGTGTATGTTCATCCTTGAATATGATCTATATTCTAGTGGCTATCAGGAAGGTGTGGGTACCGTCTAAAATCTAGAAATAATCACAGATTTCATAAAAGCCAGCATATATGTTAAGTCCTTATGGATCAATGACAAGGGGGACCAATGTTTAAAAACATCTGCACACAATAGGCGTGACAACCCAAGATGTAAACTGCTTGGGGCCCATGCTGAACTGGATCTAGTGGATGAAAAGAAGGGCTTTGTGTCTAGGTGTAGACCCACGGAGTGAGAGAATTTCCAAAAAAGCAAACAAAGGATGACCAGAAAAAGAAGGTGACCTTGGAAAGATGGAGCTCCTTTTAAATACCACTTGTTGTTATGCCCTTTTGGGGTATTTATGGAAAACAACCAACTCTCTGATGATTTTTGCCTATGCCCAGAGAAATCAAATTGCAAACATGCTCCAAAACTACCCCCAAAACACATTTCACTTCTTTTACCAGTTTCTCATTCATACAGGAATTATTTGCCAAATTCTGAATTCTGACCATGCAACTTTGGCCTAAAAAGGAATATAAGTGTGTAACAAAAATGTACACTTTCCACCCAAAGAACAACTTTTACATACAAAATCATAACTTTTACAAATAATAGCAGAATTCTATTTGAAAAAAAACCCTTATATTTTCACTTTGGGAAATAACCAAGAAACTGCTTTTGTGGGACTTCTATGTTCCACAGGGACACTGATTATTGAATTTCCATCTATGACTATGCTCAGTTCTTTTCATTCAACATAAGCAACTGCAACAACCAAAATATTTTTTTTTAAAGTCACATTATGGAATGATTTTTCTTCAGTAATACATTACTTCCTATTGACTCAATGTCAGATGGTGTTATTTTTTCCTCAAGATGCTTAGTGTTTTCATTGCTTATATCCATTTTTCAGACTACGATATAAAGTTAGGGGTACAAAAAATGTCTTGGTAATATAAAACATTAAAATAAAGACCACTAAATTCACACTGAGTTCTTATTGCGTACTTCATAAACATACACAGGAGAATTAAGCTGACTCATCAAGGGTGAAACAAAATCCACAAAGCTATATTCATTTAGAAGTTTTTTCTGAGAAAACGGTGCTCTTTTTTTCTATTTTGCTCACCTCCTGATGTGATTTGCAGTGTTGCAAGCCAGCAATTGCGGCAAGCCTGGCATTTTAACTGAATTTATTGCTCCCCATCATCATGCAGCACTGCACTACAGCCAAAACTTCACTGCCTTGCATTTCTTCTAACTTTTTTCTGTTATATAAATGACCAACTCATCCAGAAATCTTCAACTACAGACCACTGCTGTCCCAAAATCCTGTCCACCTTCTGATTATTTTTGCATGCTCCGAACTCCTATTAAAGTCAACACAAATACAAGGCAGCCAGCACTGCCTACAGCTATCAGGAAGCCAAGGTTTATACAGGAAAGAGATGGTTTAAATAAAGAGCATTACCTCTCCTTACAAACACCACCGGACTGAAAACAGAATCCATTGGGCTGAGCAAAGGTGGCAACCAACCATTGGCAACACTTGAAACTTTGGAGAATCCATTTGGAGAGTTGTGCCAGCATGCACCATGCCCCAGTCAGCCCAGCTCTCCAATGGCTCCACCAGTGCCAGCCTTTCACTCGGCCTCATAGTTCTGGTTTCAGATGATCTGCTGTTTGAAAACACACAGCCAAGCTGATCTGCACAGCTTTAGCTCCCTGTCCTGTTTCTTAGGAACGTATCATAACACGAGTACCTGCTTTGTGAAATCAAACATCACTTGTCCGCTTGGGCTCCTTGGCCTGCCATTCATTTGCTGCTTCTAAAATAAATGAGATTCTTCTCATAAAAACAGGGAAAATGTTTCAGAGGGTAGTGCTTAATCTTCATGTCTTCTGTTTTAGTCTCAAGTTCTTACACCCTCAAATGTGAACTGGCACTTCAAACACAGGCACCAGAGGAGACCATTTTTTTCACTTCTACAAGTATCTCTCACAACCACAAACATATCTGGAACGGTGAGTATAATGCCAAGAAATCAAAGTCCAGTGAGAAGACAAGTGTGCTACTCCTTGGCTGTTAACAGAACACACTCGATGGAAACAAGATCAACTGTCTGCTCAAGTGCACTGGAATTTCTGCTCCTTTATGAAAAGGATGTATCCATACAACTCATGAAGGGACATAATCTCACCAACCATTGGAAGCAGGGCATGGGGGAAGAACGGAACTTGTGGTCTCATCTCTAAGTTCAAAGGAGTAATATGAAGAGCTGCTGGAGGTGACTTCACTGGCAATTTCAGCTCAGCTGAAGTGGTGCATATATGTGCCTGTGCACACACAGAGGAATTGCAGGTGAGAGCTGCCATCAGTAGAGGTCATGAACAGGACACTGAAATGAAGATCCATTTGCCATCCATTTCAACCATAACTAAACCACAAATGCAGCACAACACACCACCTCCACCATCCCGCATGTTGTCTGAATTATATAAATACTGTGCAAAATCTATCACCAGTGTCCTCTACTAACTGCCATTATTTCCATTATACTCCAAAAAAAATCTGACCTCAGAAAAGCCTAATTACTATGTCTGTACATAATAAAAAAAAAAAAAGATAGCAAACTCAGACCCAAGTGTGCTACACCTACCTCCAAATGAATAACTTTGTTGAATATTGGTGTGAGTCTTGCTTATGCAACACTAAAGTGTCAAAAAAAAAAAAAAAAGAAAAATTAATCTACCAGTGATGATAAGAGTGTAAGCTCCTAGGGAGCCAGAAAACATTTCTTTTTAAAGATTGTTGTGTTCTGCCTCCCTCTACTATTCTGAGAGCCCTATTTTTGTAGGTCAAGACATAAGCCATCTCATTACCTGAGCTTCTGCAGCCTGTTAGAAACTGAATCCTCCTTGGCATATTTGGTTTTTGACGAGTTGTTCCATTTCATCAAAACTAAAGACATTTCATGACGAAAGCATAAGTATACAGAAAAACATAATTATGGAGACTAACCGTAACTCAAGCTTATCTGCTTGGCAGTGAAGTGATATTTCCTCACATTTTCTCATACTCAAGAGCAAATTTATGGTATATTGCTCAAAAAAAGTAAACGTTCAAAGCATTTTCAGAGGAATAGAGGAGAGGAAAAAAAATACATGTAGAAACAGAAACACCACACTTTGGAGCAAGAGCACAAAAAAAAGACGTGTTCAGGGGAAAATATCAGAAATAAAAGCCTGGCCCCACTGAATTCCAGGATAAAACAGCCATTGCTTTCAACAGGGTCATGATCTCTGTCAAGATCTAAGTCTGGATTCACTTTTGAAGTAGGTGTGGTCTAAGAGCAGGAGGGAAGAATTAAAAATAATATAAAATATATCTCTCCTTCTTAAACAGCCCATCATGCATTTCATTTTACATTGCTATTGACTACATAAAAAAAGGCACGAGAGGTTGTACAACCCATCTATCTAGGTGCACCCTACTTTTCACCACACTATCCTTTTTGTTATCTTTGTATCACCCAGTGTCCTGTGGATTTTTTGTTCCTGGTGGTGAATGGGATGACAGCATTAACGCAATGGGCATGCTATGTGCGGGAACTGCACAAATTTTACAACAAGCCACTTTTCATCATACACAAAGCAGCATCACACAGGTTTTGGCATTACCGTGAGACAACTGTGATTCAGCATGCTGTGATACTTGTGATGGGTTTGCCCTTGACGGGGGCAAACCACACACCCACTCATGCAATTCCCCCCCACATCCAAGGACAGGGGAAAGAATTAAAGGGATAAAGGGAAAAAAGGACTCGTGCATTGAGATAAGGACAATTTAATAATTAAACTACAATAATATTGAAAATAATACTATATACAAATATACAAATGAGTGACACACAGTGATACTGTCCCCCACCCGATGACCAAGGCTCAGCCTGTTCCTGGCTAATGACCCTGGAGCAGGGAGAGTCCCAAAACCGCACTCACGGAACGGAGAGAACAGTCCCCAGACCGAGAGCTGACTGGGGTTGGGGGGAGGGAGGGGGGGAAGGTCTTGGGAGAGCAACCACCTGGAGCAAGATGACCCGGAGCAACAGAGATCCGGAACAAAAAGGGGCGATCTTCCAGAGAGTCCTCAGCTATATACTGGGCATGACAGGTATGTTATGGAATAGATTATCGGCCACTCTGGGTCCCAATCCTGAACCTAAGATCAAATCCTGGGCTAATAACTGGGGCTGTGCTCCCTCCCAGCTTCTCCTGTTTGCAGACAGCCAGAGGAGCTGAAAGACCTTGGCAGCCGCGTAAACATCACTTTTTATCAGCTTTCTTCTGAGCACAAATGCAAAACACAGCCTCTTGCTAGCTACTATGAAGAGAGTTAACTCTGTCTCAGCTTAACCCAGGGCATACTGCATGCTCCAGTGCTGTATTTGTGTAAGGTTTGCTTGTGTCTTGTATTCACATACATACACCCTACACGTATACAGTATTTCTGAATGTACAGGCACACACACCCAGGGATGCAGGAAAAGCATGGATGTGGGAGCCACAGTAACACTGCTCCGGGCTGATGGTAGCATGTTACAAAATTTGTTTCCATGTTAATGGATCACAGAAGAAAACTCTTGTAAGGACTATTTTAATTTGTAAAACGGCATTCCCTCCTGTATTGCAATAAAAGGAATCTGCCAACTGCCAGTCTTTAAGAAATACAATACAATTCCTTGTACTTTTGGTTTGAAATCAGAACCGAAACACATTTGCTGCAGAAGAACTGATCTTTATGGCCCTGGCAGGAGGTGAAGTCTAGGAGTCAACTCATTCTCTGTGGCTGTAAAATCCCTTCATGGGAATCTAGATGTGGTGCTCGATAACCTGTATCCTCTAATCATTTTCAGAAAAACAGAAAGGTGCAAAGACATCACAAAACACACAACAAATCCAGGACTGGCCAAGACTCCAAGGTCAGGAATACACCCAGCAGGACAGCCATCTCCCAGCTGCAAATGGAGGCAAGATTCTGAGTCTTTTGATGGGGGGGTTGGGAGGAATAATAATTGCCTGCATATGCTACCAGTAAATCAGCACTCGCTTAGCCACCCTAGAGCACGAAACTCGGCATAATAGATCTTTCATAGCTCACAGCAGAGGTCATGGTACAAGAATGTTGAACAATACAACACAATCTTTTGTAGGTAAGCAACTTCTAGACAGGAGGTGTAAATTGTTGCAAAAATAGAAACCTCAGTGGAGATTATCATGTTTTTTCAAAGGAATGTGCACAATTGACACTATTTTCAACACAGACATATATTTCAAACTCCTCTGGTGTCCTGTTTCTTATCCTTTATAGACACACACAGAGCTCAGAGTTTGGTTTTGTTTCATAAACTCCATATTTCTGCTACTTATAATTACCCAAAGCATTATAATCAGACTATTCACACATTCATTTATTTATAATAATTCCCATTAAAAAGACTTTCAGGAAAGTAACCTAATGCTGAATACAATTTCTGGTGCATTGTATTTTTTATATTTAATATGTCACTTGACGGTTTGTTAAACTGATTCGATGTTTGTTTTAAATGTTCACTGCCTTGAAATCCCAAATAAACATATAACTCTTTTCCCCAGAGTATATGCTTTATATTGTTTATTGCTTTTATTTGGACTCCTCCTTTCTTAGCAGGAATATGCCAAAAATAAGATGGCACTCAATTTTTCTAGAAAAGAGGTTTCTGCTGAAATTAAAATGATATTGCATACTAATTTCGATAAACTGAAGTCCAAGTTAGCTAATAACCCAAGTGAACTGGATGAAACAACAACCAAGAGGGCAAGAACCTCAACAGTTACACACAAAGGCTGGCTGATGCCTAGCATCCCAAAAGCAAAGTTGGCTTCACCTCCCATAAGGAATAGATTTCCAAGCCAGTACTTCCCTTCTGCTACTTAAGAGGCTGCCCACCTGGGTACAAGCCACCAAGGCGGCACTGGGATGTGCCAAATCTGACCATGCTCCAGCCCTTTTCTCTGATCACTTGAACTGGTTCATCATGGGGAAAGCAACTGGGGAGAAACTCAGCAGACAACATACCATAAAGTTTGGAAGACCAATGAAAAAACCATCGCCCAGGTGGGAAGCCATAGCCACTGGCAGAATCCCACGGGAAAACAGATCAAGAGATCAGGTTCGATTAAGAGAATATTGCTGAGGGAAGTGGGACCAAAATGGCAGTTTCACTTTCTGGAGTCACCTCTAGGGACAGCCGAGGAGAAGACAATTACTGGGCATCAAACAGTGCCTCTCTTCACTTTCACTTCTCTAAAAACCTGTCACTCCATGGTACTGTCAGGAAGGAGCAGAGAAGGAAGTGGTGTGAGCTTCAGTAATGAATCAAGGCCGTTGCATGCTTTGCCTTTGCCACAAAACCCGTTCAAAACTACGTCTCCATTTCCAGTCGCTTCCTCTTCATACCTTCCCAAGGAACTCCAAGGGTCAAGGCAAGGGAGCTCACTGGCCACCCAGACAGATGTGCAGGCTGTTCTCACCATTCCAAAAGGTGCCTCGTTCGTCCAAGCATTTCAAATGAAATCATTTCAGACACAAATGAGGTCACCACTTTTCAGCACCAAGTCACATTTTTATTTGCAACTCCATAGACTTTTGTGTCTCTCTCCCTCATCCCCAACTGCCACTTACTTTGAAAAAGTCCCAACTCTCCAAGTGTGATGGTGGCACGATGCATTGTCACGAAAAATTAATTTCAAATTATAATCACTAAATTGTAACTTCTTTGAATGGTGAAGGATCACACAGAGGGGAACTGCTGTTTAAACAAAGATCTTCTATAATCAGCGATCATAATAAAAAAGGAAATATTCATAACTACATTAAAGGAGCCTTCACTAAGTATCATTTTTATTTGCTTCCTGAGGGAGCACAGAATTTTCTGAAAACATAGCACCTTCTTAAGCAGATGTATATGAACAAAAAAGGGCCATCTAGAGAATCCAACTTCAAGCCAAAGCCTAAATAATACTCCAAAATCCAGAAGAGGTTCTCTAATCGATGTGATTCCAGGCCAGGCATCAGTTCTCTGCTAGGTCTGCAGTATGTAAATACGTTTTCAGAGGAACATGACCCACAACACTGAAGCATACCCTGGCCGTCAGACTCTGCATACAGGAGACATACTCCGGGGATTAATTTCATTCACCAACATAAACACAGGACTAATTTTGTGAAGCACAGACAGCTAAAAATAGCCCAGAGTAATGTTATACAATAAAACCTGGTATATGTTTCCCCTTTCCAGATGAGGGAATCTGACATAGCCCCAAATAGAAAGAGGCGGCAGTCTGACCAGAACAGCAAATATATTCATTTCATTCCCTTCCAAAGAGACAGTATTTGAATCTCCCATACATTAAGGATGCGTGCCCACCGTCATGTCATTTCAACAGCTTCAATAGTAAATGAGTAAAAATTCACAACACTTCCGCCCTCCCCTTGACCAAAAAAAAAAAAAAAAAAAAAAAAAACACAACACAAAAAACCT
>WKFP01014674.1:215057-240717 GCA_011057875.1 Pterocles orientalis | reverse complement strand
TGTCTAGGTCTCGCTGGATGGAAGCACAGCCTTCTGGCGTGTCAGCCACTCCTCCCAGTTTCGTATCATCAGCAAACTTGCTGAGGGTGCACTCTATTCCCTCATCCAAGTCGTTGATGAATATATTGAACAGCACTGGTCCCAATACCAAACCCTGGGGGACTCCACTAGATACAGGCCTCCAACTAGACTCAAGAAGATAACTTGAAAAGAGCATCCTCAGCACCTTGCATTGCTCTGACTTTTACAGCCAGTGTTGCTGGGGAAAAGCACTGAGGCAGTTTTCCAGGGCTCCCTGGCATCCATACTTACTACAGACAAGTCCTGTAACAATGCAGCCTTTAATACTACTGATCAACTTGGAAAGTTATCTCAGGAAAAGGCAATGTGGAGCAGGGTCGTTGTAAACCTTTTTCCAAGAGAAGTCACAGACTGAAGAAAAAAAAAAAAAAAAGAGTCCTGGCCCATGCACATGAAATTCCAAGTAGCTGGGACTTTGTGGAGAGTGCACCTTCTTGTAAAGTTCACCACAACTTTACTCTGAATTACTACACTTCTTTTGCCACAATAGGCTTAATACGTACCACTTAACTTAGGACATTTAAGCCTTCACAAAGAACTACACTGAAATGTAATTTTTAAAAAAATTTCAACATAAAATAAGTGGTTTTCTATTGTCTGTCTTTGAACAAGAAGAGTATGTGGTTTGAAAAGCCACACCGGTGGAGGTCTATTGCTGTACCAGGGGACATAAACATTACTTTATACAAGGAATAACATAATTCCACATCGAAACAAATATTTTGAGCTGCCAAACAAATCATTAGCACAATGGCAAGAGTCGGGGTGGCAGGTTACTGTATCCCAATCCCAGAGAGCAGGAACTCTGTACTGAGGAGAAGTATAATTTATCAGACAAAGGCACAGTAAGAGATGCAAGAAACTTTGCTAAAGACATTACAACTTCAATTAAAGCACGACTTTGGCATGTAAAATGTAACTAAAAAATTGCCAGAAAAGCCTATGGGCAGTTTCCAGATCGCTTTAGTTGATAAATGGACTTCAGACAAAAACTGTGGGATTTAATTCAATGCAGGAATAATTTACTTAAATTCTCCTGTAGAGACAAACCAGCATTTTCAGAATTATCTTCTTTAGCTTAAAACACATGTAAAACAACACGCAAAATTTCTTTCTAATCTGTATCAACGACAAAGTAGCGGTGCTGCTGCTGCTGAAGTGGGATGCCTTTAAATCGTTGGTGCTGATGTAAAAGTATGTGCTCGCCCATCTGATGTTTTTAAGAATTGTCAGCACAGTGTCACTGGACTTATATACATCTTAATGAGAAATTACTGAAACAGGAACTCTGCTTCTGCTTCTTAATCTGTTGTACTCACATCAAAGCCAGACCCTACATAAACAGGAAACTGGAATCAGCCCGATAATGTATTACCCGCAGGACAGAAGATTTAAAGGAGTCTGGACAAACAGAACTACAGATGCTTTTGCCTTTTCACTTATAAAACAGTCATTCCCCAGCAGAAAATCCTCCTTTGTGAAGCCAGGAACTATAAAGTTGCCCAGAATAGCCCAATAAAATTAAATAGCTGCATCTAAAACCACATCTCAGTCCATACTAAACTGTACCCAAGGTTTCAGCCTTGTTGAAAGATTCAAGATGAAGTTGTCAAAAGAACATGAAGTCCCATTTCTAAAGCCACTTAGTTCCATCGCCTTTCATTTTGATACAGAATCATAGAATCATAGAAAAGTTTGAGATAGCAGGGACCATGGAGGCCATCTAGTCTAACCCCCCTGCAGTAAGCAGGGACATTGAAAATTTCATCTCTGGCTTTCTAGCTGTCTGGTAAGGTCACTGCAAAAGTAAGTGTCTGCAAACGACTAATAAGTGTGACCTGGAATGGAAGAAAAGCCTACGGGAAAATACCATACAAGAGAAAGCACAATGCCCTTGATTTCTAAACTCTATGTCTTCACTTTTAACTGAAAGTTGAGAAGAAATACATTGGGTACATATTTAACTTACCTCAACCCAGGTGTCTACACAGGAGTACCACATTCAGTTCAAGATTACTTTAAAGCTAAGATTGTTTTCCCACTTGCTTTCCATTTGCTACAGTGTACTTTAACCTATTTATAATTTTTGTATTAAATTTTCTATTCTACCAGCAACTTCACAAACTGCTCAACTTTTGCTTGCTTAATGAAGTAACATATACATATATATATATAATTTCAAACTACAGGCTTCGTTCAGCTGTGCACTTTGACAAATGTTCAAGCATGAAATAAAATCCATCCTTATTCAAGGTAGCGCTTGAATTCCACAATAAACAAGCTTACCTGTCCTGATGATAACAAGGGCTACATCAAGTAAAAAAAAGTGCTGCCAACAGAAAGGAAAATCTTTTCCTTTTATGCTAGTTTTAGAAAGCCCAATGAACCAGGCGTTTCAAGCCCACTTTCCTTTCTAGCAAAGATGGAATGGACACAAATCAAAGAGCCGTGATGCCCAGCATCAACCTTGCACTCACAGCTCCAGTCAGTACAACATCAGCTAGTAAAGGAGGTTCTTTCCAACCAATAAAACGTATGTCAGCAATGAAATTTAGTAGGAAGCCGCATTCATTACATTCCCCACCTTTACTCCAAATTACATGAGAGCTACTGCTTTATTTATGCATTTATCATTTTTGTCAGACACAGCTTTAGGTTGCAGCATACAATCACAGGCTGGAGAAAAACAAAAAGGAGGAAGGCAACAGTTCCTCCAAACATCTCAATCTGCCTCCAGATATATTTATCAGAATGCTGATTTGTCTTTTTCTGTCTTTTTACAGTAAGACAATTTGGTCAAGCCTTAATTCTAGTGTCCCCAGACTTCCACGAGTTGCATTGCTCCAAGGTTTCAGAATGAGTCTCAACAATGGAAGATAAAATAATCTCAAAATATGTTTGGTTGTATGATGGAGGAGTGCAGAAAGAAACTATTTTGTGTCTTTTCTTAAGCACAGACAAAATGTTTCCTCAGTATTTTACCTGAACATTTGTTTTAATCACACTATTTCAAAATGTAGGCAAAAGACAAGCAGAAATTCATTCCTTAATCCTGCCAATACAATAATAAAAAATAAATAAGCCAAACCTTGTCATATAAGACAGGTTGGGAGGGAATGGAATATTTGATACAAAACTTATCTGAAGGCTTAAGAATATTATATAGGTTTACTGCATTTTCTCTTTACGCAAGTAAGTATTCTGCATTTTCTCGGAGCACTGACTGGCCACTTAAAAATGAATTGTTAATAGCTACTCTTTAGAAAGGGCTCAGCTCAAATTGCTAGACCTCTTCCAGGGCCCGTACAACATCTCAGCTGTATAGCTAAGCATACAGTTTATCATTGACTCATACATCCTTTGGTTTTGCTCCTGTAAGATTTTAAGTGCATCGGCTAATAGAAAACCTTTATCTGGTCCCACTTCACAATTTCTCTAATATCCTCCAGCCACAGTAGACTGCTGCAAGTCTTTTACTTACTCACTGTTTCTTACTTTTGTATCTCATCTCTTTTCCCTCCTAATATTAACTATAACTCAGCATGATGGAAAAGCCGAAAGCAATTCAACTAACCAAAATCTCTTAATCACCCAGTTTAACAGGTTATCTGTGTGTAAAAAAGTTTCTCCGGCCCTAGAAATTGGAATTTTTCTATTGTCATCTATCACCAACAAATCCCTCCCTGCTTCAGGAATCTGGGAAGAGAAATGGTGATTAAAAAGATGATCTTCTTAGGAGTTAGATAGCTGGTTTCATGCGCAGTCTGCAGTGGACCCACAGCCAAACAGCCCAAAACTCCCCCACTGGCACACACAGAAGGGAGGGGGGCCAATAATGCAGAAGAATGGAAGCTTGCAATGGCAAAGACCAGCAGGAGGAAGAGGCTTCCCTCAAAGCCTGAGGTGCCCTTGAAGAATCACAGAATGGTTTGAGTTACAAAGGACCATAAAGATCATTGAGTTAACACCTCCCACTAGCCCAGGTTGCTCAAAGCCTCATCCAGCCTGGCCTTGAATCCCTTCAGGGATGGGGCATCCACAGCTTCTCTGAGCAACCTGGGACACTGCCTCACCGCCCTCACAGGAAAACATTTCTTCCTAATATCTAGTCTAAATCTGCCCTCTTCCAGTTTATACCCATTACCCCTTGTCCTATCACTACACTCCCTGATAAAGAGTGCCTCCCCATCTCTCCTGCTATTAAGTCTCCTCGGAGACTCTTCTCTTCTCCAGGCTGAACAACCCCAACTCTCTCAGCCTGTCCTTGGATAGGAGGTGCTCCAGCCCTCTGACATACTGAAGTAGCAGTATTTTGTACCGATGTAAAATTGCCGCAAAATACTGAAGAATACATTATTACCATGTTGATTTGGGTAAGAATACAAAATCTGTGCTTTGTATGTATAGTAATATGCTCTTCCACAATAGATACGTGTGCTAGGTATGTAAAATTAATGAAAGCAGACTGTGCATTTTGAATAGTACAGTTACCAAGAAAAAAATATGCACAGAACAATTTTCCAGGAAAAGCAGTAATGAGCAAAATAACGTGGTGTCCACATAAGAATGCAAAGCAGAGTTAAATCTGGTCACAGTACAAAAAAAAAAAGCTGAAATTATCTCAGAAATAATGGATTCATGTTCATTACCATTGTTTTCCATACAGAATTAGCATGGAGTTATGCAACCAATCATATATATAGGTATATGTACATATGTACGTGTATCAAAACACTAGCTTTAAAAATGGGAAAAAATGCTACTAGCAGCCAGACCACTACATATTTAAAATTGTGGCTGAATTTTCACCTCTTATTGATGCAGTGGTGTTATTTGCTTACAGCCTGAAAGTCTATTGAACAAGCTCTCAGTTGCATTTCCAGTGAAAGCCCTTGGAGTGAGATGTTCGTTTGCACTGACCCAGGCAGTAGTGGGACAATTAAAAAGCAGAGGACTGCTATCAAGAAGAACAACCTTTTTGGTGGCATGTGAGTTGCAAAGAAATGGTAACATGTTCTTCAGTTCTGCTGCAGCAAACAAACAAGTGCAAATAATTCTTCATGTCTGGAAGTGAAAAGGAATGCAATGCCAGTCTCTGGGTGGGATGGCATATTTATTATGTCAATATGGAATTTATTCTGATTGAGGGATGTAGACCAAGAGGAGAAAAATCAATAGAGTCTTGCACGTATTCAGTTTGAGCGATGTGGATTTCACTCTGGGCAAGGACAGAAAAGTGAGAAAACCTGGATTTTAAGAAATATTTTAATACCAGTAACAGGTTTTTACGAGTTTTACTCACTGAAGTTAACCAACTAACTAGAGGGTGCCATCAAACAGAATCAGGATGGGAAAGCACATAGCAAGGCAACTTCCCTTCTGTAAATACTTTACTCATTCACCTTTTATTCATTCATTTTTATAATGTGACCTGCAGCCAGTACGAAGTTTACTGGCAGGATGCATCAAGGAAAAGCAAAATATATTGCTTCCTAGCCACTGTCCATAACTTTACCTTTTCCCCATAAAGAATGAGATAGCAAAAACTCATAAGGTTTAAGAGATTCCCCTTGCACATTCAGAACAGTAAAAATCTGCCTTTCTCATTGGCTTGTATGCAGCATAATTTTTTTGCTATGGCTCTGGTCAACAAAAATTATGCTTCTTCCAGGAGAAAACCAATACAACTTGTCTCTTTGAGAGCTACTGCTGTGTTCCTCGGAAGACTCAGAACATGGGCAGAAAAATGTCAAGGGGGAAACCTTGCCCAAATCTAAGCCAGGCAGTAAAATTCCTCAGGGAAAAATTCATGTTTATTAAGTCACTGCTCTTGTTCAGTAAAGGTTAGCAAGCATTTTAACAAAATTCCTCTTGGGTCAAACAAAGCAGAAAGGGGAGTGGATGTGATACCACCCGACAGGCTTTGATTTTTAGCTGGAAGCTACAGTACTTTTTTTGACACTCTCGGGTTCTGGATCTTGGTTTCCAATAATAAAACAACATCTCCATGCTTATTCTGCCAAAGAAACTAAGAGCAGCTATTTGATTTGTGGAGTAAAGCAGAAGTTTTTTGACTCAATGTTCCATCACCGTGGGTGAATCTAGAGCAGGCTGGCAATAACAACTGGTTAATCACAGCAGCTGCAACTGTGGGGTACTGAATAAAATTGCTTTTGCTCAAGCTTTAGAAGAACCAAAACCTCTACTTATGTTTTCTCTCAGCCTCACGGAAGTGCATTCCTGTGAGAGGCTCATTGTGTCCCTCTTAAGGAAAATAAATCCACTGTATTTATGGTGAGATGCATTCCGTAGCTGATCTAGCATCTCATTAAGATGATTTTACCCCATGTTGTTCTGGCACACAGGCTCTCACAAACAACATTTTCAACTCTCTGCTCTTCAGATCTCATCATGATCTTAAACTAGGTCACCTGGAATGACAATATGGTACATAGATGGATCACACCCAACTTCTCCCTTTCTTAACTACCTGATATTTTGGGGCATTTTCCCTGCAAAGGAAAGTTTAAGAACAAACAACAAATGTTTCAGATGGCCCTTTACCAATAGCTGGTCACTCAAATCAAGCTGATGTTGATAAGGAGTGACATTGACTGTCAATCGAGGGCTGTTCAATGGGTTTTGCAACACAAACCATCTCGTTTGTAGCAGACCGGGGTATGGATCTGCACCTCAGGGGGTGAGGCTGGAACTGCTCCAGCACCCGAGCCATCTCTGCACCCTGAGACAGGGGAGCTCCAGGTCAGGGCTGAGGTAATTCCTGTCCAGGAAACAAGACCTATTCTTAGCACAAATTAGCTGACATTTGGTAAAACCGTAACAAAGACAAGGGAGTCTGAATGCTTTGCCAAGAGGCCAAGAGCCACGTCATCTTGACAACTCATGTTACAGCTACAGCTTACCTCATACTAGTTACTGCACGTTAGCTGAGATGGAGGAAAAAATACATTCATTGTCTGGTGAACTCACTGGGACATTGGCTACATTTAATTAATTTTATGAATAAACAGAGGAGCCAACCTAACGTTTCAAGGGACATCAAACTAAAGCTAACGTTGGACTTCTGATCAATCTGTAAAAATGCAACCTCTTAACATCTTGGAAAACCTCTTGGCATCTTGAAAAAAAAAATGGGGTTTGATATTGTTTTGGTATTTTGCTTTCTAAAACACAAAGACTATTACTTTAAATGGACAGCTGTTAGCTCCAAAGGGATTTATTTTGGCTGTCTCACTCTAGCTACTGAGGCAAACCTTCAGGGGGAGAGGGACAGGAGGAAAAAGATAAAGGGAAAAACCAACTAGAAGCAAAGTAAGCAATAAAATATTGAACCTCTAATCAATGACTACAGAAAAAGAAAATGCCAACTATGAAACTAAACTAGTCCCAGACACTGTTGGAATCATCAACACAACTGAACTTCTAAGTTTAGGTTCTGACACATGGTCCTCAGATGAAAAAAAAAAAAACAGTTTGAATTGCCTGGTCTCCACCTGTTGTATAGAGGTGCAAAATGCAAACCATTTTCTTTACACCCATAATTTCTGCTGAGTTCAGTAGTTCAAAAAGTCTCATTATTGCAACAGCTAAGCCAGAATTACGACTCTGGGCTTGACATAGTGAGGTGCCTCATTACGCACTGTCACAGACATCACAGGATGCACCAGAGATTTCTTCCTCAAGGAGAAATAATGAGCTGTCCTGGGTCTGCAGTGTCTTTTATAGCCTTCCAGATGTTTGCATTTATTAATTTATTTTTTTGCACTTAAAATGCCCCCAAACCTGTATCTACTAAGCAAAGAAAAATAAACCTTTTTCAGCATAAACCTGATAAAAGATCAAAATATCAAGATTGCTGACAGGGTACGGTAATGCAAATAATCTCTTTATTCAGCATTCTGTTTTGATAATATGGGATGCACTCAGAGATTCCTTCTTCCACAGTTCCCTCCTCATTAACATCCTGTCCAGTTTGCCGCAGGCCATGACGTGGACTCCGATAATAGTTTTGGCATATGTTTCCTAAGGAAAGGCCCGACCACCCCTCTGTTGGGCGGATGTCGATTGTGTTAATGCTTGAAGATGCATATGCACCACCTCCTGCTGGGTCCCAGCCTCAACGTTCACGTGACCTGTCACTGTCACTTAATGCCAACTACCCCATAATCATACACAGATACTACAGATCTCAACAAATGGGCAATGCACATATGTGTGTGTCTATGCACGTACACACAAACACAGCAAGCACGCACTATGTATTATGGCGAAAATAATCACTACCATCTCCTGAAATCTTAAGGGAAGGGCAAAAAATACCTCAGGGAAAATGCAAGGTCTTTCAGCCCCATCATCACTGAGCCTCATGTACAGTGGCCAGTGTTACACTTGCTTAAGTCGTCGTCTTCTATTTTTTTTTTTTTCTCCCCAAGAGATGTGCAGAAGTAACACGGGTATCACTTTAATGCAAAACCGTAAGAAAGCCTTCAGCAGTGAGAAGGCAAAATGAGTTCCCAAATGCAGGAGATGCACCGGTTGGAGTGCTGATCCTAAATAAACGGGAAAAACAGAGATAAACAGCCAAACATTCCTCTTTGGTCACCTCTACCTCAGTAAATTAAACAGTGCCAAGAAGCAATCTCAGACAATAGACTGTCTCTGCAGTTCAGTTACGAGACAAGTCCTTGACACCGGTCTGGCACAGGCTTGCCAGCATCCTCTCCGTCACCACAGAGAAAAAACACAGCCCAGGGATAAATCCCATGAGACAGTCTGGATGTGGCCACCTTCATTTGGAGAGTAAGAGTTGCATGATATGGTCAGTACAGACACAGCCCTTCTGTTCATTGTCCACCAGCCCTCTGGTTGAATACAGGTACCAGATCTCTCTCAAACATGGAATAACACCATAGTATCATTATTGCTGATTAGAATGTCACAACTTTCCATACCAAGTGAAACAAATTATGCCTTTGCTTCATCATATTGCTCGCTGACGAACATCCAACTGGACAATGTGTAGAAAAGGAAGAATTTGCCATATCCAATTAATTCCTTATCCAACATTCCCAAAAGACAGAGTATTAATGCAAAATGACCCTGGAAGCAACATGTAGAGGAATCCAAAAGTATTGAATGCACGATACCAATTCTATGTCTGTCTCATTTAATAATAATTATGGATACATAAGCATATACGCATACTTGCAACTTAAAGACCTTAGCCTTCACAGCACTGTAGAAACTTCTGAGTTGTTCATGCCTATGTAGGGACAGGTAATGTACTTCTACAGGGCCTGAAATCCCACTGAGGGAAAGGAAGATTAATTTTTAATGTCCTAAAGCAGTGCCCAGAGGATGGAGTTCCCAGTTGCTTTCATGCAGGGATTGGGGTTTCTGGAAACCCTTCATCCACAGTGCACATTTTCCCTGATGACACCCAGAGGAGGAGGAAAAGTTGGTGGTTTATTGTGCAATTATGTCTCCTGTGCACTGCTGAACCAGAAGATGCAGCAAGCCAGAGACAGAAATTACAGAAGCAAAGAGCAGCCTAGACTTCATTTTCTAGAAGTAACCAAAAGAAGTGAAAAATGGGCAGCGAATGGGCAGACTTCATGTCTCCAAGTAGAAAAAAAACCCCACACAATTTCTCACAGAAATACAAGTCTAATTACTCCATGCCTGTTTGCCATCGAATCCATAACTTTTAATTCCCATCTCCAATGCATCCATGGATATCTGTTTGCACAGGTTGAAATAGGAGATGACTTGATTGTCTCCTTCCTAAATTCTTCCTAAAGGGTTGCATATCTTCACTTTCTCTTGTTAAAGCAATTAAACAATCCAGTAGGGCAGCAGATACTAATAAAGATGCCAATATTGATATTACTCCCCAATCTCCAATTCTAACCTGTGCTTGCAATGATTCAGTGTAGCATCCATACTAAACACAGCCAAAGTACAGACTCTCTCTCTGTTGTTCCCCTCTCCTCTCACTCATCCTCTTTGTCTCACCTCGCCCTTCACAAAGCTGGTGAATTTGCATTGCAAAACTTATTTTGACAGAGACAGGGCAAAGGTCTATAACCTGGCACAAAACCTTAGAAAAACAAGCAGGATGGGCACTTCTTCCTAGTACTATCCATCTCAAGATTGCCGGGTGATGAGCACTGCTGATTTTGTTTTGTTTTTCCTAAAGCCACATTTCATATATTATCCCATGTTTGGCAACACCCTTGTGAACTGCTGACCTTTCTTCAAACGGCCACAGATTATCTCCAAAAGTCAAGACCTTCTCAATGAAAATCATATATACAGTGGGATGGAGTGCACCCTCAGCAAGTTTGCTGATGACACCAAGCTGTGTGGTGTGGTGGACACGCTGGAGGGAAGGGATGCCATCCAGAGGGACCTTGACAGGCTGGAGAGGTGAGACCATGCAAACCTCATGAAATTTAACAAGGCCAAGTGCAAGGTCCTGCACGTGGGTCAAGGCAATCCCAAGCACAAATACAGGCTGGGTGGAGAATGGATAGAGAGCAGCTCTGAGGAGAAGGACTTGGGGGTATTGGTGGATGAGAAGCTCAACATGAGCTGGCAGTGTGCGCTCACAACCCAGAAACCAGCCGTGTCCTGGGCTGCATCAAGACAAGCATTAGCAGCAGGTCAAAGGAGGTGATTCTCCCCCTCTACTCTGCTCTCGTGAGACCCCACCTGCAGTACTGTGTTCAGATGTGGGGCCCCCAACATAAAAAAGTCCTGGACCTGTTGGGGTGAGTCCAGAGGAGAGCCACAAAATTAATCAAAGGGCTAGAGCACCTCCCCTATGAGGACAGGCTGAAAGAGTTGGGGTTGTTCAGCCTGGAGAAGAGAAGGCTCCGAGGAGACTTAATAGCAGCCTTCCAGTACCTAAAGGGGGCTACAGGAGAGATGGGGAGGCACTCTTTATCAAAGGGGGTAGTGATAGGACAAGGGGAAACGGGTATAAGCTGAAAGAGGGCAGATTTAGACAAGATATTAGGAAGAAGTTTTCCTGTGAGGGTGGTGAGGCAGTGGCCCAGGTTGCCCAGAGAAGCTGTGGATGCCCCATCCATGGAGGTGTTCAAGGCCAGGCTGGATGAGGCTTTGAGCAACCTGGGCTAGTGGGAGGTGTCCCTGCCCATGGCAGGGGGTTGGAACTGGATGACTTTTATGGTCCTTTGCAACCCAAACCATTCTGTGATTCTATGATATATATATATAATTTAGAGAGGAACTAAAAGAACACAGCCTGGAAGGGAAGCATGGGGAGATACCAAAGCAAAAATGAGGAAATGATAAGTAGAGAGGCTATGTATAAATTCTAGACCAAAGCAAAACTCCTTATTTCAAAACGTGCCACTAACAAAATCACATGTATTTTAAAGGACAATATTCACCTGCTCTTTGCAATACTGGACTGTAAGAAATTATAATTGGGAAATACATTTGAGATACAATACAATATATGCTGAGAAGCCAACAAAGTAAAGTAATCCAGCGAGTTAGCTGGAAATCATGCTAAATATCTGGCCTCCTTCCCCCTTCGTGCATGTTGTGACATCTCTCAGGTGGTAGAAAAAACGCATTGCAGAAATCCAGGCGTGACAATTGCCACTCACCGCCCTCTGTGTTGGTTACATTTCCCATCAGCAAGCAGACAGGAAATGTTCTCAGGCTCACAAAGAGGCAAACAGAAGCCAGAGCTAAAAGTAGACTCTTTTTTTTTTTCTTTGCCCCTGCACACTATTACTCTGAAAGAACGGAAGCCATATGGGGATCAGGTTATTACTCAGATACTTACTGCCTTCAGGTGGCTCCAAATTAAAAAGAAAGATTGTCAGCAGATGTATCCATCTACTTTACCTCTTCTTCATACGGCGCTACAACATCTATGCCCATGAGCATGCTCTAGACAAAGGTATGCTGGCATTTCACTATCTAACATGGGAGTTGCAGATTTATTTTTTTAAGCTGCTGCATCTGGAAGGCAGAAATTGTGGCATGGATATCTCCCCAAGAGCCTCATCATTTCCCACGTCACCTGTCCCTGCCATAACCACTGCGGTACCATGCCTGTCTTCTCTCGTCCCTGAGGTCACATTTTCACTTCCGTGGGTCTTAATGCCCCTCTAATCTTAAAGGAATTTTCAAAGGAAGCAGCCAGTAAAATGAAAAACTGTTCCAGATTTTGAAGTTTAAGTACATCTAGACCAGTATCTTCTTTTTCACACTTCAGACTGTCGGTAGAATTACTGCTCAGGGAGCAGGCTGTCCCTAGAAAGGAATTGCTAATGTGAACCAATAGGCACATGCAGTAAACGTGCCAAATTTAATAAGCAATAATGATTAGTACCCTCTCCTATTTTGCTTTTTATTTGTGGATAGCTGGACAAGAGAATCATAGAATCATAGAATCATAGAACGGTTTTTGGTTGGAAAGGACCTTAGAGATCATCAAGTTCCACCCCCCTGCCATGGGCAGGGACACCTCCCACTAGCCCAGGTTGCTCAAAGCCTCATCCAGCCTGGCCTTGAACCCCTCCAGGGATGGGGCATCCACAACCTCCCTGGGCAACCTGTTCCAGTGTCTCACCACCCTCACAGCTGTTGTTTGTAAACAAAGTTTTTATATCAGATATGCACACAGCAAACCACTGCAGACCTCTTCAAATGTATTTTAATATATATTAAATATATCTTTTATTCAAAATATCTCAAAGACAAAATAATTGATGATGCAAACTTGACCTACTGTAGCACTCATTGGCAATCCATATCAACTTTATGACATAAGAAATTATGTAGAAAACTATGGTTGTAATATTTCAAACTCATAAACTTGTTGGTTTACTTATGTCTTCATAACCTTGTGAGATGATTTGCAACTACTGTGATTTGCAAGAGTAGCAAAATAAATGTAAAAACAACCAGGCAAAATACATCCAGAACACCAACTTCAGAATATCTCAATGTGTAAGCACTCCTCTGCCAGCTCATTCAAACATAGAGAGATTCACCATCAATAGCGCGTATGACTGAAAACTAGAAGCACAACTGAAGGTTCAGAAGAACTTTTCCCCATGTCTCTATTTGAATTGACATTTTCTTAATGCAAATAATAAAAATTGTTTTCTACCTTCTATTTTTTTCTAGCTGTGCCTTAGTGGAAACACGTCAGAATACTTTTTTCCTTCTACCATAACAATAAAATTCTCTGTGCAAAAAGAAAGAAAAGTAGTAAAGATTGTATCAGATGTTGTTCACTACACGGTATAATCAGAACTATGCTACAAGGAAGTAAAGCCAAAGGTTAATGCAGCAGGACAACCTTTCAGTTGTGGATACTATGGCAGCTTCCTTTTGAATTAATACTCTTCTGTTATTTTGCAGCTGCTCATGAACTTTCCAGAATCTGCTGCTGAACACAAACTAGAGAAGACTTCAGAAATACCAAAATCCTATTTTTAACTACCTGAAAAACAACTCAAATTAAAAAAAAAAAATCATGTCAATATGATTTCCAAGATGGAAATTCAAATCAACTTTGAAATGTTCTCCTGCAGGCTCTATTATCCAGTCCCCAGTGTTGAATCATCCTTAAATATCACTCAGTGCAATTGAAGAAAGCCCATGTTCTCCAGCAGAAGTGTCCTTATACTAACAAGGGCTCTGAACTGATCTGGAAGGCACTGCCCAAGTCAACACCCACTTTACAGCAACAGAAGCTTGGTTCATGGGAGTATTACATGAAATTAGACCAGGGCCCAGAAATGCACATATGCACACAGGTTTTCCCACATGTGTGAATGCCTTTGGATACCTTTATTCTCAAATCCTCTTAGAGAACTTCAACAATCCATTTTAAAGTCTTGTTGAGATTTTTGTGGTTTTCAGTGCACTTCCATCTCCCTAGTGATTACAATCAGTCCCCAAAACCACAGCAATGCCTGGAGCATTGCTAAATCCCACTCATCAACTGCAAGCTTTTTATCCTAACATGAAGTAAAAAGAACACGTAACTACATTTTGTGCCTGGGTTGGAAATTTTCAAGACAATTTCTAAACTTTTTTTAATGCTGACAAGATATTAATACATCTCTATATATCTGCATGCTAATATTGTAACTCCAGTTTATAGGAAAATGTTTCTAATATTCTATTTCAAACTAATAAAAATACATTCTTATTGCTATATTCCTTGTCTATCTCTGGATAGCATTTCCCTTCTAAACTGTCATTGTCATTAAAATTAATTATACTAAGTTTTTAGGGACATAGAGACAATCATTTATTTGTGCATACACTTTTACAGCATGCATTCCTCAAAGCAAGACTGAAAAAGAAAAGGCAGTCTGCTTCTATTTCATCATGTTATTATTTACTCATTAATAAAATGCTTCCTCTGGATGCAAATGCAATTTCATGGAGCAACTTTGAACTTTAAATAAGAAGCACTACTACAAGTATAAGCTTCACACTTTTACACAAAGACAAGCTGCATTTTGTGCCACAACATGAAATGTCATTATTAATAACAACATCAGCATCATGTTCAGTTCAGCGAACGCTATCTGTCTTGGATCTTCGGTGCACAACAGCATCCCAAACCTCTTGTTGAAATTGCTCTCGTTCTGCACTTTAAAATGAATGGACTGCAGAACAGATAATGGGGTGCAGGAGGGGACCACAGAACAGATATTGGGTGCAGAAGGTCTTGTACTGATGAGCAGAAGTGTTCTGTTGCACTTCTGGACCCTCATAGTCCAGCAGTACAACTAGACATGTTAGAGATACTAGAGATTCTGTTCCCAAAGCATCCATTTGCTACAGTACTAAGGCTGAGAGAACCACAGATATTGCAGAGTTGTCGCTGGACTCAGCCTCTCAAGGACGTCCTGCCCTCTCCACATCTCCAGTGACCTTGAGCTGGCTGTTGGATAGCTCTAGGTCCTACTGCCCTCCCCAGATCTTCTGTCAAGGGCAGGTTGCCTACCCCACCTTCCTCCTTGATGCAACACAGCCTCTGCACCAGGGGATTATCTGAGCTGCTTGAATTTCCTGAGCCTTCCAAGGGGAGGGGAGCCATCCAGGAATAGTTGGCTCTTGGGCCTCTCTGAGAAAAGGGGCAAGGGGTGGGGGAAGAAAAGACCTCACCGATCAGTCAGTTATTTGCTCTGTCTGACAATACTCAATATTCCTATAAATCAGTCTTCTGCAGGACAAGACAATCACCTGGTCCCAGGCAAGGCTGAGATATCTGGGTAATACCAGAGATACAATTACCCATGGGGAGGAAGCACCCAGAAAGAGGACTATAAGCAACAACCATTTGCTTATATAACAACAGGGGACAAAGAGCCACATATCTTGAGCAAAATAGCATCTCACTTCTTCCAAGAAATTGAATGATCATCTCAGCTGACAAAAATATGAACTTTAAAGTATTATTTCATCATGAGGAATAATCTTACTGCATTGCTTCTGTGCTGCATCTGCCTAGCTCTCCGGTTGCTCCGACTGGCTGTTCAGAGATGCTCAGGTGGACCCTATACAGAAAGGGGCAGGACTGGAAAAAACCTGCATGAAGTACAGGTCTGCATTCATCGCCTCCTGTGGAAGCAACATAATTAATTATTGAGCTGCCCATGGCCTTTGAACTTCAAGGGTTATGATCCGAACAAGAATACTCTCCGTCACTGAAGTTCACTGAAGTGCAGATGCTGAAGCTATAAGGTTAATTCCCTTCCTTAAAGGGAATCAAAACACCCTGGTGGCACCTGGTGAACATTAAAGCTAGCTTTGGTTTCAAAGTCAGAAGCCCTTGGGAAAAGTAGAGCTCACATTTGTCAGGTCACTCTTTGCTTTCCAAACATTGCTTCCCTCCTTTCTTTCTTTATGTTTTCATTAACACTATCAAGCTTGACAAGTATTTTTCTTCTTTTTTTTTTTTCCTTTCTTTCCCCTCTCTCCGCACCTCCCTTCAGTTCTCCTGCCATGTGTACCAGCCTGTTCCACCCCCACTGCGTGAAAACCTGATTTGGAGATTGAGCCCGTTTGTATGATAAAGTAGCAAAACAGAGCTGGTAAAGCCAAGCGTGCTGTGACCCCTCCGTGACCATCACATGGTTATTCTCCTGTGCAGGTCAGCTCCCATACAGTGTTATCCAAGTGCATGGAAAGCAGCTCCTACACCTTAAAACAGGGCTACCACTACCCTTGTGGCTCCTGAGCGTGAAGCAAGCAGGGACCAGTTTCTATAGGAAAGGCAAAAAACTGTAGCACCAAAGCAGCTGGTCTGGGAGTTCTTTTTCAAGAGAGGCTATTGGGAGAAAAGAAAAACAAAGTGGTGGGGTGGGGAAAGAGGAGACTTTTCCCTACAGGAAGATTCTTCTCAACTGTTTGGTGGTAGTGAGTTCACATCCCAAAGCAGAACAACTCAGATCCCCTTTGCAGAAGTTGCACCAACAAGAAGTTATGTAGTGTCGCTGAAGACGGTCCCATTACCCATGTAAACTACCACCCTTGACAACATTCAAAAACACAGTTGCTAAGTCATTACCCTTCATCACCAAACAAAACAAAACAGTGTTTCAAAGCTGGAAATATCTTCTAGGAGTCAGCATTGCTCTACTGTATCTAAGAACCGTGTCCAGCAGAACAGAGGCCATCACCTTTCCTGGGCCAAGGTATCTATGTCTATTGTCATCTGCAGGTGAAATGGAGCAGCCTGAACACTGTTGGCATGGCAATATAAGGGGAATTTGTTCCCAACTAGGCCCTTACCCTGTAATTTTTACTTGTCTATGAACACACTGAATGAGGAAAGCTTCAGTATTTTAACAGATGAAAAAGTACTTTTTTTTTTCCTTAGGATTTCTATAATGATTAACACCACTTTTCCTTAAAGTCCTACTTTCTCTTGCTTAGCGCAAAGATAATTGAATGAGCCATTTAATTTAAAAGTTAAATTCTCTGAGTTTCTTCATACACTTCTTCATGAGCAAGGTTTGGACTGCAACTAGAAGGATGGTACACATGCATCCTGTCCCCAGAGCACTGAGGGGGTAAAGTGCTACAGGAAGACTTAAAGACACTCCAAAATCCATTTCTGGAGATATTATATTTTTGAAACACCCCTCCACCCTCACCCCCAAATGTTAGAGACATCACTCTGTCTAAGAGCATACCCAGGAGTGTGGGCACCCACCATCTCAGCGCTCCTTGGATCTCCTCCTCTGCCCTCTGGCGTATGTCCCAAGAATAACTTGTTCCAATGTCCTACATTAATTTAGCAAAATATAAACTATGTACACAAGATATCCTTATTTGAAGTGCCAGAAGCTGACACCAAATTCCTCTCTCATATGTACTCATACAAGCCAGAGCCACTCTACTGAATTCCCAGGGACAAATGAAGCCAGTGATGCCCTTCCACACTTCTGCAGCACAGAGGGACAGATTTTGCCTCATACTCACTAACAGAGGTGGTCCAAGTAGATAGGGCTTAGAAAGAGCCACCAGCTTCATTTGGGGAACCCCAGAGTATTTTCACTTCATACAGTTAATTTATTTACAGCTAGGTGTTGGAAGACTACAAACTCTGGGACACTAAAATAAGGAGGGTTGGGTAGAGGGTGTGCACATCCATTCTGGGTTCAAGGAAAGAAAACAAGGTGCAGTATTAGCGCTTACAAAACCATGACAGTAAATGGACATGAAAGGAGAAGATTTGCAAGAACTTTTCCCTACTGCACAGCATCTGTCTCTGCTTCAAGAACTCTCCGATCCTTGTGTCATGACTGATCTAGCCAGCTTCCTGGTGGGCTGGATACAGCCTTCCTCTTCCCTTCCTCCCTCTGCAACACTTGTAACTAGTTGACAATTTTAAGAGCGTGGCCTTAGGCAGGTTTTTTTGTACAGAGATCTGCAATTCTTTGCAAAAAACATTCTCCTCACCCTTCTTGCCCTCCGCTTTGCCCCAGAGCATCTGTGAGACAAAAAGATGGGTATCAATGGTCTGCGTGTTGGAGTTGTATATTGTGCATCAAGGACTATAATTTATTTCTGTTGTACGCAGAACACGCACAAGGCACTGGTGGCTGCCCCGTGGCAACGTGACAGTCATCTGATGTCACCGTGAGCTCATACACCTGCTCCAATGGTGCAAAGAGCTGAAGATTTTCCCTGATTGATGTGTGCAACTGCTTCACAGGGCTGCGTGGGTGAAGGATGTAGGCTGGCCCCGGCAGCTCACCGACCTGAATTACCCTCTGACATTGCACAAAGAGAACACAGACCGAGCCCACCCACACAGACAAACCCACAGATACAAAAATACCTTAATACAGATACAAAAATACATTACCTTAAAAAAACAGGACACAAGCAAAGAGAGGGAAATGTCTCCCCTTTCTTTTTTCCTCTTTCTTTTCTCAACAGTATTGCAAATAAGTCATGCATGACAACACCAGCATAAAAGCAGAGGGCTGGCTTCACCTCTAGTTGAGCTCTGCTCACTCAAGTTACATGCACAAACCAGGCTGGCCCATTGCCTTCACCATGTTTGCTACCACAGTCCTACTACCATCCTCTTAGAAATTCTCTCAGATATTTCTAACTCTCCACTTCTGGATTTAACTCCAAAAATTAAACAGAAAAGGGGGGGGAAAGAAAAAAAAAAAAAAAAAAAGACTGCACTTCTCTCTGTATGAAAAGTTCAAGTTTGGCTTAAGAAAGTATCTGGAAAGTACAGAAGGACCAACTTCTCAAGTCTACAAAAAGAACCACTTCTACCACATATGCTCACCTATCTCCTGGGAGGAAATTCACTGCTCAGAAACCTGATATTCCTCATGCTCTAATTAAGGAAAAAGGAAATAGCTTTCACAGTCTCTTGTGCAAGGGCCAACAAACATAAGTCAAACACTCACCTAAAACCATGAAAACACTTTGAAAAGAAGTAAAACAAATGTTCTGCTAATTTCCCAGATGTATATCCAGTAATGTTTCTGATATAAAGGACAGTAGACTGGAAAGACAAAAAGGAGTGATGCGGAAAGGAGAGGTACCTTTATCCTCCAGTCTTGACCCATTTTATGCATTTGTGATGGCAGGGTTTGCTCTGAGCTGCTTTAGCAGTGCTATCAGGGTGGCACAAAATGGACAGTGCCACATCTTAAAAAACTACTTTCTGAGAAGCTTTATGGTTCTCTGGTCACACTTATTTCTGCAGCATCCATTAAATGCTTATGTAAAGGTATCAAGAGTCAAGGGATACACAGTCCAGTAAGGCTTCATGTACCTACTGATGATTCAGGAAGAAAATATTCCTCCTGCAAGCATTTCTTCTTTCACATTGAAAACACTTTCTGTCCATGGTGTAACGTGTTATTCCACCTGCTCCCAACCAGTTTAGTGATGGTGATTATTCATCACATTTGAACCAAAGAGGGGGGAAGTGGTAGCCAAAAATAACGTTTACATACGCATTTCCAGTTCCACTCAGCGGTGCAGTTATCTGCCTGAGCCTGGCCCCTTTGAGCTCAGGAACAGTACTGAAAGAAGGCAGGTGAGCCCAGCAACCAGTTCTGAGAACAGAGATCGCAATCAAGGGTTGCTCACTACGCAAGCCAGCTACCAGTTTTTTCCAAATCTAGAGACTGCTAAGAGCACACTGAAGTTTTTCAATGTATATGCACTTTATTCTGTCTGAGCCAGCCAAACTGAAAAGGAGACACTTGATGGGAAAGGCATTGCAAGTTTAGAGACAAGACCTGAACGCTGCTACTCCTCATGCGAAGACACACAAAACTGTTGCAAAGAGATGGGCATGCATTCTTATGCACCTTCTTAAGAGTCAGCTACGACAACGGCGAACAGATGCAAGAGTAAGAATGAGAAATGCAACTCTCATCTGTTTTCTTCTATTGACCTCAGTCAAGCTTTAAGACACACTGTTCAAGTGTGGATGCTATACAAGATCTTGCCTCTACCATCTCGCTTTGCAAAATACAAGACAACTTCAAAAACAGAAAGTCAATGTTTCCTTTTCAAGTGTGTTTTATTTGTTGATCATTTACTGGGGAAGTACTAAACAATTCTGCTGAAATACATTGATCTGAAAGGACTTTACTGCTACTGGCTATGTGATACGCCCGGACAAAGCAAAGAACTCTAAATCCTTACAGGTTCCCTCTCAGCAATACCTTCGGAGAAATTATAACATTTTTGCGCTTTGATGCATCTTACACTGTTCACAGAAAAACAGTAATTATATCTGATGTAAAAATTACAGTGACAATAAATCAATAATCATATTATTAATAGTGATAAAATTCAATTTTTCTATAGCATCTTTTTATCCCTAGAACTCAGGACACCTTGTTTATTGTCCCCATTTCACAAATATAAGACCTCAGAAATTTTGAGACCCAGTTATTTCCTCAAGGCAATCCAACATGCCAGTGACAGACCCTGGGACATAGCTCAGGCTCTGCAGTCTTACCAGATCATGGGCAACAAAACTACATACTTTGGTTTTCTCCTTTGTTTCATTTCCACCGATGCCTCCATGTATTTTGATCTGCCTCATTCAGCATTTAGCAGAGCACTGCTTCAAATCCTGGCTTTCCAGGAGCACAACTGGTTTTTCTCTGGCACTACCCTCCTCCCTGCAGGACTGAGCAACTATGTGGACCAAAGACACTCACAACCTCAATTTGCGCCAGCAAAGTCAACCTGCCCCTTCCCCCCAGTACTGTCAGAGTGCATCTTTGGAAAAATGAGATGAAAAATTACTTGAAAACATGAGACACTGCCCTGTCTTTTCCGGGCAGGGTAGAAGTGTTACCAAAAGTTGCAGTTTCTCCTCTTTGTCAAAGCACATTGACATTGCTTTGAGTATTAAAAGCCTCTAGTAATGGCACGATCACAGCTACAGAAGCAGCATTTTCTAAACCGTTTGTATTTGTTGTATATACAGCAGCATTTACCTTTCATCCTCCCCTGATCTCCTAAATGCAGTCTCAGCAATAAACAGGCCAAAAAAAACCCCAAACAACCCCAATCTGGAGGTGCCTCTGCAAAAGGAAAAGTTGTACCTCCCTGTACCAGCCTGGCCACCTGCAATCTGGCTGAAGACAGCAAGAAGAATCATCCCCCTATCCTCACAAAAAACCTGTAATCTGCAGCATAAGCTCCGTAACAGTGCCATTACATTATTTTACATACCATAAAGTCTTTTGCCTGTCCTTACGATGTTTCCCATGCTAGATAGCAAGTCTAAAATTTTGGAATCCCAGTAGCTTGGCATTATCCGGTAGAGGATGATCAAGTGGATGTAGGAACCACCCCCACCAGCATGCCTACCCATTCAGAACCTATTCCTAAGGCAGGTGTTTTCCTTCACATTAAAAAAAACAAAGTCATCGAGACAGAGAAGAGTAAACACTATCCTGTTTTACCTTGTGCCTAAAAGCAGAAGGGTTTTCTGTAGTTGGGAATTAAAGGCAAGGGATCTGAGAAGCAGAAGATATTTTAAACTCCTCTGCCTACAGAGTTTGCTAAACTTCCATTTTTGAGATGAAACACGAAGGCAGTTTCTTCTTCTATTCCTCCACTAAAAAAAGATCAACTTACTCAAGTTCCTGCGTAACTGCAATACCCAGTAGTTCACAAGTACTCCTCTGAAGTTTCTTTGTGCATTTCCTGACAATTAACACCAAAAAACAGTTACAAGCTTCTTCAGACTCAGATAATCAGTTATTCAGAAACGACACAGCAATCACTGGTGGCAGGACAATGAACACCAAATAACTTTGTTTTGCTAAGCAAAAGCCAAACTGAAGAGATGAAATCATGATCTTAAATCAAGCCCACGGTCAGATTCCAGCTCATCTTCCTGTCCATGTCTCCACACACTCTCAACCCAAGAAATCTCACGGCTTAAGTAAACAAACACATAAGGTAGCAACTAAATTAGAAACTCCATCAAGTTGACAGATTACAATCTCATCATTTTTTTAAACATTTCCTTTCCAACCAAACTGAGTTTAATTCACCTGTAAAGTTTAAGCAGAGAGCATCTTGAACTCACATCAGGAAAGCTGCTCAGTCACGACTACACTACTCTTGCAGGCAGTCTTTAATTTGACTTAAAGCAATTTATTAATTTGATTTAAAGCAGACACAAAAACCTGGTAAGAGTTGACGCAACAGTATTAAATGGGATACTATTAAAAAAACAGCAAATGTAAATGTATTTAAAAGAAAAAGATCATTTCCATCTTTGCTAAATGCAATGTATGAAGAGTTAAAGTTACAGCCATAAATATAACATTTTTCTTTTTTTTTTTTTTTTTTTTTTTTTTTTTTTTTCTCCCAAAGGGAAAACCTTGCAATTAACTTTCAGGCAAATCAGCAAGCTCCACATTGCTCAGTTTTCTGTCCTTGAGACATTTCTGGCAAAAAATAAGCCCTGTGAGGCCCCACTATGCAGAAACACCCAAGTGCAGGTGTGTCTATGGATATTTGTCTCTTTTCTTTCAACATTCACGCCCTGTGGCTGCTTTATCTAGACTGCCCTCTCCTTTCCACATTAACCTCTGTTTATTCTTCTGTGCAGCAGCAAGAGAGGGAAGAACACTCACAAGCTCCTGTTTACAGGCCTCTGGACCGCTCCTAGGAGCTGTGCTTTGACTCAACAAATTTCAGGAAAGTCAGCGCTGAGAAGAAATGTGTAACTTCCCAGCCACACCGCTCTGGAAGGAAATGAGCTGTGCTATGGAGGGGAAAAGGAAATTGCTTTGGAAGTCTAGACCGAACTCTTCCATCCCTCCTCCTGTTTCCTCCTTAAAATATATTTAAGACAAAACAAAAGGAAGGTGGAGAATGAAAAGGAACCATTGGGCAGAACTTCCACCTCTGTGGATAATAAAAACACAACTGGATGTGGGTTTAAACACCAGCTAGAGAAAAGGGAGGAGGGACACAGGATTACAGAAGCACCTAAGAGATGAGGATGCTGGCAGCATCTGGCGTAGCAAAATGGGAATCGGGAATGAAGGCAACATGCTGCAGGCAGTCCCTCTGATCCTACCATCAGGTTGGGTTTGTCTTTAACCTGCAGTAGGTAATGCAGCTGTGGATCCAGCTGCCCAGAACTGTGCCAGGGAAAGGGAAAATTCTGCAAGGTATTTAGTAAACTGGCTCTGTTTTGGAATTACTCCCCCAAAACTGAAGATACAGTAAGAAAAGCAGCTGTGAAATAGGATGGGAACCGCAGAGAAGCTTGGAACGATAAAATGAACTCAGGTTAATTTTTTTTAAAAAGCCCATAGATGAACTAAGATGGAGGAGAGACAGGTCAGACAGACTGGCCAATATGGCCTGAATGTGGCAGGGACGCCTGGCAATAAAAATAATGGAACAAAAAAAATTAGGGGGAAGAAAAATAGATATATAAAAAGAAAATCAAGAAATCCCTAGGTGGCTTGTTGCTACTTGATTCAACTGGGGATCAGAAAATGGAAGAGCAAGTTATGAAACTTTTCCCCATTCAAGGAGTGTTTAAACCGAACTGCAGTATGGACAAGCACCGAGTCTCACCAGCATGCTTTATTTCCTGCATAAATGAAAGGATATATTTTGTTTGCATTTGTTTGGGTTTGATAAGAAGCAACAAAAGGGGAAAGAGCGTGAAACCAATCCATCACAGCCTGATTGTTTGTGCATACCTTGGGAATTCTGCACGTTCTGTGTACTTTGAATTCCTGCTGCAGAGAGAGAGTCACCGCAGCTTATGTGACCTTCCCTAACAACCTCCCCAGCCCCTCCATATAGGAAAAGGAAACCAGTTACATCCAGAGAGCAGCAGGGCTGCAAAATCACTGATTGCTATTACCCAGGGGCAGAGCTCAGGCAGTGCCCTTGGGCTGTCTTCTCACAGAGACGCAAACCAACACGCATGGCAGTGCTCTCAGTGCCTTCTGGACCGGTCCCTAGGAAAAAAAAAATAAAAAAAGGGAACTCTTTGAACTACCCTTTAGCCCCTGCTGGCACATGGAGCAGGGCAGAGAAAAGGGAAGGAAGGACTGGACAACAGACCAGTCCAGAGCTCACAGGGAGGAGTGCTGCAAACACCAGCTGAAGCCACATGGCTCGTCTCCTGAGGTTACACTGGACTGTAGCATGCGCCAGAGCTTAATGTTAGGTTTATTAGTTGTCTTAGTCAAAAAAAAAAGGAAAAGAGAAAAAGAAAAAGAAAAAGAAAGGAAAAGGAAAAGGAAAAGGAAAAGGAAAAGGAAAAGGAAAAGGAAAAGGAAAAGGAAAAGGAAAAGGAAAAGGAAAAGGAAAAGGAAAAGGAAAAGGAAAAGGAAAAGGAAAAGGAAAAGGAAAAAGGAGAAGAGGGTTTGGTTCGGTTTCTGATGAAGTGCGGGCAAGTCTGATTCCTTAAAGAAAATTCTAAGGAGTGGGAATAAATGTGAGGATTGTATGTCTATGTCTGAATCATCCTGTTAATTCCCTAAATCCCACAGCATGTGGGGTTTGGATAATGGTTTTGGCTAAGAAACTTTTTTTTTAATCATTTATATTTCTTTTAAAAAAAGAAAAAAAGAAAAAAAAAGTGGTCTAGTGCTCCTCCCTTTCTAAATCACAGTTGGACCCAGAAAGACCAGTTTTGTTTTTAAACAAAGTTAGCAAATTGCCCTGAAGCTGGTCAATTCCAGTAATCAGCAGCAGAGTAATGACAGTCACTCAGTTTCCCCTTTGCCAGACCAAAAATAACCATTCAGCTAAATTCTTCCCAAAAAGTGTTTTATTTTGGCTACAGTGAGTGCAGTTGGGTTGCAGACACATCTTCCTTACCATTGGAAAATGGTTACACCTTTATACAGATTACACCTTTATACATAACATTGTCTCAAAATCCTTCTCTCTATATATTCTGAGATATCACTAGACAAATTATAGGTCTTAGGCAATATATCTTCAAAATAACAAAAAGCATCTCCTCCCTCTCTTGTTAGGCACAAAATGGATTTCATCAGATGCTGCCTGTCAATCACAGCCTTTGTGCTGTTTACAGCATGCTTACAGTGCACTGCACTGCAGGAAAAATACCAATTTCTCTGACAATCATGGAAACTTCTGCCGATTATAGGAACTCATAAATCAATATAAAAGCACCTTTCATATTTATTTGAGCCAGATCCAAAGTTTCAGCCACCTAAAAAAGCACAAAAGCATCCAAATCACAATACATTTTCCAGATGTTGAGTCAAATTAACATTCAAATATTCTGAATTAACCAATTTGGAAATGCCCAGTGGTAGCCATGACATGACCCAGCATACTTACAGCACAGAGATCCCAAAGAGTAGAGGTAGTATGAAGCTTGTTTTGCACACTCTTCCAAGGTTCCCCATCACCAGGACACTGAGCATGTTGCTGAGAGCAAGGATTCAGCAATATTTGCCTTGACCTGGGAACCAGTGATCCATTTGCACCTCCTAGCAGAAAGAAAAAAAAAAAAAAAAAA
>WKFP01014674.1:189481-206900 GCA_011057875.1 Pterocles orientalis | reverse complement strand
AAAAAAAAAAAAAAAAAAAAGATATTATCTGCAATAAATTTGAACAACAATAATTTAGGACCACTAAAACCACGTATTTCACACCACTATAACCACTCATGTCCCATCCCAGTCCTTCCAGCCTTAGAGAACAGGAGAACCACACTCAACATCTCTGTTTCATCCCAGTCAGCGTAAATCAGCATTTTTCCCAGAGACTGGAGGACACTAGTGCTAAGGTTGATGGGAGGAGAGTAACATGCAGTTCACAGATATAAAATAACCATTTCATAACTTGTGAAAAAAAATCTGAGCAAGTCTACTTGAGAATATTAACTAAAAGGAGCAGATGGAAAACAATTTTGCTGCCCGTGGTCACTCAGCATGAGATAGTGGAAGGAAATGACAGGGAGTCATCTCAACATGGGACGGAGCAAAATCTGAAGGAGTACTGGATACAAAACACAGAAGATAAAGGCCAGGGTGAGCTCCTGATGAATCCTAATGAAGTCACAACCAAAGGGAATTGATCTCTAATCTCCTTGACCCTGACATAGAATACATTTCTCGAATGACACAGTTTTATGTTAGTTTTAAAAATGTAACAGGAAACTAAACATTTTCATCTATTACCATTCCTATTCTAAAAATGGAGAACATGATCATGTAATTTTAACACAAATGAACCAGCACGGTAGCTGTTGTTGCATCTAGACAACTGCATTTGTGTATACATCTATGTATGCGTACACACGTAGTTCATTATATTTACACATAAAATGTACAAGGTTTGTTTCAAACCTGAAAAAAGATCTGAAAAGATATTTTTTCTCTATTCCAAAATATATTTTTCTCTTTTAGTTCATCTAATAGAAGACATTTCCTCTCTGATCCTTACAGTGTTACACACGCTACTTATACTCTAGTAGTATTTACACACATACAACACACTTACTGCTCCCCCCTTCTTGTCAATAGACTGAAAATAATTACACACTACCAATTAATAAAACATCGACACTTAAAAAAATTTTGATTAAAGTGTTCATCTTACTAATACACATGGCTTCCTAAGCTGTACTTATTAAAAGATATATATTTCCCCTCCTCTAAAACCAAAAGGGCATTATTTATGTTTTGTACATAAGCAAAGCATAAAACCTTCACTCTGCAGGTCTTTACAGCTCCATAATTTACACTCTGCTGTCATAAACCAGCAATAAAATATTTTAAAGATAGCCATAAAACTGTGATCCAAGTTCAACCTTTTCAAAAGCTCTGCTTGAACTCATCTGTTGGGGTCTGAGCAGGACTATTTAGATTTGACCAGTGGCAAAGTTCACATATGGTCCAAACTTTTCCAAAGTTTGCCTGGTTTTCGATGAAGCCTTCCAGCTCAGGCTCACCCCTGGGAATTTGGGGCAAGGCAAAGAAAGGCTCTCGCTGAGCTTCATGTGTATTTCTGGGAGGCTGTGAAGGGTGTGGATTTGGGGGAATCCGGTCTTGTAGCAGAGGTTGCTCCAGCTCTCTGGATTTAATTGCTTCCAGAACCTGCACCTCTGGGGCATTCAAGCATTACATCCACTAAAACCAAAATTTTCCCCAGCAGACCCAAAATGCGGTAACTTGCAAAGCCTCAGAGCCTTCCCCCTGCACAGATTCAGGGATCTGAGAGTGACAACTGCAGACAGACCTGGAATCTCTGACTGCTGCCCTACTGAGGTCACTGTCCCCAAGCCCAGAGGTCCCCAGGGCAGCTGGTGCCAGCCTCGTGGGGACAGATGACATCCCAGCACATCCTTGGGAAGTACTGTGAGCCCATCTTGCAGACTGTGACCAAATTCTGGCCACTTCTAGGCAGTTTCTGTATGGGGAATGTGTATGGCTGGGCTATCTGTTTTTCAGTTTCAGGTCCAAATAAAAAATTAAAACCCAAATTCCACTCCAGCCCAATTCAGAATGAAAACAAAAGCTGAAAACAAACAAGCAAAGTGTCATACACACCAGAAAACTTATTTCACCTTGTTCTGTAACAAGAAGAAAGTAAGAGGAAGAAAGAAACAGTCCATGCTCATAGTGTGCTTCACCAATTAATCACAACAAATCGCATTTAAAAATTATTTGGGGCTTGAGTCTACACTTACTGCAGTCAGCTGGAGCTCTGAACAGTATCAGTGGGAATATAAGAATCACAGAATGGTTTGGGTTGGAAAGGACCTTAAAGGTCATCCAGTTCCAACCGCTCTGCCGTGGGCAGGGACACCTCCCACTAGCCTAGGCTGCTCAAAGCCTCATCCAGCCTGGCCTTGAACCCCTCCAGGGATGGGGCACCCACAGCTTCTCTGGGCAACCTGGGCCACTGCCTCACCACCCACACAGGAAAACATTTCTTCCTTATATCTCATCTAAATCTATACCTGTTACCCCTCATCTGCTCACTACACTCCCTGATAAAGAGTGCCTCCCCATCTCTCCTGTAGCCCCCTTCAGGTACTGGAAGGTTGCTATTAGGTCTCCTCGGAGCCTTCTCTTCTCCAGGCTGAACAACCCCAACTCTCTCAGCCTGTCCTCATAGGGGAGGTGCTCCAGCCCTCTGACCAATTTCATGGCTCTCCTCTTGGACTCTCTCCAACAGGTCCATGTCTTTTTCACTTTGGGGGCCCCACATCTGAACACAGTACTGCAGGTGGGGTCTCACGAGAGCAGAGTAGAGGGGGAGAATCACCTCCTTCGACCTGCTGCTAATGCTTCTTTTGGTACAGCCCAGGACGCGTTTGGTTTCTGGGTTGTGAGCACACACTGCCGGCTCATGTTCAGCTTGATCAGACATCGTAGCAGTTGAAGCAGTGAGCTGTGACTATTCAATGTACTATTACAGAAAATGGCAACTTTAGATCCCATAGTAAGGTGTTTAGACCCAGTCTCCAAGCAACACAATGATTACATTTATAAATCATAGAATCATAAAGGTTGGAAAAGACCTCAAGGATCAAGTCCAACCGTCAACCCAACAACACTGTCGTGGGTTAAGCAGAGGAGAGTTAATTTTTTTTTCCTTTTCCCTTCTCTTCATAAATAGCTAGTAAGAAGCTATGTTTTGGATTCCTGCTCAGGAGAGAATTGATAAGAGAAGAACAGAGAACGTTTATAGTTATTGCTAGGATGTTGCTATTTATTCTCAAGGACGAGATACATTCAGCCTCTCTCCTCTCAATAGACAGAGAGAGAGCCCGGCTTCTAGCTTGGGATTTGCTTTTAGGTCAAGATTGAGAAGCAGACTGACCAATTATTCCATCCCATGCACGTCATACCCAGTATATAGGAGAAGACTCTTCGAGGAGAGCTGGCTTTTCACTTCTGGATTCGTCTCGCTCTCCCAAGGTCTTTCCCCCCTCTCTCCCCACGGTCGCCGTTAGCTCTTGGCCCGGGACACTCGTTTATCTCCGTTCTGTGAGTTTCGGCATCCTCCCTCTCCAGGAGGATCGTTAGCTGTTTTTTTTTCCTCTGCTTTGGTCAGCTCTCAGACTGGGACGCTTGGGCTGTTATCTCCATTCCGTGAGTGCCTCCAGGAGCGGTGCACCCCCTTTCCCCCCTTTTCCCCCCCTTTCTGGGGGAATCGTCTGTGCGATTTTTGGGGATTATTAGCTGGCAACAGGCCGAGCCTTTTCGGGGGGGCAGTATCATTGTCAACAGGCCGAGCCTTTTTTCTTGGGGGGGGCAGCATCATTGTGTATCACCTATTCTCTCCCTCCTTCGGGGCCATTGGCTGGGAGTGGGCTGGGCCTTTGGTCATCAGGTGGGGAGGGGCAGTATCACTGTGTATCACATTGCATCTTTGTATATAGTATTATTTCTAATATTATTGTAGTTTAGTAATTAAATTGTCCTTATCTCAACCCACGAGTCCTCTTTGCCATTTACCTCTTTAATTCTCTCCCCTATCATTGGGTGGGGGCAGGGACTGTGTGAGCGGGTGTGTGTGGTTTGGCCCCCAGCCAAGGGCCAACCCATCACAACCACCTAACCCACTAACCCATGCCCCTAAGCAGTTTCTTGGACACCTGAATGAAAATCATTCGAGCCAACACGAGAACAGCCTTGATTCTGCTCTTAACCCACTGAACTGGCACCGAGACATTTTCGTAATAAATTTTCGTAATAAATAGGGTATTACAACAAGTGGATGTTGGTGATGTAAATAGAACATGTTGTTACATAAAATCCTAAGGCAAGACCTTGGATTTTGGTTCTCCTGATACTCAATTCTTTACTTGCCCCTAGGTACCAGGCTACAGCACAGCACCTTGTAGAGTGACAAACATTACAGTCAGGAGGTGTATAACAACTCAATTACTCTTATTGCTTCTTTCTACAAAGAATAAACTTATTTTACCAAATAGTTTTTTTTAAAACTGCACTTCCTGAAAATTAGGCTTTTAATTAATTTATTTATTTTAAGGTTTCAAAAATACAAACAGTCTGCTAGATTTTCTTTGACTAGACAAACATCAGTGATGACCAGGAAACAGATTTGAGAAGGCTTTCCTGCATGCTTCACAGTAGTGCGGTTTGGTTTTCAGTTGTAGGTTATACTCAGCTTGGAAAGCCGCAAAGTCAGTATATCAGGATATACAAGATTCCTGGAAACCTCCAAGAACATGTCAGGCCCTGATTTGGGAACGCGCTTACCTATTTAACCTCAAGCACAGTATCTCCCATCTTTATTATCCAAAACTTTAATCAAGCATTTAACTTTGAACATGTATTGAAGTGTTTTGCTGAATCAGGAAGGATCTGGACCCTTTTTAAAGAGCAGCATTGTTAATTGACTGCAAAGATGTTATACCCTGCAAGGAGGCTCCTAAGGAGCCAAGCCTGCTGGCAAGCAGCTCTGATAGCAACCAGCAGCCAGCTGCTCTTCTGCAGGAGGGCACGTCGACCACTGCCTTATTCATGGAGTAACCCCCCCAAAAATCCTGCACTACAGGTTGCTGCTTGCTCTGAACGTACTGGTTCCTGCGCATACCTGGCTGCTAGTCACAATAACATTTAAAGAAAAAAATCTCCATTTTAGAGTCATCTATAAAGGGATTTACTTAAGTGATAAGTTTTACAGTGCAAGAATATACAAGGCAATGAAATGGCTTTTACAGCTGGTTAAGCACTGAAACAAAGCTGAGACATTTGATAACTGCAGAGGGGTTGATGCTAAGGACATTCTAACACGGTGGGCATTCACATAATAAAATAAGATTGAAAAAAAAATAATCACAATTCTTTCCTTCATGCTGTTTCACCTTTCGGAGCTGCATGGAATGCCAAGCATCACTTGCCTTAGACCTTCTGCAGAAGCTGCCACCAAGGACATTGCGGTTTGGGTACAAACGGAACAAAGAAAGGTTTTGAGACGCATAGACCTGTTAGAGGCCAAGTAAGTAAATAATTGATCAAAGCCACATCCTTAGTGGAAAAGGAATGCTATGATTAGGAAATACATTTCCAAAACAGCCGCCTTAGAATCTTCAGCAACCTAACTTTGAAAAGCTGCAGAGGTCGCAGTCAGCCCTGACACAGGCATGTGCAAATTATTTGACTTCAAATAAGTTAAACCCACTACAGCAGCTCGGAATTGGCCCAAAGCGTTCAACTACCCATTTTGTTCATGTAAATATTACTGTGCAACATTACAGATATTATTCTGAGAAGCTCAAGTGTCCGCTTGAGAAACAACTGCTTCATGGGGTCAGTAAAGACTTGGTGGTGTTTGCCAAGGGAACAGTTCCTATTTCTAGGCTGTGATGGAGCAAAAGTCTTCTTTTGTCATAGACTACTGCATTACAGTTACTCAAAGAATCCCAAAATAATGCAGCTCCTTTAGGTTACTCTAGCTTAAAATCAAGCTTCTCATACCCCTCTCCTTGGAAAAAAAAAAAAAAATACCAGAATCAGAGGAATTGAAGCAAACCTCCGTATGATTTTAACTGTAGCAAAATCAATTTAACATTATTATTCCTACACCTTCTCAAAACTCTTCATACAACTTTCTCAGGTCAGATATTTTATTGCATGCACTCTGCACTCTGCTTTCCTACAATATCAAACAACATGGGCCCCCACCTTCAGCTGGAATTTGTATATAGCATTGTCACATAAATGAAAGAAAATATTTTAAGAGTTCAAGCTGGTTAACGTTTCTTCTTCTCCAGGTAACGTTCCTGCTTACTTTGGATCAGTAATTGGTCTATAGTCTCTGGTTACAAACTCTTACACAACTTAGATAAACTGCAAAGGAGAGTTTAAAAAAAAAATTGGGCATGTACTGTGTGAAAATACTTTTCCCAACTGCTATGAAAACCAAGGATCAAATTCTGGAGTCATTATTACTAACAATTTTTAACACACTTCTGCCACACTAGGTTAGCTTCTACTCTTTCAGCTGTAGATTAGTCAGACTTCAGCACAAACTGCACCATTTCAACCTGCTTTGTGTTACCTTAATTGTGACACCTTAAATAAGGCTATTTCTGTTTAGAATAATTTATTTTGTGTTTGAAAGATATTTGTAGAAATTCACAACTAAGGGGGACATGTGAGAAGACTATTGTATTTGACATTATTTTCTTTTGTCCTTTTTGAGGATGGAGTTACTTTGGGTCCACTGCGAGAATCTCTTAAGTAAAGGGTGACAAGGCATTGCACGTTCTCTTAGTGTCACTTCATTCAAAACTGTAAATCAAGTTTCCTGTTCTTCCTGATGATTTTCAGTAATATTTTACACCACAGAAGAATGGCGCAGTGTTCTGGTTCTTCACCCATCTCCAGTGTCCTGTAAATGACATCGGAAGGATGGAAAGAGTGTCAGCTCTTCTACCACCACAATATTTGGATTCCTACTCACACATTCAAACAAATTTTGGGAGGCTCAATTTAAACCAAGCCTGAATATTTGTGGTTTTCTTAGCCCACAATCAACTTACCAGCCTCTCAGTTTGCAATAGTCATTGGAACATTAATAATTCCTCTCCCTTGAACCACAGATACTCCTTTCCCATTTATCCATCTTCCCGTAAACACATTTTTTGCTTCAACACAAAGCGGTTGCATCCTACACATCTAATCAGCATGACCACAGCACTTCAAACCCACCTTTAATCCAAACTATAGTGTCCAAGCTGTTCCTATATGCAGCGACCACAAGTATGTGCCCACAGGAGCTTCTATGCCTTTCTAAGCTGCAGTGGGGAAGCCTGCATTTTTCACACATCCCTTTCTACTTAGAATTGAAGAATTTATCCTATAAACTTGACCTTCAAAGACACCTAATACCTAAGTCTTAGAAACAATGGAGGGATGATGGAAGCAGCTCATTCGGGCATGACAGTGTTTACATCATGACCCTATTTAAACATCCTCCCCAGGCTCCCCTTCTTCCTCTGCCCAGGAGGATCCAGATCTGGGGTAGCATGTCCAAATCCAGCACATTTAAAAGCATCTGCTCTTTTTTTTTCATTTGCTTGGTTTAGGCTACAGATTCTTCCCACCTTGGTGTTTTCCCTTTCCTTCTCTACTCACCTCACCTACTTTCTTACAGGTTGTTTTTCCCTCCCTGGGACTCCAGTGGGTTTTGTGCACAGGGCTGCAGCCATACGTTGATTTAAACACAGGGTAGAGGGAACATCACAAAGAGATTGATTGTAAAGATACGAATATTTCAAGCACGACATTTTTGTTTCCTTCTTTTTTCCACCCCCACTACAGTGGACCCTGCAAAACAAGTGTCCCCTTTCTCCCTCACCCAGTCTTTCCCTGTGCTGCTCTTGCTCTTGACATTACCGCAAGTCTCATGACTCGAAGACGCATTTCCCAAATAGAAATGCTCAAATGAGAATGTCATGACCAGTTGACCACAAATGCTACCATTATTCATCATTAGGCTGAATTATTCCTGCCCACCACGGATCACATCATTATGCAAAGGCATGATCTAAGAATATGGGGAAAGACTGGCAAAAGGCCTCTTTAAGAAGCATGCCAAATTTCACCAATTCATTTCACGAACAGAGCATGTCTCTGGAGGTCATCTTTATACATTCGCAGTATTTCAATGCTAAAAAGAGTCCAGGTGTTTTTTTCCTGAACTTCTGTGCACACATTACCCTGACTTGTATTTTCAAGAGAGGGGACTACATATTATAACAACATGAAAAAAGAGATTCAGCTGTGTTTTTTCCACAGTTTCATTCAGCACTGCAGTCATTTCTTTTGGCAGTGACATTTTAAAAGCTGCAAGACAAGACCAGAAACAAAAAGCCTTCAGATTTATTTATTTTTTTTTTACACTTGAGTGTTGTCAGCCTCATGTTTAAAAGGAATATTTAATCTTTGACAGTCCATTTCGTTTTTCTAGGTTCTATGCAGGGAAGTAAGTTTACAACTCAGGAAAAAAAAATACACTACCAAAAGATATGAAGAAAAAGCTCCCTCAAGGGAAGACTTCGATTAGAGAGGAGACTAATCAAAGAGAAAACAACAGTGACTCATTTTCACAGCACCACCCCATGAAGGCCCGGTGAGCAATTCCACCCATATGTGACAATAAGCCACCTGTGGCTTGAATATGCTGGAGCTGGACCCGTGCAGTACTGCAGCTCGGTGATTTCATGGCAATGCTCTCACCCCACCGTCTGGGATCACGTAGGAGGGGGGAATCATTGTGGTCAGCTTTGGCACACGTGCACGACTGGGATTCTTGCAGGACTGCCATCGCTCCAGCATCACCATTACTGACACAGCCGAGGGCAGGCAGAGGAGATGAAGGGGTACATCAAGGCAGAAAAAGGCCATGGCTCAAGATGTACCTGTGCTGCACCCAGCATCAGAGGATGCTGAGATACAGGAGGTATGGTTTCTCACAGGAGTATGGTATTTGAAACGAAGCCGCCAGGAATCCCAGGTGTCAGCACAACCACCAGGACCCCTCGGCAAATTGTTTAACAACCACCTGGCTACAGCCAGCCCCTCACAGGGACCAAGTTGAAGTGTATGATTGCATACTGATGTAAGGCAGGTACCAGATTCATAGAAACATAGAATGGCCGGGGTTGGAAAGGACCTTAAAGATCATCCAGTTCCAACCCCCCTGCCATGGGCAGGGACACCTCCCACTAGCCCAGGCTGCTCAAAGCCTCATCCAGCCTGGCCTTGAACACCTCCAGGGATGGGACATCCACAGCTTCTCTGGGCAACCTGGGCCACTGCCTCACCACCCTCAAAAGTATTTTTATATAATAAAAGGCAACTCAAGTTTACAGCAGTTGGAGATTAAGTGCATATAGTTTCAGATAAATACCAATTCCCAAAGAAATGGCTTAACGCTGAAAATATTTTGACATTATTATGGCATGCTGCCCACAGGCTGCTCGGAAAGCAGGAGGAGGAAAAACAAAAGCATAGTAAATGTTTTGCTAATTTGTCCATTCTACCTACCAGCTAGCTTGGTTTGATTCAGCAGCCTCAGGAGACAGTGGGAGGTTTAAAGTACGTTTAAAGCTGCACTGATTTGGTGCATTTCCCACCATTTTTACCATGCCCAGATTCCTAGTCCTTTACTCACACTAACCTTCTGCTGGTTCAACTCAGCTATGTCCATGACAAAGAAACTGGTCCTCTTTACATTGGCTGTAAATGTCCTTTGCATCCTCCATCTGAAGGTAGAATCTGGGAGCTGGGGGGGCTCTCCTGGATGCACCATGTCCCCAGCACACACAGAGGTCTCTGGGATGGGGGCAGAGGGGAAGAGAGAGGGGTCAGAAAGCAGTGACTGCTCTCCTTAACCTGGGCCCAGAAGAAATGAACAATTGTACACACCAGGAAGGCAGGCTGCCTACATGGCAGCCTCACATTTGGTGATGCTGCTACAAGATTCCCAGCAGGAAGGGAAGGACAAGTATACAGGAATTCCATTTACCCCAAAGGTTGGATTTGGTTTTTTTTCCCTAAGGCTTTGACTTTTTTTTTTTTTTAATGTTGCAGGAAAGACTAGAGAAGCCATATCCTTATGTCAAGGCCCTCCACCCCGTGCTTCACGTCCTCCTCCTTCAGTGCACAACTTGCTCACCCACAGCTGCTCTGAACAGCCCTACTGAGACCCAGGGCGAGGGAATAAGGAATGACCCAAGCACCCCCACTAATATTGCAGTGATTATTCATTTCCACCGGTATTCTGAGACCAAAAAAGCAAAATTATCAAGCTACAGCAAAACAGTAATATTTCGGAGCAGGGCAAAAATGATTGAATTTTCACACTTCATTGGCCATTTTCGCTCCCTGGGCAATTCATTACCTCCTCCCTTTTCCTGCTACCCACCATTCCTCTTTTCATTCTCTCCCTCTTAGGAGAGCTTGCAAAAACCCCCAGGGCAGCACAGGGCAGATGCCACTACTAAACCTCTATCCATCTGACCTCTATCCATCCGTAGCCAGGCACTATACTGTGTGAATGAGGTTCCATGTGTGAATGAGGTTTGGTGCTGGTTTACATGACAATGCAACCACCCAGCAAATGCATGCCTCAGCTAGGGTGTTGTGGGTTGGTTTTTTGGGTGTTTTGTTTTTTTTTTTTGCATAGAGGTACACAAAACAATAGAGCTAAGTTCAGGACATATAGCTAAGCTTAAGGTGCATGAGGAGCTACCACTGCCACGTAAAGATGGAACATTCCTCTTCACGTTTTCCCATGACTCCCTCTTTTTTTTTTCCCTGCAGCAATCTGTCCATTCTAAGCAAGCACTGAAGAGCACTAGTTTCCTCAGCTCGTGCATATATGTGGGTGTATATAGTTATACATACATGCAGACAAGAAACCATGCCATCTATATATGGTCAAACAGTATTTGCAGTGACCCCTCTTTACCCTCTTATGTCTGAGAGAGTTTCTTAAGGGCTTTCCTCAGAACCACAAAGCCGGAGCTTTAATTCCTGACCTATTTCCAAAGCTCAGCAAAAGCCAGCACAGATGTATGTTCACCACAGAAATATTCTGTGATTTTGTAAGGCAATTTAAGAAGAAGGAAAAAAAAAAAAAATCTGAACTTGCAAAGTTAAGCACTCTGAAAGCTCTTAGATCAGAAAAGTCATTAGGAAAAAAAAAGTTATCTTTTTTTTAATGTTTTCCTTTTTAAAATAAAGTTATTTTTATTAAAGCACTTAATGGCTTGAATGAAAACCTCAAGGTTTTAAACTTCCAGCATGGGCGTAGCATCTGATAGCTAATCATTTCCTAAGCTCATGGAAGGGCAGGAAACCCCCATTGCGCAGGACGTCCCTCAGCTGCACCACCTTCCTGCCCTGCTCCTGCCAAGAGCTACCCACACTACTCCAACAGGCGAAAAGGCATAGCTGCTCTCAGCAAGGCTTGAGACACCTCTTGGAGACAAGCAGAGGTTTCTAAATGTAGGGCATGCAGTATTTTGTGCAAAAACTTGCCATCCTGTACGCTGCACAGGTTGCCATTCTTCAAGTCCCATTTTTGGAGTGCCCATTGCAGACCCCCCCATGATCAGGCAAAGAATTGCTACAACATTTTCTTGAATCATCAGAAAATTTCCCTGTATTGTCTTGCCAATATTGGACTGTACAGACCCTTTGCCAGAGCTGAATACCTTATTCAACCCTGCAACTAACAAATACACTGTTCAGGGCTCCCTAGCACCCTCCTATCACAGTCTTTCACAACTGCCAGATATTGAAGACTAATGTTGCCTGAGGAGCCATAATTGACACAATGACAGCCAAGTATCTCATATCATCATATAATCTTTTTTCTTTTGTTTTGTTTAAGCAGCGTGGAAACCTTTCCAGCTGTCCACGCTTCCTTTACACATTTTAAATGCAAGGAAATGAACTTTAAAATTGGCAGTTTAGTATAATTTAGTATAAGCATTTGCAAGAGCTGTAATGTCTTTTTCTCATATTGCTCTTCATCGGCACCCAGAATTTGCACTTAATTCAGATGTACCACTACCATAAATGAGAGAAAATTGCATCGTTTGATTGTAAAATAAAAGATTAAAAAAAAAAGCTCAAAAAACTAGCAGGTAAAATATGAACCCACAAAAGAAAATAATCAGTGAACTTTCACACCTGGGCTGAGAAAGTGGACATGAACACATCGCAAGTTTCCAAAAACCTTACTCTCTTCCTTTCACATGCTGTATGGAAGAGTATGCCCAGACCTACTGAAACATTCCCAATTGCAGGGGGAAATAGTAAACCACATGCTTTCCATAAATAGCCCTCTCCTCCCTTAAATAAACCTCTCGCACTCAGCCAGGGATTGTGTTACTGTTTAATATTTTACTAACCTTATGCTATATTCTCAGGAAAGCAAAAAGCAACGCTGGAAAACATCTGCTCCCAAACAAGTTATAGGTGGGTGTGCTTAAAAGGCAGCTTTTCATCTGTTTAGAAGAAGGGGTGCCCTTGCTAGGAATGCAGCTTGATTCGTCCCAGGTCATCTGGAATGGCTGGGCTCAAAGGTCCCGCGATTTATCTCCAGCTAAGAAACCACCCGGCTCCACTGCCTGTATAACAGGGCTGGCTTACCCTGGCATGAGGGAAAGAACGAGAACAGCACCAAAAGAAACAGTCTTACTGGGGTTTTTAAATGAGAAATCATTTGAGTAAGCCACTATCTGAGGAAAGACGATGAGGTTTCTTTGGACAGATTATACTATTTAATTAATTAAGGCACATAGAAGAAGTAATTTGAGTGCCGACTCAATTCAAATGTCAGCCTGGTCCAGAGCCCCTCACCAGACTCCATTTGGTGGTTTCTGAGAAAACATGGGCATCATGAAAGGCTGCCTTCAGAAAAAGCAGGCAGCTCCTCCCATGACACTTTGCGTCGCCTCGCAATACTCTCAGCCACAGAGCAGAGCAAAAACCAAAGGATGGTGATAAGAAACCAGCCCCCCACTCAGACCTCCCCTAACTCTGACCCACAAAAGTGAATTAGCACTTTGCATGGATGGACAGGCCACACTGGAGCCTATATAACATGTATAAGCTATATATCTCTCATATATATAGATATTAAAAAATCATATATATATATATATATATCTCCTCCTCCATCCCCTAATCAACAAAACATCAACCTTGCTTTTAAAACCTGGGCAATGAGGAGATTAAAGTAGGGCAACTACACTGAACTTTATCCTTCATTATACCAATTTTTGGGTTGCAAAAAGCAGGCTGTGGGTACCGCAATGTGAAAAAGGCAGAAGCAGAGATAAGCACATAGATTACCAAAAAAAAAAAAAAAAAAAAATCACACCTCCACTTCTGAATGACTGAATTAAAATAGTGGAAATTGTTGTCTTCTGATCTGTCAGTATCACATCACAGCTATCAACAATCCAGCTTGCTTAAAAATTGTGGTGTTTAAAATAATTCTCTCAACTCCTTATTTGCGTTGGAGGAGGGTTCAGCCATATAATGCACATAGATTGTACCTTCAGTATTTTCCTCCAAAGAAAATGTCTAGCAAGTTAATATAAAAAAAAATAAAAGCTAAGAGTCATAGTTGATCATATTAGAACAGAAACATAGCCTGAAATTTAAAAATAAATAAAAAGCCCCACCCACCAAAAAAATAAAACAAAACCAAAGAACCCAAACAACAACAAAAGAAAATACCCAAACACACTACATAAGTAAAGCCCCCTGCAAACACTGCTGGCAAATTATCATTCACAAGTTGGCCATCCTGGTGTAAGTTTTGGAGAAAAAATTGCCAGTAAGCTGAGTGGTGACTCTCTGACGTCAATTGTTCCTTTGGACACATAAAAAGGCATAAAAAGGCTTGTATCTACAATCACGCTCAACAGTTACAATAACTATAATGATCTTAGAATAGGAAGAAATGTTCAAAACGTCAAGGTGACTGTCAAAAATGCAGACCACAGAAACAAAACCACATCGTATGCCCAGCGACCTGATGCTATCTCAGATTTCCAAAATCCAGAAGCCTTCTGGGTTCCCACCAAGTTTGTCTTCATGGATTACGAATTAAAAAAAAAAACAAAAACAACAATTTTCACTTTGCTCTAGTAACATTTCAAGTAGGGTCACAAATGACATCATTCCCCTGTACTTTCTTCACCAATATCCCCCAAAAAAGAGGGGAAGGAAATTTAAAAGATCCCCTAAGAAAATAGCTATTTGGAGACCAGGAGTGTACTGACTTGGCTAGAGCTGACTGTGACCTGAGCTCATTCTTTTTGTATTTACAGCCAGAGGTATACACTGGTACCTGTTATAGCCGCACAAATCCTGCCCAAAGGAAAAAGTATTCCTGAGTTCCTCATTCAAAGGCTCCAACTGCTGCCTGGGAAATGATCTCAGTCTTCCTTTAAAAAAAGAAAAAAAAAAAATCAGGTCTCAGGAGTGCTCTTGATGCACGCTGCTAAGGCAGACCCAACCACAGACCCAGAAGGGCACGCTGCAAGCTAAATTCCTCCTACGTTTTAATTACAGTTCAAAAAAAAAAAAAAAAAGGCAGGTTAATAAGGTTAGTTCATGAAAAAATAATAAGAAATGTCATTTTTGTACAGAAGATCAGGGGACATAGCCTTCAGAGGGCTGATCCAAAAATCTATTCCTTGCAGAAGTCACCTACAGTCCTCAGCTGGGAAAGAGGAGGCAGCAAAAGGGGCAGGGGATGGAGACACGAACAAGGGATTTTATTTAATAAAAAGTTCTTAAAGAGACGCATTTCTCATTAAGCTGGCCCCTCTATCCCAGAGCAGCAGATTCAAAAGGTTTTCTCCCATGTGGTGTTTTTCAAGCCCATTGAATGCACACAGCTCTGCAGACGGCAGGAAGCAGAAGAAAACTATTTCAAGCAGCAAAGCTGGGAAGACAGAACAATAGTTGCCACCTCCAGACAGCGAGAAAGCTGCTTTCCTGAGGGACCTGTGGCCACCCATATTTAATGTGGGTGAGAACACACTCTGCTCTGGCCAATATGAACCCCACTGCCGCAGCTGCTGGCTGGAAGCGCTGGGTGGCCCTTCCCTTCAGCCACCCTGAATGCTTTTAAATGGAAAACATGAGCACAGACATCTGGGTGGTGCAGCAGGCCTGAAAAGGAGGAGGAGGAGGAGGAGGAGGAGGTGGGGTTGTCCCCTGCCAAGAGCTGAATCACAGCCCCACCCCGTGCCAGGGAATCCCATGAGGAGGAGCCCGCGCATCCTACACCGAGGTGCAGAGCTCAGCTGGGCTGAGCATCAAAGAAACACTCCCGGTAACACCACCAAAATGACCCCAGTGCAACATAGGCTTTAGCTCTACCTTTCTTACATCATGTTTGGGCTATCCCATCTACGACACCAGTGTTTTCGGTAAGCAGAGAGGATGAGGAAGGCACTGCTTGCCCAGGGTTTGCTCTATGTCCTCTTTCTCACCCCATCCTCACAGCTCCATGTCCAGGGCCACACCTCACAGCCCCCCCAACTGTCCCTTAGAGGTAGTTGTAGCTCTAATTCCTCACACTAAAATTTACTTCTAAATGTGCAGGGGGGAGTATTAACACCAAATTTGGTCTATGATTAAAAAGGGATTTAGGGTTTTTTTCCCCCCAAATGGGGTGAAAGGGAAATTATAAAGCTGCATGCAGAAGAATATAATTTCCAAGTTAGATGTTTTCAGTTAAAAAAAAAAATCCCTACAAGGTTCTAATTTATTAATGAATAGCTGCTGTCTTGGTAATTTTTCTGTACTTATTCCATTACCGTCTGACACTTCCTATTGTCAGCGCTTGAATCTTTAAACACTTCCGCATGACTACTGCTAATCTCCACATTTCATGGAGGGCTGGTAATAAAGGAAGAGAGACACATGGGTGTATAAGAACAATTATAAATAAACATCTGCTCTAAAACCCACGCCTAACATCTCTCTATTTCTAGCATTTCTCCCTTCCTCCTAACTCACAGCTTCTGAAAGGATAACAAAAAAGGAAAAAAATATTTTTCTTTTGTTTTGGGTTTTTTTTTCCCCATTATTTTGGACGTGAGATGGATTTATTTGCAATCAAGAGAGAGAAAGAGAGCTCCTTCTCAAAGCAAACGGGCTCCCAACACAGGGTGCAAAGATGCAGGGCTCTTGCGTGAAACAAACACTGGGCAAGCAAACAGCAGGCTTCATATCTTGATTTTCTTTCAGAAAATCTTGTAGAACTGGTACAACAAGCTATTGTGAACAGCTGCTTTGAGGATATAACCTCCCAATAAACAGCCTCTGATTTACGCAGGACTACATCAGCTTAGACAGTCTTTTATTTGTTTACTCCCAAGGATTTCAACACCTCTTTTACCCCCGATTATCTGTAACACAGACTTTTCAGCAGATAAGTGCAAAGAATTTATGTTTGAAAGCACTTTTAAAGGACCGATTTTTAATTTCCATTTTCTTCAAATCCTACAATCCACATCTTGAAAGAATAGCCAAAGGACTCCTCTGTAGCATCACGCATTTCACTGGCACAAAAGCCAAGCATACTGGCTGTGCACACAAACTTTGCCCATCTTACTGCCCAGCAGAAATGTCTACCATCCTTCTCCCATGCAGAACAAATATCCTCACAGCCTTCATCAGGAGCAAGCAAATATCCCCGCCGTCCCATGCAGCACTCACACCGGGGGTGTTGCTGACTCCTAGCTGCAGCAAATAGCTGCAGATGGATTTCTTCTCTGGGGCTCAAAGCTACTCTGGACGCACTGATTGCTGCTAGAAGCAAAAATGGCCCCGAAAACATTAAGAAAAGGCAGAGACTTTGCATGAATAGCTCAGCCACCATCTTGAAAGTGGAATACAACACTGAGGGCTGAAAACACTGAGCTGCAACAGCCTCTCACATCAATACCAGCACCAAATAACACGTGTTCAGTCCAGGGTATTTATTTACAAGGTTTTACGCTTTGTTGAGATTCTGCCTGGTTTAGGGCATAATGCAACTTTTCCCTAGGGCTCACATGTTTGTCTGAGAAGTGTCTGCGTACCTTCATGCCCCTCCTTTGGGCAGGTGACCCTATCCCACCACTTCTTTGCATCCTTTCTTTTCTCCCTGCAGGTTGCACAGGATTTCTTCCTCTGTTCGATCATGCCTCCATGCTCCCTTTCCCTCCCAAACATCTCTGGGGAGAGGTCCCTGCCTCCTCATCCCTTTTCATGCCCTGTCCACCTCCCCAGCAGTAGCACCACTCCCAGCTATCACGGGTGAGTTCCCTTTCCCCTCCCTGGGAACGACACTGGCTCTATGCTTCCCCCCAAGTCTGCTGCACCAGGGCTGTTTCCTACCCCCCGCTTAGGTGCTTATTGCTATGGAATTACACACACACACACACACACACACACACACACACACACACCCCCCTGG
>WKFP01014674.1:169004-189461 GCA_011057875.1 Pterocles orientalis | reverse complement strand
CCCCCCCCCCCCCCCCCCCCCGCCTTAAAAATAGCTTAAATGCACAAATGTGAGCAGAGGCACAAGAGTCTTCCTCTTTTAAAATGCTGTGAAATTTACACTTCCACTGTAAAGTACACCACGGTAAACAGGGACCCTGACTGCTGCTTCCTACCATTCATTTTGTGCAAGCAATGGGCATGTTGCACCACCTCATTCCAACAGCACTTTCTCCATGCTGTACGTGCACTGTGGACATCTCCCTACAGATAGGGCTGGTTACATCGTGCCATCAGCACCTCGTGACTCTGCTGGTGGCAAGGACATACAGCCAAGATTTCCTCATGTCCCAGTCACCACTGACCTCTAATTCTGGCACTGTGATTTACAGCAGCTTCACTGTCCCAGGAACATCAGTGCCTGCCTCAGCACTTGACAGAAAGCTGTCTCTCCCATGCCACTGGCTCCTTAGACGCGATGCACCAGCACCCCAAGTTGTCACCGCGAAAAAAGCATTCTTCCCATTACAAACCACGTTTCTATCTGAACTTGTCACTTCTTCCATTGCCACCCAAAAAATGCAGAAGAATCAACCCAGCTCATGGCACTGGGCAGCGGGAAGCAGAGGAGGTATGAAGCCAGACTCATAGCAGGGGAACCACATAGAATCACAGAATCATTAAGGTTGGAAAAGGCCTCAAGGATCATCAAGTCCAACCGACAACCCAACACCACCCAACCCAATAAACCATGTCCTGAAGCACCACATCTACACGTTTCTTGAACACCTCCAGGGTGTTCACATCATACGAAATGTCTGAGGTCAGCCATTTGTAGCAAACAGTGATCAAATAAAGCTGCCATTTCTATCTCATCAGCCATGGCCATTCACCAGAGGTTCCATAGTACCCAACAGCATTCAACATGGGAAGCCCTTCATCCCTTTAACGGTTTGCAAGCAGCTCTTGCACTTGTTTTGTTGGGTGGGAAAACGTCCTACTTTATCGTGGACCCTCGTATTCATGTAAAAGCAGCTGCTTAGCTTATCTTGCATTTCTCTCTTATAGTACCTCTGCTTTAAACAGAATGAAAGTCAGTAGCAAGCATCACTCCCAGTCAGCCAAAGGCACACCAAGAGAGCTCACTGACGTTGGAAAGTGCCGACAGACTCGCGTGGCACACCTGCTTCAAAGAGAATCCCTAACACAGCTGGCTACAAGACATCGCTTACTTGTTTGCCCAATAATTTAAGAGCAATCCTGAGGTGAAAACAGTTCATACAAAATAAAAAGGAGAGGTTTCCAATGGCTTCCACAGCTCCCCTCACCCCAAATCCAAACTCGTAGTCCATCCGCTTTGCATCTAGCCTTCCCAGAAAGAATAAGTGGCCTTTCTAAATGTTACTCCTACAACTCAAAGTACGGCACATAACCCAGGGATGTCCGATATTAATGCAACTGGCATATACACTGGCAATTTCACAGCAGCCCTAAAGCGATGTCTAGCTTGCATATGCACACCTAGTGACATGAATCGTTACAAAAAGAAATCCAAACCATCCTGACAGCTGATCGCTCTTGTGATTTCTCTTCCAAATTAATGAAAAGCCTGCAAGCAAACAACGTTCTCTTCACCTTGAAATAAGGAAAGGGAATATGCAAGGCCAGGCTTTGAGGGCTACACATCGTTTTTAAGGTTCACTCTGGGGCTACACATCGTTTTTAAGGTTCACTCTGGACCTCCTAAAGCAAAGTTTTCTACACTCCCAGGCCCTCAGATCTCATCTACTGAGTTCTTTCAAATACAGGATAAAGTCTAAAATGTGCTGTTCCTCTCACTACAAAGAAAGAAATACACCCAGTCCTCCAGGCAATGCTTTGAAAATGTATTCCTTCATGCCTTTATGTTTAAATAATGACATTTAGCAAAAACGTACAATGATGGCACTTCAGACCTTTCCAATCGCTTTGGGTAACTACATCACACTACCAGTGATATCTTTACTCTTCCCTACGTAAACTGCCAATAAAGGACAGAAAACTCTGAAAGTTAGGAGGCAATGTTATCTACTTATACAGTAGATAACGCCTCCCAGAAATGGGAGAGCTTCTGATCATGCCCCTTGCGCAGGTCCAGCTAACCAATGGGAACCAATTTTCTGAATGCAGGGATTGGTCATCAAACGGTTTTCACTGGCACAGTGCCATAGCAGAATTTAAAACATTAACTGCTCACTTTCTGAACTCCTTTCTTCTTCTTTTGTTCCTCTCCTCAAGGAAACAGTTACAGATATAGTTTTTCCAGAGAACACATTTCATTGCCTACTGAAGCCTCAGGTCAAGCAGGTATTTGCATACTTTATGTCTACAAAGTTACTTCTGGGCACAAAATAAGAGCTCATCCAAAGCCAGCTGACAGCCCAGTAGACATCAACCAACATTGTCTATTTTGCATTTGAAATTGCATGTTGATTCCCGATTTAAAAAAAAAAACAAAACACTGCAGTCAGGACAGAACTATGTCTTTATCAGCTTAAACTAAATTGAAACATATCTGCTCATTCAAGTCACTCAACGTACTGAGATGCCAGGCTGTCTGCCATGATAAGGACCCACACATGCATAAGGCAGAGGAGCGTGTGAATTCACAGGCCAGCAGGTACTCTGGGGAATTGCCTTGATATACACTGCTGGTGCATGGGAACTATGAATTAACAATGAACTCACCCCACAGTAACTTGGTTGTATACCCACAGCCACAGATATGGGTCCAGAGCTGGGCTGAATCCTTGCCTTCTGTTATTTTAATATTCACGTCCTTCTACCTGCACATATTTGTCCTGGGGAATGAAAACACATTGCTCAGCTATAGGGAAGCTTTGTCACATTTACCTTCTTATCTTTTGACAGTGCAACAACATAGAATAATCTTACCTAACAAATACCACCATGGCACTATGTGCGCAGGGGTCTGCCAGCATCCTCACCCTCACGCAAGGCTAAACAAGCGACAGTAAAAGCACACCACCTTTGCTTGATGAGGTTGTTCGCTAAAGTTTAAGCCAAAAATAAATAAACCTGTAATACTGACAACTGGGATTGCTACACAAACGCTGCAAAGTGACATTTATCTAGATCTCAGCAGCTTGGAGGATCTGTAATCCTTAAACTCTGTTCTAAGCTTGTAACACTTTCCTGAACTCAAAGATTCAGATCTGTTCTACATTTCTTCATTTGATTAAACTTTTTGAAATACCACAGTTCATAAGATTGCCTATTAGTCCATATAGAATCAACAAAAACATTCTTCTTACCCCAAATGACAGAGCTAGTGCAGCCTACAGAATTTTATTTTATCAGAACTTTTAAATTCTATTTTTTGCCCTTCCCTTTATTCCTTCATGCACCTTTTCCACAATTCCTGCTTACTTTCTACTTTGTTTTCACTTTATACTCTTTTTTCTTCCTCTCCCACAGTATTTTTGTTCTTTTTTCAGAAACTTGTGCTCTGTTCCCATCTCCCACATCCACATTAGTGTCTTGCTTGCTGAGCAGTCAAGATGGAGTTCAGATTTAGATAGAGCTAACATTGTCCAAATGGGTTTCAGATAAAATAATTTTTCTATCATTAATAGCAACATTGACTAGAATATGCACACAATTAGGGAATTTTGTCAGAGGAAGAAAAAAAATTTTGTATAGAAGGCATCCTTAAGTTAGATTACACTTTTAAGCAAAGATTTTTATGTTAAACATAATAAAACGTCAAAGCAATTTCACTAAAAAAAAGGTATTCTTAATCATATGTGTCACTTTTTTTTAGCTGTATAGTAGTTAACATTTTTCCTCCTTCATTTACTCGGAAAGGGAAGGTGTTACATCACCTAATACCGGTTTGCACTTGTATGCAATTTAAGATGCAAGTACATACTTCAATTTCCTGGTCTGCTGCCAGCAATATCTCTTCCCTGGGCTGTTAAAGCAAGATGCTGGATCTCCAGGGTGTTCCATGTGAAATATCATTTATAAAAATAATGATTTTGACAAATCAAGGGGATTGAGTAACCGCAGATCTAAAAATGTCAATACAGAAGTCTGTCGGTGACCTGCTGCACGAACAACAAGCTAAACTGATCAACATCTGTGTCTGGATTCACAGCGTCCTCTGCATCAGGGATATACAGAAATGTAAAAATGTTGACGTCACCTGCAAATTCAGATACCAAAAATGTTTTATAGAGGTGCTCAAATATGGAGTAAGATTGTTGTTGGCAGTCAAAGTTTTTAGGGTTTGTTTGGAAGTTGCATACTCTTATAATAATTTGGGGGAAATGCCTGGGAAAATGATGATAACAAAAAGACTGTGCTCTTGCAGATGCCAAATGTACTTCTTGGAGCCACAGAGAACCATCTGGTCAACTGAGTTTCATGTTGTCAAATGTGTTGTGATATTAATAAACTGCTTAGCTTGATGCATCAGGAGGATACGGATCTGAGGTAGATCTAAATGTGCCCCATATACACACACTTTTGATGTCTGACCAACTATGTAATGCTTTGCATTGAAAGCTTAAGGATTAATTTCACAAAGACTGAAGCCAAGACAAAATTATCTCAGCCTAATTATTTCTGAAGCAACAAAGCTAGATTTGGAATTGATCTTCAGATATTTTTTCCCCCACTCAAAAAAAGAATCAAAATCCCATAACAAAACTTTGCTCAAACACATCTATGTCCACTGAAATTCCTCCGTATCTCTCAAACACAGAAAGCTCATGTAATCGCCTCTTCTCAAAACAGAAGTTCAGCATTAGCTATCAGTGTATTGCTTCTGGTTGCAAGAAATAGGTCCTTTACAGTAAGAACAATCATTTACCGTCACACCCTCCCCAGGGACACGGTAGAGGGCCTGTTGCTGGAGGTTTTCAAGACACAAGTGGACAGGGTGCTAGATCATCTCACACGAGCTTCCTTTCCCATGAAAAGGCTGGACCAGATGATCTTCCAACATCCCTTCCAACCTGGGCTGTTCTGTGGTTCTATGATTCTCTGCAAGGGCAGTGTAAATAAATCTTAATAGCAAAACACAGACCTAAATGAGAAACAAAATTTAATAAATCATGGGTAAACAAGATTTGTTTCAGAAGAAGGAAGGCTGTTGCACTTACCTGAACATGCCGTACATTCCATACATTCAGGGGGCTGCCTTTTAGTACTTTGAAACTGCTTTTTACACCATTCATTCTGGGGCTATTTTAACCTCACTTAAAACTTGTGCCACCGGACTTTCTTCACTGACTTAGGACTTTAAGCTTGGACTTCAGAAATAACAGCTACATCTAATACCTGAAGTAACAAGTAAGACCACCCTTCACTGTGTGCTGTGTTTTAGAAACCACCAGGAAAGAGAGGAACAGTATCTAAACATACTCGAAACAACTATTTTGCAGAGACACAAGGGTTTTATCCACAATATTTACTATGGAGCAACAGCCAAAAGAGGATTAAATATTTGAAGAACAGCACATTTTTAAGCTGCAACAAGTAAATCACCTAGAACATGTATACCTCCAAGGAAAACTCTGCTGTACAAGATAGTCACTGCTGATTACCACTGCTGTGCTATTTCCAAATGTTCCTCTCCCAAAGGCAAGCAAAAAAATAGCTCAAGCGGGTGGCAGACAGTGATTTGAAGCTGACTCTTCCTTTTTCCTCCTTTCCTCTACTCACCTTCTTTTCACCCAAAGTCAAATTTTCCCAGAAGAAAATTGGTTCTTGCCTATAAAACATATTGTAAGAAGCTTTTCCCAAAGAGGCTCTGTCAGTGCATGACCATGAGCCAAATCAGAAGGAAGGGCAGGAAGCATCTCACAATTCTAACCAATGTCAACGTGCTCCTGAACCAATGCCAAGGTTATGACATATGTCAGAACACATTTGTAAAGTTCTTTCAAGATTTTTAAAAAAAATAGTTTGTGTCAAATGCACTGAAAACAACAGTTATTTTATTTTTCTCGTGTTGGTACTTGTCTACATCATTGTCGCACCATTGTGTCATTTTGATACATGAGAAGTATAATAAGTTTAAATGAAGAGATCTGTTTCTTGCAGACAAGAATGATTTTCTTAGAAATCATTTATTCCAGAGAAGATGCCAGGATGTTGACTTTGTTCTGCAGCTCCTCATCTGCCCCTTTCACTGTTCCACTTGAGGAGAGATGAGTGTTTGGGGAAAAGAAGATAAAAAGTCTGTCTTTGAACTCAGTGAGGGTGGGTACAAAACTACCAAAGGCAAACAAATACGAAATAAAGTAGAAACAAAGAACACAGAATTTAAAAAATATTACTGCAAATAAGTAGAGGGAAAGATTAAGAGGTCAGCAGCTAAAGCCACCAGAGTTACGGTTAAAAGGGCAACCACAGCTCCTCTAACTTTTGTTCTTTTAATATATTTATTTTTTGCACAGAAAATGATTTTATTCTTTAACATTCTCTCACAATGTTAAAATGTTCTAAAAGCTAGAACTCTGTACCTTTTTTTTTTTTCTAACATTCATCCCATACTTCTTCTAGCCATTTGAAAGTCCTTAGAAACTTTGTCTCTCAAGAATCATCCCAAATCCACACAAGCTTGTTCAGACCAAGCCTGGGAACAGAAAGCAGGTCTTTTGCATGACTGCACCACATGTTACCAAAATGTTATTGTGCTGACCTTTGATATCACTCAGAAAACATTACTGATAATCCTCAATTGGATTACAGAATCACAGAAAATCACAGAATGTTAAGAGATGGGAAGGGACCATCCCCCTAGTCCAATCCCCCTGCCGGAGCAGGAACACCTAGATCAGCTCACACAGGAACGCATCCAGGCGGGCTTTGAATGTCTCCAGAGAAGGAGACTCCACAACCTCTCTGGGCAGCCTGTTCCAGTGCTCTGTCACCCTCACTGTGAAGAAGCTTTTTCTCATATTCCAGTGAAACCTCCTATGTTCCAGCTTGAACCCATTGCCCCTTGTCCTATCACTGGATGTCACAGAGAAGAGCCTGGCTCCATCCCCCTGACACTCACCCTTCACATATTTATAAACATTGATTAGGTCACCCCTCAGTCTCCTCTTTTCCAAGCTGAAGAGACCCAGCTCCCTCAGCCTTTCCTCATCAGGGAGATGCTCCATTCCCTTCATCATCTTCGTGGCTCTGCACTGGAGTCTCTCCAGCAGTTCCCTGTCCCTCTTGAACTGAGGGGCCCAGAACTGGACACAATATTCTAGATGCGGTCTCACCAAGGCAGAGTAGAGGGGGAGGAGAACCTCTCTCGACCTACTGACCATCCCCCTTCTGATACACCCCAGGATGCCATTGGCCTTCTTGGCCACGAGGGCACAGTGCTGGCTCATGGTCATCCTGCTGTCCACCAGGACCCCCAGATCCCTTTCCCCTACACGACTCTCCAACAGCTCAATACCCAACTTATACTGGAACCTGGTGTTGTTCTTGCCCAGACACAAGACTCTACACTTGCTCTTGTTAAATTGCATTAGATTTTTCCCCGCCCAAATCTCCAGCCTGTCTAGGTCTTGCTGAATGGAAGCACAAGGATTAATAGTTGTTGTTTGGGTTCTGCTTTTAGGTTTGGCCTGCTGTTTAAATAATTCTCAGGTACCCATGCTCACCAGTTTGCCTATTTGCACTACATCTCAGAGCAGATAAAATCTTTAGCATTATCTTAGGATGAAAAATAAATTGAATAGACAAGCAGAACAACTGCTGCTCTCCTTGGATGACTGACAAAATAACCTACAGAAATGCAGAAAAGTACATTCCAGCTAGGATTAACTAAACGTGTCAGAGGAACAGAGAGAAAGGGGACTGTGTGTGGAGTGGTCTCTTTCCCCAGGATTTCCCAGAAGCAGCTTGGGGAAGGTCCAGGTCTGGGAGCTGAAGCCAGCGTGCGCTGATGAGGAATGCTCGCGTGGAATGAAGTTATGCTAATCGTAAGGCTGTGAAATATGCACTGCCCAGCTGGAAGCAAAAATCAGAGCGTTGCTGTTACTGATTTGAGTGCAAAGTGGAAAACCCTAGGTACGATTCTGAAAATTTCTTGAGAATTTCACATTGTGCAATCACACAAAGAACTAATATTTGCTAGTCTTAAATTATGTCATTTTAATAAATTACTGCAATAGTATCTTACTGATCATTACAAAAACATTTCAGACTTTTTTCCAAAAGCCATTTTGAGGAAATATTAAGATTTTTTCCATTGTCCTTTTGCAGAGTCATACTATAGCCAGGATTAACCATCTGAATATTATCACAACTTCTCATTCAGACAAACAAGTCTGAACCAAAGATTTTATACACAAAAAAAAAACATTTTAATTAAAAAGACTTCTTTCAAAAAGTTAAGAGAAAAAAAAATATTAACAGCTTTCCTAGGCACCAGAAACACACTTATACCAACCTTCCAAGAAGTGCATAATAAATAGCTAACAATGAAACCGCCAGCTACAATCACAAACATATGACCTCAATCATAAGAGTATGACCTCAAAGAACATGGTACATATGTAGTTTCTTTAAATTAGCTAACATTAAGGACAGATCCTAGGGCTGAGGAAACTAATCTCGCTTTAAAGAGTTGCAATGCTGCACCAGGAGCTGTTTTCATTCTTACCACAGGGTTGCTAGATAAGCTCTAATCTCACCATCAATTATGAAAAATTCTTATGGCAACCTTGATTTTACAAAATTGGGTTATCTTCCAGTCTGTGGACATTTCCCCTATTGCATTCTGGGTTAATCCACGTGTACAGCTCACTTCTGTCAGAATGACAAAAGACAATTGATTTTGTTTCATGGTGTATTCTTATCAACGCTCTCCTCTGCTCTTAGCCAGTCTTTGACTGATAGGGTGTTAAGAGGAAAGGTCCATTAATTGATTTGTAAATAATTACAGCTAAGTCTTCACTTTTGACTAGCTATCAATAAAAGCCTACCCTTTTTTCAGTGGTGAATGCTTTCAAATCAGGTTCCGTGTCCAACTTTCAGCCACAAAATTCATTAAAATCATTAGGTACTTTCAGAGCAGCACCCACTGGTGATGGCAGACCACTTCTGAGGATGGATTAGAGAGAAGCAAAATAAATAAACAATAACACGCCTGGGAAAAAACCCAAAAGGCAAATCAATTATTTCTTAAAGTGGGATTTAATTTTCAGATCTGGTGAAATTTCATCAGGTGTATAGAGGGGAAAAAAAGCACATGCAGCACGGAGTACATATGTTCCTACACATGCAAAGCCTATGGATTCATCATTTGTGTGCGCACATGTATGAGGAGCAGCTGAGTGAGCTGGGGTTGTTTAGTTTAGAGAAGAGGAGGCTGAGAGGAGACCTTATCACTCTCTACAACTGCCTGAAAGGAGGGTGCAGTGAGGTGGGTGCTGGGCTCTTCTCTAAAGTAACAAGTGATAGGGCAAGAGGAAATGGCCTCAGTTACATCAGGGAAGGTTTAGGCTGGATATTAGGAAAAATTTCTTCACTGAAAAAGTGATCAGACATTGGAACAGGCTGCCCAGGGAGGTGGTGGAGTCACCATCCCTGGAGGGGTTCAAGACACGTGTAGATGTGGTGCTTAGGGACATGGTTTAGTGAGTTAGGTGGTGTTGGGTTGGACTTGATGATCCTTGAGGTCTTTTCCAACCTTAAAAATTCTGTGATTCTATGATTCTATGTACACTGGTAGTCTGTCCACCCATGTTCCCAGAAATTTTTGAAGCCATTGGCTAAATTCAGACACGTTTGACAGAGGACCAAGAGTCCCAAAGCTAGTAACTTCCTACAGATTTTGTGAAAATATGCAGCTGGGTACACGCAAGTGAGACCTATTTAGTGCCCTGATGGAGCAGAAGGCTGCAGAATGAGCTCCGCAGCACGAGACACTTGAGAATTACACCCATATGGGGGAAACAAGAGACAGCCAAGGAGGCTGGAAGGCAGACACATACACACCCCAGTTTGTAGGTTCCCAACGAGTGGGAAAAAAACGATCAGAACTCATGTGTCAATCAGCATCTGTTCTCAGAAACCCAGGTTCAATTTGTTTTGCTTACTGCATATGAGTCACCGTCACAGTACATTCGCCCTGTGTCTTTTAAATAGGAACTTGTTAAGAAAAGAAGCAAAAACTTCCCTTACGCTCATAGCAGAAAGAGTTTGAAAGCTCACTGATTCCCAGTTTGGCGGATCCAGGTGAGGCCATCGCTGGGGACGACAAATTTATGGCTTTGTGTGGGAGAGAGACTACTCCCAAGTTTCCCAAAAATACCTGCTCAGCTGCAGTGGCATCTACAGACACGATTCTGCTACCAAGAGCAAAGTCCATAAAAGCCAGAGTGAGCCAAGCAAGCAGGAGGCAGGCAGAAGGTCACAGCCTGACCATGGTGCATGGTCCTTGTGCCCTTGTCTCAACAGGAATCACTGGGTTGCCTCAGCAAGGTTTGGGAAATGGGCTGATGTATGAAGGAGCTTTATTCCCTCTGAAACATAAGGCATCTGCTGGTCAGTAGCATTGACATCACCCATGCACATGGGGAAGGTTTTCTGTGGGAAACTTTATCTGGGACAGCAGTATCACCCGTGAAGCACATGAACCTCATATCTGATGGATGTTTTGTGCTAGGCTCAACGACAGTGTGATTCTTCGGTATTTTTAAGGACTTAACAGGAGATCCAAATGATGAACACATTGCAAGGAAAGAAAAGCTGTCCAAATTAAAACATCTCTAACCTAAGAATCTGTCTTTAAGCCACTCAGAGAAGTCTTTAAAATCTGATGAATGCTTAATATTTCACACCTACCGCTCAACATGAACCTCAGCTACCGTTTTTGTAAATTGTAGCATCATTCTTGTTCCAGATGGCCTGCAAAATAATTTCTAAAAGGCAAAGTTCAGCAGGTTTATAGCAGCTGTTCAACTCCTGTGCTTTGGCCACCCACTTCAGCAAAAGTGTGAGTTTTCAATCAGCTCCTGCCTCTCACAGGATCTTCAAACAGCATACAAGCATGTGTCTCAATATGCATGTGTTCAATATGCACCCTGCCGAAGAGGGAGGGCTAGTCATCCAGGCAATCCTGTAGCACACCTGCAGCATGCTCACACTGCCTTTTGCCTTTTTTTTTTTTTAAATACATGAACCTAGGTGAGAACACGCGGTAAGATGTCTCAGAGTTCCAAAAACACATTTGTTAAAAAATACGGTTCCTACAAAACAATTCCAGTTTGTCATAGCCCAAATGCGGAATATAACCTTCCAGCAGGAGAGTTCTGCAAATGCAAACATAACATCTCTCAGGGTCAGAAAGGGTCTTTTTACTGTTGTACCTAAACGTATGCTAAATGTTATGATAAGCAGAGTACATCAAAAAGGGCTTTCTCTGCACCTGACAGATTCCCATTGCTATTTCTATTTCTTCTCCTCTTTCCCTCCTGGTGCTTGCTTTGCCTCTACTTTTCTTGCATCCCTTTAGGAACTCTCTGTCCTGAATTGGCTTTTGGGGCACCAAGGAAAAGATAAGATATTGCTCCACAGTCCCTTTGAAGGTCACACATTCGTAACTGGACAGAGACAAATTCAGAGTCACTTTTGAAGTCCTCTGATTATGGGCATCATCCACAAAGAATTCTAGAAAACTGCACGACCACATGAAGGTGGCATTAAGCCTGATAAAATACACCCTGCCTGTCAACATCACTGATTAGCCTGGGCTCTATGCCCCATGAGTCACAAACATATAGTTTCCAGGAGGCTCAGAATAAGCAAAGCAGTACGGAGATATGCACCAAGTACTAAATATGTCTGGGGTCTGCAAAGGGTGTAAGGGCATCAACACATTCCATCAATTCAAGACAGCAGCCCTAGGTGTATCTTATCATTTTGGTTGGTAAGAAAGAGCTAACTCATCTCCCCGGGAGCCTAGTCTTGGTAAGCAAGATTTTCACAAATTAGGGCTGCCTGAAGCGTGCTTCCCGGCTGTTGCCAATCAGGTGTGGCACACTGTGCTCACAGTCTGAAAATGTATTTGCTCCCTTCGCCAAACACCAGCACGCTAAGCCTGAAGGGATAACTAGCAAGAATAAGGTGGAGGAATCATAGAATCACAGAATCATTAAGGGTGGAAAAGACCTCAAGGATCATCAAGTCCAACCATCAACCCAACACCACCTAACACACTAAACCATGTCTCGAAGCACCACATCTACACGTTTCTTAAACCTCTCCAGGGACGGTGACTCCACCACTTCCCTGGGCAGCCTGTTCCAATGCCTCATCACTCTTTCAGGGAAGAAATTTTTTTCTAATACCAAGCCTAAACCTCCCCTGGCACAACTTGAGGCCATTTCCTCTTGTCCTATCTTGCCCAGCACCCACCTCACTGCACCCTCCTTTCAGGCAGTTGTAGAGAGTGATGAGGTCTCCTCTCAGCCTCCTCTTCTCCAGACTAAACACCCCCAGCTCCCTCAGCTGCTCCTCATCAGACCGGTGCTCCAGACCCTTCCCCAGCTTTGTTGCCCTTCTCTGGACCTGCTCCAGCCCCTCAATGTCCTTCTTGTGGTGAGGGGCCCAAAACTGACCCCAGGATTCAAGGTGCGGCCTCACCAGTGCCCAGTACAGGGGCACAATCCCTGCCCTAGTCCTGCTGGACACACTATTGCTGATGCAGGCCAGGAGGCAACCTCTAGGCAAGCACACAACTGAGAACAGTGTTCCTTAAAAACATTCATCAGCCCATGCCTCCTGGAAGCCAGTCTGACACCAAGGTCTCTGTACCCTCTCAGTGACCAACGTCCAAGTTAATGCCGGATTCTTCTCCAAGGAACCCTCCTCCTCCCACAAATCCTGCGGTTTCCACAGTATATAGAAATGTGTTGAAAGCAAAATAGCACAGTTTTGCATTCTGATATTATGTAAACAGAATTTGTATTAAGCTATTGTGTAAACATTGGTTAAGAACCAATTCGAGGCTTTAAATGAGTTTATGTCCTGCTCACAATTGCCAGAAAGGATCAGCGTGCGGAGAGGAAAAAGCATTCCTTTAGTTTTGACACCACACAGCAGGTTTGTAAATAAAGCAGACAGCTGAAGCTACCACTGCTTTGTATGGGGCCATGATTATAATTGACAACCAGAGGTAAGAGTCAAGGCAAGATTTTTTTTTTTTCCATACTACACAAATTAAAACTAAGGCGTTCTTCTCTGTGTACAATAGCAATACACTGCAATGATGGAAATCACATTCTGGGAATTACTGATGGTCTGAAAAAGATTTGAACTGGTAAATGTAAAATTATCTAGAACCTAATTTTCTAGAAAAACTGGCAGCAGGTTTGGACAACGGGAGCAGAGATTAATTAGTAAAACACAAATAAATAAAAAAAGGAAAGGGAAGGAAAGGCAGAAGGAATAATTATGTAAAAAAAAACCCATAGCTCTCAGGAGATCACTGAGTCCTGGAAAGGCTTTATAATGGGATGGGGAGGGCAATGGAATACATCAGTCAGGCACTGGGATTTTCGTCCGATTGCTCCTTGAGAGGCATAACATTCAGTTCCCTTACTCAGGTACAAACTCTGTTTTCACCCCTTCCCCTGGAAAGTTAAATTCCTTCCTATTCATGATGTAATTAAACCACAAAATGCAAAAGTATCTAGGGATATATACAACAAAAAGCTGCCTAGGTTTTGGAAAAAAAGAAAAGCCCATTTCAGTAAGGGATCAATGAAAAAGAATCTGGTTGTTGCTTAGCATCTTATATAGTAAGATCAAACCCAACAATTCTGGTGTTATCTAGATAGTAATAAAAGTTAAACCCACATTCATGGGACAATAAAGACAGGGTTTTTAAGCACAATCGCTTTTTAAGCACAATCGTCGACCTGGACTTATGCTAGAAAATGATCCAGGACCAGCAGATTTTCAGTCTGACATCTAAAATCACACGGAACTGGATTTTGTTGTCATGTTAGCTTTTCCTCCCCTTTTTTGTCCAAACTGAGACACACTGAACTCAGATGAAAAGAAAGCAATAGGGGGAGGAAAATTACAAAATAACCCCCTCCCCAGCTGTGCGGCAACCTTCTGCTTTCTCCTCCTCACCCCTCTGGGTGATGCCAGGCACAACAGCAGTCCTTGTCCTGAGGTTGCAAAGAGTTAACAAATGCAACATAGAGCCACGCCACTAGCATTAGTGGAGCAGACAAGCTGGACTAAGCTCTGGTTGACCAGCATCTCCCACAGCAGCACTCCACAGGTGTGCTATCTCAGATTGTGCATTGAGCTCTCCTTAGTCCTCTGAAAACAAGAAGCAGAGGAAGGCAGAGCAGGAGATCTGTGCCTTGGGTGCAATGTAAGGCACGCAGCTGAAGGCAGGCAGCTTGCAACCACAGAAGTAGCTCGGGTATCCAGTAAATCAATACTTTGGTGTAATTATTCTCACGTACATCCCATGTGCTGATCCAACACTTGTTCCTGCAGAAACAGGATCGGAGAGGCTGCGGCAGCCAGCAGGCAAGCACAGCCGGCTCCCCTGGAGCCTGCCTCCTGAGCAGAGCCAGCACATGGCCATGCCGCCTTCAACAAGCAACTTTTAATTAAATGATACTTTTAAATTTTAAAAAAACATAGCAAAAGAGGACACACTTTCCTCTAATATTTCTCCTCCTCAGCAAAATATCAGGGCTCTCCCTCCCCAGTGTTCGGCTGGAGCACCTCCCCTGTGAGGACAGGCTGGAAGCGTTGGGGTTGTTCACCTGGGGAAGAGAAGGCACCGAGGAGACTTAATAGCAGCCTTCCAGTACCTGAAGGGGGCTACAGGAGAGATGGGGAGGCACTCTTTATCTGGGAGTGCAGTGAGAGGACAAGGCATACCAGCTTTCAGCTAAAAGACAGCAGATTTAGACTAACTATTAGGAAGAAATGTTTTCCTGTGTGGGTGGTGAGGCAGTGGCCCAGGTTGCCCAGAGAAGCTGTGGAGGCCCATTATGTTTTTGTGGGGAGGGGGGGTTGTCTGGTAGCAGGAGGGGCCACAGTAATGGCTCCTTAAGTAGCAGCTAAAGGTTTCCCTGGACTCCAGCTCTGCTGGCAGCAAGAGAGGGGCTGCAGTGGTGGCTCCTGTAAGTGACTGTTAAGGGTTCACCCCCAGCCCCAGCTCCAGGCGTTTGGTAACCAGGAGGGGGAGTGGAGGAAGGAGTACCACCCATCCAGCCCCTGTGAGAAACTGCTGGAAGTTCCCCCAGCTTCAGGCTGGACCCACCCCAGGCCAGGGCTGAGCCAGTCGGCACCTCTGCCAATGACATATTGAAGAGGGGGCACAGAACAATGGGGTTGGCGCGGCCCTGGGCAGGGACTGGCTCGGGTGGGCTGGTCCGGCCATCCAGCCACCTGCCTGGCTTCTGCGAACCGACCTGCCGTAGCCCAAGCCTCCGCCATGGCTTGCCCGAGAGTCCGTTTCCTTGGGAGCCAATGAAGATCCGCAGCGGAGAGAGGAGCAAGATTTTGAGGGAGACAGCCAGGCAGACACTCGGTCGGAGTTATGAAAGGGAACGCTCTGAGCATTTCCCCTGCAGTGTGGTGAAGGAAGATGCAGCCGTGGAGGACCCCACGCAGGAACTAGAAGTCCCACGCCGGAGCTGGGCAGTTGTCAGGGGACTGCAGCCCCGTTTGGAAAAGGACTCACACCAGAGAAGTTCTGGAGAAGGACTCTCCTGTGAGAAGGGACCCCACGCTGCAGCCGGGACAGACTGTGAGGAGCCCTCCCCTGGGGAGGAAGGAGCAGGGGACTGACTGCATCCCCCATTCCCTGCTCCCCTGTGCCGCAGGGGGGAGAAGGCACAGAACAAAGCCTTTGGGCTTGCAAAGAAGGGAGGGGTAGGGGAGAAGTGCCTTTTTAAGATGGGGTTTCTCTCTCTCAGTATCTTGCTTCTTGTTGTAAATAGTTAATGAATTCAGATGTTTTCTTGTTCTTCCCAAGTTGTGTCGGTTTCTTGCCCGTGACCCTAAGTGGTGAGTGAAACCCTCCCTGTCCCTGCCTCAGCCCACCAGGTGTTCAGCAAAAACTGTCCCTGTGGCTTTATAAACCACGACAATGCCCCATCCCTGGAGGGGTTCAAGGCCAGGCTGGATGAGGCTTTGAGCAACCTGGGCTAGTGGGAGGTGTCCCTGCCTATGGCAGGGGGGTGGAACTTGATGATCTTTAAGGTCCTTTCTAACTCAAACCATTCTGTGATTCTGTGATTTCTGAGCAAACCAGACCAAGAGGTACCTTCTTAGCATGTGATGAGCACAGAGGTTCCCTTCTCCTACAGTGCAGCAAGGAAAAGGAAACTACGAGGAAACGAAGGACACTTTCTGATAGCATGCAAGCATGCAGTTCAGTCATCATTCTGGCACAGCAGCAGCTTGGCTGCTGGGAGGATATTGGAGATGGGCTGTACCCACGGGTGCCAAGAGAAGTGGTTGCTGCTATAATGCACCTGCTCTTGCTTGTCTATGAAAAGTCATAGAGACTAGCAGAAGATGTCTCACACTTGACCGAGCTGGCTGCCTCCTGTAATGAAATGACTGGGTCTGAGTGGTGCACAGTAGGAAGATAAGAGGCAATGAGCCTAAGTTGAAAGGAGAGGGTTTCAGACCAGCTACATGGAGAAACTGTTTCCCCATGAGGGCACACAAGCAGTGTTACAGGGGTCCAGAGGCATGGTGCCATCTCCATCTTTGCAGGTTTTCAAGACCCAGCTGGATAAATCCCTGAGCAAACTGGCCTAATCCCATCGCTGTCCCTGCCTTGAGTAGAAAGCTGGACTAGCGACTCCCTGAGCTGTCATGCCATTCTCTTTCACCTTAAATTTCCCAGGCAGCAGTAGGCTACTGAGCCCAGACTTTGTCATTGCACTGGTTATCCCTTCTCATAGTGAGAATTTAGCACTTGCCTGGTTCCCTTCTGCCAGGGTACTCCTTCAAAAGCACCTGTGCTACAACCAGGTCTAGGTGGTACCTTAAGGTGTAAAAATACTTTGCAACACTCACACATCTGCCTGGATTAGCAATTAAACACCCAAACGAATAATGTCATGTTATTAACATCAGTGTGGCTCCAGCTATGTTGGCAGCAGAGAAGATCTGGCAGAGCATCCTCCCTTACAGCCCAAGCACACAGCTCCTGAAAAGCCTGCATACCTGGGTGACCAGCTCCACCTAAACCTATGCTGATGCATCTGCATTGCTAGAAGAACCCATGCTTATTGAATTAAATACATCTACGTGTTCTGCAATTCCACCTTTGGTCACAATGAACTCACCTGCTGCAACCTCAGCCTGCAGGAGCTGTGCCAGACCTGTGCGTTCAAGGCTTCCGTGCTATGGATGCCTGCAGTTTTTCCTCACGTGCATTTGTCTGAAGCGAAAGACAGGTACATTCCCCTCAGAGCACATGACATCCACTTACTCCTTACGCTCAACATCTATTTGCTCTCCTTGTCTTTCCCAGTTATAGTTTTAAAATGCATCTTTCACTCGCAGTCCTTATTAACTGGGATTTTTCAAGGATTAAATCAATGTTTCTATTGGACAAATAAAGAGCAGACCATTCAAAACTTGCAGCCTTGATCTAGACGGAGAATTAAGACAAGAACTAAATTGGTCCTGGATGCCCACTACACTTACCCTTTGCATATTTTCTATTTGATAGTGAAGAACAGGCAAAAGCGATGGCTGGCCTGCACTGACCACAGGAGTGCAGTTTTTATCACACAAACAGGGCACCCAAGCTCCTTCCCTGTGTGGTTATACAAAAGGGAGCTATGGGTGCTATTATCACCAAAAAGAAAACCTGACAATCCCTCCACATTCCTAACTATATGTTCATATTTCCAAGCCTAACCATTCTATGATTCTCTTAATTTTTGTACATAATAAAAAACCTTCATGTGCTCAAAATCTGCATACGATAAAACAGAATAGTGACGCCAAGTAATCCATCTGGAATCTAGCCCATTCGGAAAGCTCATGTCAGGATTATCAGATTAGATCCAACTGAAAAAATCTAGAGAATACACACATAGATGACCAACTTCTAGAAGCATTTGTCAGCCCTACAGACAATTCTTCTATAGGCACAACACACCAGCTTTCTCTCCCTTCCTTATCTCGCCCAGCCAATACATGCTATTAAATACACAAATTTCTTTCAGCAGGCTAGGCAAACAGAAACACACACAGTTAATTAATACTGCAGTCATTTATTTGATCTTCAAATGAAAACAAAATTTAAAAGTCATACTATTTCAATCCAGAAGCTTAAAGTTAAAAAGCTTAGGAACTCATCCAGGACTCTGAATCCAAGAAGCATTTAGCTGATGTCATTAAAAGAGCTGAATTAGACTTGTAATTATTCCCTTATGAGTTCTGCTGTCTATCTGAGAAAGAAGGGTATTCATTTCTGTCCTCAAAAATGATATTTTATTTTTTTGGTGAAAAAACAGAAGGTTTGGAGAGACCAAGATCTTGGTTTTATTGTGAATCTGACAGAATACAAGAAAGTAAGTGTTGATAGTGAACGACACCCCTGCCAGTCAACAGGAGCCATACCTTCTCTTTACATTGCAGCAGTTTCCTTGAGATCCTCAGGATAAATCCCACCCCCACAGTTCCGGCTGGCTATCCACTGCTTAGAGCAGTAACACTTCATTACCATGCAAATGCTTGACAGTTATTGGGCTTAAGTACATCTGCATATTTATAAACAACCATTCCAAACCACATCCCCATTTAAAGACACTAAACCTGAAGCCTTTCTCATAACCATTGAAAAATATGCTGCAGCCAGATTCACTCACTTTATGTGGTACTTTTAAAAATACTATTTACACAGGTAGTTCAAAAAGTACCTCAATCAGTTTTTTCATTATTTTTTTTTTATTTCTTCATTTGTGGCAATCAACCTTTTCTCTTTTTTTTAGTTTATTTTTCAATGGAAAAGGCAAACAGAACAAGAAGAATGAATGATGCTTTGGAAATCAAGACAGAGTAAACTTATGGCAATGAAAAACAAACATCCTTTAACACATATTTAAGCAGAAATCTGTAAAATATTCAGTCAAAATATGCAATCCCTGTATTTTCAAAGCAAAGGCTTAAGGAACACCAGACAAACAATGCACAGGATTAAAAGATGCCCAAAAATCTACAGATTACATTTATTTGCTCACAACAGTAATTCAGCACACATCAAGATGACTTCTATTTGTTCTCCAATGTAACATCCTAGAAAGCACATACCAAACCCATCATTGCTACTTCTAGTAGCACATTCCACCCATAGCATCCAGAATTTTCAGCATGGGACATCACAAATTTGGCCATGAATTTGGATTTCTCAAAAATTTTCAAGCAAATTATATTTTAGTGATAAACATTTTAAAAAATCAGGAAAAACTTCTTAATGGAAAAAAGATGCCAAAATAAAAAGGATACAGTTATTAATGTTTTGTTAAGCATTTTTTTTCCTACTGCTTGAAGCCAATATAGGAGCACATGAATGTAGAAAAGAATGGAAGCAGCTGAATCAAATTAAGGGGTAGTTAAGAGGATAGCACTCAATCATCCTCCACAAGCAGAATAATTTCTGATTCCCACCCTTTTCTCCTTTAGCACACCATAGCAGAATTGCATATCATTCCTCAACAACCATTTAAGATGCACTAGCTTTTTATTTGGGGTGGGTGGGAAAGAAATAAGTTACCAATTTACATAAGTTACTAGTGATTTTCTTTGAATCTAGGGGGCTTTGTCCAGCTGAAAGGTGATTTATAAGCTAGAATCACAGAATCATTCAGGTTGGCAAAGACCTCAAGCATCATCAAGTCCAATCATCAACCCAACACCACCTAACCCACTAAACCATGTCCTGAAGCACCACATCTACACGTTTCTTGAACCCCTCCAGGGACGGTGACTCCACCACTTCCCTGGGCAGCCTGTTCCAATGCCTGAGCACTCTTGCAGTGAAGAAATTTTTCCTAATATCCAGCCTAAACCTCCCCTGGTGCAATATGAGGCCGTTTCCTCTTGTCCCATCCCTTGTTACTTTAGAGAAGAGCCCAGCACCCACCTCACTGCACCCTCCTTTCAGGCAGTTGTAGAGAGTGATGAGATCTCCTCTCAGCTTCCTCTTCTCCAGACTAAACACCCCCAGCTCCCTCAGCTGCTCCTCAACAGACCTGTGCTCCAGACCCTTCCCCAGCTTCGTTGCCCTTCTCTGGACCTGCTCCAGCCCCTCAATGTCCTTCTCGTGGTGAGGGGCCCAAAACTGACCCCAGGATTCAAGGTGTGGCCTCACCAGTGCCCAGTCCAGGGGCACAATCCCTGCCCTAGTCCTGCTGGCCACACTATTGCTGATGCAGGCCAGGATGCCGTT
>WKFP01014674.1:145901-166867 GCA_011057875.1 Pterocles orientalis | reverse complement strand
CCTGTGCTCCAGACCCTTCCCCAGCTTCGTTGCCCTTCTCTGGACCTGCTCCAGCCCCTCAATGTCCTTCTCGTGGTGAGGGGCCCAAAACTGACCCCAGGATTCAAGGTGTGGCCTCACCAGTGCCCAGTCCAGGGGCACAATCCCTGCCCTAGTCCTGCTGGCCACACTATTGCTGATGCAGGCCAGGATGCCGTTGGCCTTCTTGGCCACACTGCTGGCTCATGTTCAGCCGGCTGTCGCCCAGCACCCCCAGGTCCCTCTCTGCTGGGCAGCTTTCCAGCCACTCTCCCCCGAGCCTGTAGCGTTGCAGGGGGTTGTTGTGACCAAAGTGCAGGACCCGGCACTTGGCTTTATTGAACCTCATACAACTGGCCTCAGCCCTTCGGTCCAGCCTGTCCAGATCCCTCTGCAAAGCCTCCCTACCCTCAAGGAGATCAACACACCCGCTCCATTTGGTGTCATCTGCAAACTGACTGAGGGAGCACTCCATTCCCTCATCCAGGTCATCGATAAAGACGTTAAACAGGACAGGCCCCAAAACCCATCCCTGGGGAACACCACTGGTGACCGACCACCACCTGGACTTCACTCCGTTCACCATGACTCTCTGGGCTCGGCCATCCAGCCAGTTTTTTATCCAGCAAAGGGTGTTCCTGTCTAAGCCATGAGCCACCAACTTTTCTAGGAGAGTGCTGTGGGACATGGTGTCGAAGGCCTTGCTAAAGTCCAAGCACACATTTACACACATTCATAGGTAAAATATAAAATATACTGTCTCAAATCATGCATTGTTCCTGCAGGACTTAGTCAGTAACCTCCGGAATAGGATGATTCAGAATGATTGATTGTGCCCTGCTGCACAGGTGCCAATACTTATCTGAGGGCCTCTTCCCTTATTTCTCTCAGTCTGGGCAGCATATGAGCTGTACTTGCATCTTTAAAGAAAGTACAGGGCAGAAAGCCAAACACCTCTTCTGTAGACACCTAATCCAGAAGATGCCTGCTATATAGATTACACTGAAAGCTTTGTTGCATCTCCCGCTTGCTGGCCCACCATCTACAGAAACAATTTTAAGGCTATTGGTGATGAGGAGAAATTGAAATATGTGAAATCTCAGCACAATATCCCAAAGTGTTACAGAAATACCCCAGTAAAATACAGAAGCATAACCACTGCCAGTTTCATTTTGTTCATATTTGACTGCATATATTATTATATCAGAGTCAAGTATGTTCTTGGCTCTCTTTGGACTTTTAGAAGACACATCAAAGCAACGAGCAGTGAGTCCTGGAACAGAGAAGATATGTCATAACAACGACTAGTGTACAAGAAAAGAGATTAACTTACTAGGACAAAACCATGACCGTTTGAGAAACTTCAGCTAACAATTCATGGTTGCAATAAAAATAAAATGTCAGGTATGAACAAAATTCTAGACAGCACTCATTAAAAACCCAATATTTTTTATTTACAGGTGCTAAATTTGCCTGCATATTTCCCATTTTAAGTACAGGAAATACTACAGTAAAAACACCTACTAGAGCCATGCAGACATCCACGTTTTCAACTGCATATGAGGCTGAAGCTAAATTACATTATAATTTCATATATAATTCCCATTACATACTGTGATAATTCTCAAGATAAAAGAAGAAATTGAAGACCATTTTATGGGAAGATGTTTGTATTGGCTTTGTGTATTCAATACAAAGCCTTGTGCTTTCCCCACACTTCAGAGTCATGTTTCCTAGCCTCCAACTAAACTAAAAGTAGGAATGGCACACAGCTAGGACTACATTCCTTTGTTCCCATGGCCTACAATTTGGCCCCATTACAGCACATAAATATTGAAGGTAGTCATTTTCAAAATTCCTAAAACATTTTCACTTTTAGGGCCCTTCTTCAGAATCAAGTTCGGAAACATTTATCTCTACTGGAAATCAGCGAAGCAGTTTTCAATGATTACACTTTTTATGAAGCACTGGCCGTAGAAGTCCTTAATAAATTTGTAATTTCTGAAAGTTTTATCCCCAGCCTAGAAGTTTTGCTTTCGAGCTCAGGACCCAGCAAAACTCACACCAGTATTCACAGAACAGCATCATTCCTTCTGCACCACCCTGCCATAACTGAAGCTCCTGGCCAGCATCCTCTTACCAGGGCAGCACAGCTGATCATTGCCCACTACACGCAGAATATTTTGACCATGCTAACAAGATGCCATTTTGAAGAAAATAAAGGTTTTAATGCACTTTCTCAGCCTTGTACAAACCCAATACTTATTATCTAAACAGCATCTCCAGTTACCAGGCAGACCAGATATTTTTAGTTATAAAGACCCAGTTTCCAGCAAAATTAAACTGTTTGGGATTAAATTTTCCTTTTCTATAAACGCAAGCTTTAGTTTTCACAAACAAATGAATTGAAGAATACACACTGTAAAATCCTGTCGGCCTTTCCTTTGGGAAGCTTTAGAACACACTTGCTTTGGATCAGGAACTGGCAACAACATCAATGAAAGGTCTGGCAGTTGTGAACATGCCTGCTTTTTTAACTCTGAATTTTCCCCATTCTGTCTACCTGGTAGAAAATAAAAATCTGCATACATAGACCTCATAAAAATAACTTCAATTTCAACACATAAATTCTCTAATTTTATGCTGACAGGGCTTCCCTTGCAGTTGCAGCTACAAAGCCGCTAGTAGGTTACATAGGAGCTCTCTGCTCCTCAACTGGTGAAGCACTACAGAGAATTGCAGGAAAAAATGAATTATTTTGCCCTCATATCAGGGCTGGAACAGCAGGCATTTAGCATAACTTGCTCCTATCTGCATAAAGAGAAAAACATCAAATAACTTGTCGGTTTTAAGAGTGCTTTTTGTTTGAGGGGAGGGAGAGGTAAGAAGGGCTGCTGATGTAAATGAGGCAGAAAAACTACAGAGAGGAAAAAAAAGATTCAAGCATATAATTAAAATCTGTATCATAATGCATACGCACAAGGTACCAACTGAGATTACAGGGCCAATATTGATTCTAACATCTAACTCTGCAGTGTTACATTTTACAATTCAATAACGTTCTTTTAAAATATGCTTTTCATGTGTAATCTCTGTTATAGCACAATGGGCTCAAGATTATTTTTTTTCAAACAAAGATACTCAAACAAAAAGTGGAAACTTTCTTTCTACTCCAATCCCAGCTGCTTGATGTGATCCAAGCAGATGAACATCTGAAGCCACATAGCTTTGTACAAGCTTGCACAAAACCAGAAGTCCTTCTGCATGTTATCTGGAATGCTTTATGAGAGCTACGTGGCCAGGTGTTAAAGACCGAGATTCACATTTGGGTTTGACTTTAGTAAATTTTATAATTTTAAGGTGGCATGTCGGAAGATATTTACTTTTGTATTCAAAGGCAGTATGAAAATTAGGGAAATGGTCCCCTGCTATGGGGAGAAGAATTATTCCCCAAGCATTTTCATCTGTGTTTTACTTAATAAAATCAGGAGTTCTGACTCGGTAAGAAAGAGGTTTCTTCAGAAAAATAAAGGAAAAGCTGCATCTTTATTGAATGAGAAGAGATTCAGACACTTGTCATTCTCCCAAACTGCAGATGAGCATGAGGCCTAAGACAAGAAGCATAAGCAGGGCTTAGCAGTTTATTTTTTTTTAAAGGCTCTGTCTGTCTCATGTGTCAGACAGGCATGTGTTTATGCACATCCAGCAGGGGACAAAGATCAGAAATTTAAAGGAGCTGTTTGTGATTTTGGATGGGACGTGGCACACAGATGAAAGAGCAAACATTTTCCCCCCCCCGGTTTAATGCTAGCACTAGATTCCTAAATTAAGTCCAGCAGGAAACAAACATCCACCACAGATTTCAGAAGATAACTCACATCTTTGTATTAAAATGTGTTATTTTAAGAGTCCCAAATGCTGCATGTCTGATTTTTATTAAGTCCAAAGCCAACATAGGAAGTGTTACTTGATTTATTTTAAAAGAATACAGAATGCATTAGTGGACAATGGGATGCAAATTGCAGGAAGCCAAAAGAAAATTGAGGAGTAGGAGATAATGTGCCCGATGCTATTATCTATAAGAATACTAAGGCCACAGGCTTCAAAAAATTGCCTTGATAATCTTGAGAGCTTGCTCAGACTAAAGAACATCAAGTTAGTGGATTTTCCTAGGGGGTGGAAGGAGGACAGTCTCGATTTTTCTTTTCCAAACGGACTGGGGAGATGTTTCTTCTGATGTGCGTTTCTGATTTCCTTCTACACCAGAGCCACAATGGTCTATTCCCAAGGACGGGAAAATTAAGCATCACCCTGCACGTTCCTCACACATTCCATGTGTGATTCTTGGTGAAAAGAACAAGAATTCTAGATCCATATACAAACTCAGTTGAAACGTGCAACCCCAACCCCTTCTAACACCCCATCTTTCTTTATACAAAATGTAAAAGTACCAGGATAGGATTTTGTCCAGCTCTATCACAATACATTGAGCTTTGAATTTTGGAGGCTGCAGACATTTTTTTCTTCTTCTTTCCCACTGACATTGACGATCTTTTGGGATTAAAACAAGGAGCAGGCAGTTCCCATGAGATAAAAGACATAACTGCAAAGCACACTTACTTAGAAGATTTAAAATAAAAAAACAAAACCCTCTTGGAGTTTGAGATGCTGTTAAGTATCTGTTTAAAGAAACACTCCCTTGAAGGGGCTTAGACTTCAGTATTTTCAGTAAGTTTCTACTTTTATCAACTCTAGTTGGAAATATTTTTTTTAATTGCCAAGCTGATGAAAAGTATAACAATACATTCCCAAGTAGGCTAAATCTATTAATACAGAGAGAAAGAATAGCTCCAAGTTCTTCTATAAACAGCATCAGTAATAAAACCTAAGTTTCATTCTGATTTATGGCCAATTATAATTCCCAGCCACTCTTACCCCAGTGATACCATTTTGAAAATGTTCCCCACATCCCTCCCCCATCAGCTAACTCCTGGCTGGGCACAGAGGCAGCCCCTGCTCTGGCAAGCCCTGAGCCACGGTTCAAGATGTTCAGCCAAGCTCTCAGGCCGGAGTAGATACCTGGTAGGGCTCATATGTCCCTCAGAAAGCACTAATTTCCCTTCCTCCTCTAGCCAGTCCCTTATTTCATAACATTTTTAGGGATTCAACCCTCCCGTAGTTGGCCAAGAAAATGGAAGGTCATTGAGTGAAGAGATGAGGCAGGGGAGGGGAGGAGGGAAGCAAAAGTCTTGTTTCCATTGGGAATTAGGCTGAAGATGGAGTGCAGAAGTACTTTTGACAGCTGGCAGAACACTGCGCACGTGAATGAGCTTTCTCACACTCGCGTCAGCCAAGCAAGAGGAGAAAGGAGACCTTTGGTTTCCGTTCCTGACACTGCTTCCATGTGCAGTGTAAGCCACGCTGATTTAAGTTTCCATTCGCGCAGGCTTAAAATAAGCACATAGTACCCTACATACATCTTTCACATTGCAGCCAAGATTAATTCATTAGTTAAGTTGTGGATGCCCCATCCCTGGCGGGGTTCAAGGCCAGGCTGGATGAGGCTTTGAGCAACATGGTCTAGTGGGAGGTGTCCCTGCCCATGGCAGGGGGTGGCACTGGATGGGCTTTCAGGTCCTTTCCAACCCTAGCCATACTATGATTCTATGATTTTGAAACCCATCTTTGGCTATGAGATTGATGAAGTACTGGATTCACTATGAACTCAGATTAAAAATTATGCAGGGCCCTAAGAAAATGCTGACAGAGACAAAAGCAAATAGCAGTTGACATCCAAAACCCATCTCTCGTAGAAGGCCAGAGATGTATCAACCTTCAGGTGTAAGAATTTGGCCCATCTTTGCAACAGATGAGTTCATCATTTGCAAGTTTTCTATTTCACATAGAATAGAAAGGATTACACACTCTAAAGCAAAAAACATAACAGGTGTGTTTACTGTTCTTTGGCAGCTTTGGAATCTAGGAAAGGAAATCTTCTCCTTTCATTACATTTCTCATCTTGCTAATGTACTTGAGGTTCATATTTCTCCACAATTCAAAAATACAGGTCTATCCTTTTATATTGGATCCTGTATTTGCTTCCAGTCAGTCACCTGTTCTGCAGGGCTCTTCATCAAAATTTGCCCTCATTTTCTGAAGTACCAGCATTTTGTTAAATTGTTTCAGAAGCATCAAATACAGAGAATTGCCTTTCAAATATGATTTGGTTTTGTTTTTCAACACAGGTGTGCCGTCTACTTATCATACTTAGTAGTGGTATTGTATCACCATGGGCTGAGACTGTCTCTTGGACGTGTTTGTGCTTTATGGTCTTGTACTTAAATTGTGAAGCCAAAGTGGGCAGGGGATACAAAAGCAGAAAACCAATCTGCTTTTGTGAGGTCTTGTCCAGCGGTGATTCCCGATTCATTAATTTCATACAAATACGCAACATTCTTAATGCATATCTACACTTCAATACATGGTCATGACAGATTGTTTTATATATGCATGCAGCTTACACTAATACTTACTTAAAAGAAAAGGATATCTCAAAAGAGAAACAAATAGAATATATTTACAAACTTCACTGGGAATGCCAATAAATTCATAAGGGCTAGTACTATCAAGAAAAAGCTATAAAACCAAATCTGGCCCCAAGGTGACTTTTACGCATGGCGCAAAGACATTATGGCATGGTTAGACTTCAGTGTTTCTGAAAAACTAGACCCCAAGAGACTTTCTCCCAGTTGCAGGGTTCCTGTGGAGTTCCCCCAAATGCCTTAAAACTGGTCATGATCTCTGGATGAACAGCTTTATAAAGGTGCCCAATGGATGTCAGTGAACAGTTAATCACATTTTGGACTACTCATCACTGTAATGACTGACCATGTCTAGTTAAATGTGTACATTCAAAATCTGGAAGAAGATTTTTACTGGAAACAAACAGAAAGCTCAGCTGGCCTGGCACACACTTTTGCTAAATTAAACCAACATCTCAGCATCTTGCTGGTTTTTTTTAATAGAAAATTCATCTTTAGGGACAAGTAAATGGACTGAAGACTGTTCACTTGAAGAGAAAAAGATGAAGCCCTCAATTTTAAGCTATAAATCACCATCCTGCAAAAGCTCCTTCAAAAACAGTTAGAAGGTTTAAAAAGCGGTAAATGTTTTCATGGAAATTACAGTTTATCCTTAATGCTGCATTGTCAATAGCTTTATTTCCACTGGAAGCAAAGAAAGGCAAGAAGTTTGGTATAATTACCTCAGCGAATTCAGTATTTTAAATTGATCAAATTACGTCACCTGATTTTTAAAGATTCATCTTAGGGAAGTAGAGAGGGGATGCTTGAGAAAAAGCCATCAGTTCCATCTGCAGAGTGGAATTGATTACATGTTCTGGATGGCTTATGTTCTAAGACTATAAAAAATTGCAGGTGACTTTGGTAACTAGAGGAGCTATCAGTCAGCCTGAATTATTGACATATTTTTGTGTAGTGTAGCTTCGAAGATCTCCCTCTGTTTTCTTTTTCACCCTCAAAATGTAAACAATTCCGAGCTATCATCCAAAGGAAGGTCACACGGTTGAACACAGGAACAAGCTATACCAGCACCTGCAATTTCATCAAAACCAAGCTCTTATCTTGCAGCCACTCCACAGGGGAAAGTTTAACTCTCCTCTTCCATTAGCTTCTCTTGAGACAACTTAATATCAAGAGAATCCAAACGAAAACACTATATCCAGAGACTATTCTGCAGTGATGAGAAGAGGGCATTACACCCTTCATTTGATGTTTAAGCACTAACTACCAAAAGGATTCAGTGGGTGGCAGGAAAAGATGAAAACAGAATTAAAGAAGAGATTAGGATTCCCCAATACTATCATATCATTGTAAGAGGAAACCTATAGACTAAAATCAGTCAATTTAGAAAGCCTAACACACTTCACCTTTGTCCTAAAATACACATGCTAACTAATACTGAAGGTCACTTGGAGAAGTCACCTCCTTTCCAATCATCCACTAACACACATTCCCTTAGGACATGACCACACTCTTTCCCCAGGATCCCCATCCCATTCATTGCTCTGAATGGACACCGATAACTGAACAAGTGATCATTAGTTACTTGGCCTCACTCCTACTATTCAGTGCTAGTCCCATGTCTTGTTTACTGCGTACTATTCAGAGCCTGATTTGAACAATGAATTATTCATTCGCTTGTGGATTTTCCTACAGTGCTCATCACAACAACATCTGAATGCGTTACAAACATTAAGTGATTCATTTTCACATCATCTTTGTGCGATGAAGTGAATGATATTACTGTATGCACATTACAGAAGGGGGGGCATGACACGGGGATATTAAAGCATCTGTTAATTCCAAGTGCGCAAATGGAGGCTTGCAGGGCCAAGTTTCTTCAAAATACTTACATTTTTCACACCATTCAAGTCAGCTTCAGTACCACACACAGATCATACCACAGGTCTCAGAGCAGGCCCCTAGAAGATTAGAGCAATCATGATCCCCTGATCACCTGAACACATTTTGCTTCTAAACTATATTGCACTTAAGATGTCATGAGACAAAAATGTTGACAAGGGAAGGAAATACCACTGCAGAGGTGTAAAAGAAAGCAAACAGCAAAAACTCAGATACAACAGCAGAGGCACCGAAGCACAATAAGGATTTGTGCTGTGCTGCTTTCAGAGAACGCCACATTTCGGAGAACATCCATTCTTTATTGGATGCGGGGGGATACATGGTAAAAAGGATGACGAAAAGGCTGAGGTACTTAATGCCTTCTTTGCCTCAGCCTTTAATAGTAAGACCAGTTGTTCTCAGGGTACCCAGCCCCCTGAGCTGGAAGACAGGGATGGGGAGCAGAATGAAACCCCCCCAATCCAAGGGGAAATGTTTAGTGACCTGCTACACCACTTAGACACACAAAATTCTATGGGGATAGATGGGATCCACCCAAGGGTGCTGAGGGGGCTGGTAGAAGTGCTCACCAAGCCCCTTTCAATTATCTGTCGGCAGTCCCCTGGCTAACCCAGGAGTACTCAGTTGACTGGATGTTAGCAAATGGGATACCCACCCACAAGAAGGGCTGGAAGGAGGATCCAGGAAACTACAGGCCCGTCAGTGCTTACTGGATGAGGGAAAGGCTGTGGATGTTGTTTATCTGGACTTTAGTAAAGCCTTTGACACCGTTTCCCATAACCAGCTCCTGGAGGAACTGGCTGCTCATGGCTTGGATGGGCATACTCTTCACTGGGTGAAAAACTGGCTGGATGGCCGGGCCCAAAGACTTGTGGTGAATGGAGTTAAGTCCAGGTGGCAACACAAGAGGTGTTCCCCAGGGCTCAGTATTGGGGCTAGCTGTGATCAATATCCTTACCAGTGATCTGGATGAGGGGATCAACCGCACCCTCAGTAAGCTTGCAGACAGCACCAAGTTGGGCAGAAGTGTTGATCTGCTTGGGGGTAGGAAGGCTCTACAGAGGGATCTGGACAGGCTGGATCAATGGGCCAAGGTCAATTGTATGAGGTTCAACAAGGCTGGGTGCTAGGTCCTGCACTTGGGTCACAACAACCCCCTGCAACGCTGCAGGCTTCGGGAAGAGTGGCTGCAAAGCTGCCTGGCAGAAAACGACCTAGGGGTACAACTGGCTGAATATGAGCCAGCAGTGTGCCCAGGTGGCCTAGAAGGCATGGGCACCTGACTTGCATCAGAAATAGTGTGGCCAGCAGGACTAGGGCAGTTATTGTCCCTTTGTACTTGGCACTGGTGAGGCTACACCTCAAATGCTGTGTTCAGTTTTGGGCTCCTCACTGTGAGAGAGACATTGAGGTGCTAGAGTGTGTCCAAAGAAGAGAAACAAAGCTGGTGAAGGGTCTAGAACACAAGTCTTATGAGGGAACTGGGGTTGTTTAGTCTGAAGAAAAGGAGGCTCAGGGGAGACTTACCACTCTCTACAACTACCTGGAAGGAGATCGTACTGAGGTGGGTGTTGGTCTCTTCTCCCAAGTAACAAGGGATAGGGCAACAGGAAACGGCCTGATGTACCAGGGGAGGTTTAGATTAGATACTAGCAAAAAATTCATTCACTGAAAGGGTTATAAAACAACGGACCAGGCTGCCCAGTTAAATGTTTGAGTCACCACTCCTGGAGGTATTTGAAAGACGTGTAGACGTGGCACTTAAGGACATGGTTTAGTGATGGACTTGGTAGCATTAGATTAATGGTTGGACTCAATCTCAAAGGTCATTTCCAGCCTAAATTATTCTATGATTTGCTCTCTCCACCACTAGGACACCTCTAAGATTTCTTGGTTTATGTCTCATCTTCCTCAGCCAGGTGAGCTGGTGCAGTGAAAGGAAGAAGAAATAACACTATGTGCTCGCTTCACACCTCAGTCCAAGTGGGAGAGAGAGATCCCAGAAGCTCAGAAGGGGCAGAACACAAAGTGACAGCAGACAGCTAAAGCGGAGCACGCTCCAAGGAGCCTCCTCACCACAGAGTCAGAAGTACACCAAGAGAGGATGCCATCAGAGATGAAAAAAAGGCTTGAGACTGTGTGCATTGAAGCAATAGGGACCACCTTTAATCTTTCTCCGTTAGATGTAATTCACCCAAATATATCTGACTTCATTTAAAAATAATTACAACATCTACACACCAGTTGTTTGTATTTACAGAGTTTCTATTATGACAACTTCTTCCACAGTTTGACCCTTTCTCCAGTCTTAACCTGACAAAACTGTACATGCAGACCATGTGGCATCTTACTTAGCCTCCCAATAAATGGCTATCCTTACACAGGGTTTACCTTTCTTGACTACAAGTGAAAACAGTTCGAAATTGTGTGTGATGGGTTAGCCCTTGGTGGGGACCAAACCACACATCCACTCATGCAATTCCCACCCCACACCTGAGGACAGGGGAGAGAATTAAAGGGGTAAAGGGAAAAAGGACTCATGGGATAAGAGCAATTTAATAACTAAACTACAATAATATTGAAAATAATACTATATACAAATATACAAATGAGTGACACACAGTGATACTGTCCCCCCACCCCATGACCAAGGCTCAGCCTGTTCCCAGCTAACGATCCCGGAGCAGGGAGAGTCCCGAAACCGCACTCACAGAACTGAGATAACAGTCCGAGCATCCCAGTCCGAGAGCTGACCAGGGTGGAGGGGGGGAAGGCCTTGGGAGAGCGACCACCTGGAGCAAGATGACCCGGACCAAAAGAGATCCGGAACCAAAAGGGACGATCTTCTGGAGGGTCCTCACCTATATACTGGGCATGACGTGTATGGTATGGAATAGATTATTGGCCACTCTGGGTCTCAATCCTGAACCTAAGATCAAATCCTGGGCTGGTAACTGGGGCTGCTGTCCCTCCCAGCTTCTCCTGTTTGCAGACAGCCAGAGAAGCTGAAAGACCTTGGCAGCCGCATAAACATCACTTTTTATCAGCTTTCTTCTGAGCACAAATCCAGAACACAGCCTCTTGCTAGCTATTATGAAGAAAGTTAACTCTGTCTCAGCTTAACCCAGGACACTGTGTTAAACTTTCCTAAGGAGCAAGGCATGGAGCTGCTGTGGTGGAAAAAAAATCCTTTCAGAATTACTGTACTACAGAAATAAAAGGGCTCCTGCTTCCATTCCAATATCCACAGTGTTTCCATGAAAAATACAGCTAGATGTAGCCCTACCACACACAGGGCAGCACACACGCCGTGTTCAGCAGCTGTAAGCAAACAGGTTGCTCATTATAGTCCAACATAAGATACATTTTTCGGAAATGCCCTGGAATCTATTCCCAGTTCTGCAAAAGGTCTTTTTACAGACTGTGAACACGTTACTGGAAGATCCCTTCCTCCACGTCTTCAAAAATCTGACTTAAACACTGCAACCCAATTCCAATTAAACAGAAAGGACAAGTGGGTCCATCCTGTATTCAGACTTGCATTCTCTTTCATTCCTTGATGCCAGTTTTCCTTCATGGCTTTCCAGGCAGTCTGGGAAAGCCCCCTCTGAATTCAGTAATCCCCTTGGGTTGGCTGCAAACCCAGATGCTCCTCTTGTCTTTGCAGGACTCCCCACACTCACTGTTCAGGAAAACGAGGTTCACCACTAACAGCAGTGATACAGCAAAGCTCAGTCCTCCTTTCTCATTCCCAAGGTGTTACCACACCAGAAGCAGGTTGCTTTGGTTTTGTGACTGTAGGAGGAAGACTCTCAAAACCACCTGGAATATTTGCTATATAGCTGACAGTACCAGTGGATGCATGTATGAGATTAAGCCTGAATCGTCTGATGGGAGATTTTTTTCCCCTGTGGGTAGGCTGAATGCCTGGGAGAAGATGTTGTAAGGCAGGGAGTCACAGAAGCCAGTCTCCTGGCCTTTATTTGTCATCATTTGCTTGACTCCATTGCTTCAGTTTCTATCAGTCACTGGTTTTAAAGAGGTTGCGTTTAAAATCCTAACCACTGTTGAGCTGACAGGCCAACCATCAGGTTACACTGATGCCAAACCTGCTGGAGAACAGACCGCATGGAAAAGAAACACCCACCTGGTCCCTTCCGCTCAGGACTCCGGCTCACATCCCAGTCTTAATAATTCATACCATTCATAGTAGCTGTGCCTTCATACATCATGTTCTACCTAGTTTTTTCTCATTACATATTGCACTAAAATAAAAGACACTTTGATTTAAGTAGTTAAAAAAAAAAGAATATTTGCTTGGGGAAATACACTTATCTCAAAGATTCAGCTTAGCCTGATTTTAATATAACACACGAGTCTGTCCCCTCTACAAGCTTCAGAAAGTGTTAGTTGGTAACACAAGGGTCACCAATAGGTAGTGTTAACTGGAAAAAAAGAAGGGCATGGACAAAAAGCATGTTAGCAAATACCAGTTATACTGCATCTGTCTATGAAACCCCAACCAGTTCAGTACATTCAGGCAGAAAATCTACAGCACAGGCATTTGATAGCTATAAGTCCTGTAAAAGTTGTTCACATTTATGCTGAAATCTGCATTTGCTGGTACTTTACGACCACCTGCATCGCAATCTTTGTACACAAAAGAAGATTGGTTAAAAGAAGTCAAATACCTGGAATGCTGGGATAATATATAATCTTGGAAATACTGAGGATAGTTCATTGTTCTACTATGCACTTGTATTCAGCATTAAAAAAAACATTTTCTAATATAGCCTTACCTTGGCAATACCATTCATTCAATTTAAAACATACATATTATATATTTTTTCCCTCCAATATGAGTTTTATATGCCTAGGTGGTTTAGGCTATGGTTTATGTTATACTGTCATATAACACAATTCAGATTGTGTTTAGAGGGATAACTACAGAATATAGGAATTAAAAAAAGGATCTTTTCTTTCTATCTACTCTAATTAAAAATCTATATTTAAAAAAATAATATTTATTTTCTACTTTTTCATTTAAACTGATCCATAAGAAAATTTCTATACTGGGCTATTAATTGAAAAAAAATGTTATAGGCAGTTAAAATGTTATAAGTAACACCTCATGATTTTTAATGAAATACTTGGGAAACTGTTATATAATATTATGGAACTATATATCTTAAGTGTTACTAAGTTTGAACACAATAATTCTGAAACTGCATTTTAATATGGAGTGCAGAGCCATGGCTATTAGAGATTTGGAGAGCTAAGGAAACTTTCCTTTCCCCTTCCCCTCTTCAGCTGTTAGAAATCACCTTAATGGCTCCCTCAGGCTGGCTTCAGGAGCAACATCAACACACAATAGGAACGGCTGCAAAATTTGATACCTTCTTTTGTAGCCTATTTCCCTCAGCCCAAACTGCAGAGCTTTCATGAAGGGGTGAAAGGAATAAAAAGGAGACTTTTAGAAATATGTCTGCCTTGCGCAATAAATAAAATGAATTACCATTGTCCTACAATAGAGAAAAACACCTCCCTGTCCTGTCACAAGTTGGGAGACTGGGGCCCTACCGTGTAAGCCCCTGGAGGAAGAACTTTTTTGTTATTGTTCAAGCCACACCAACGAAACCTACACTGGTCTGAAAATCTTGCAGCTTGTAAAAATACATTTATGCATATTTTTTTTTAATCTTCTGTCTCCTGAAGCTTCAAAATGAAATTTAATCTTATGGTCAACTTTTTCTTTCACCCTCTCCCTAAAATTAGAAGTGGTCAAAAGAAGCTTTGCTTTTTGTAACAAGGAATAACAAGAGTTCACATAATTTTTCTTCTCCAGGAAGAAATATCACAAATATCACCCTATCTCTAGAGACTCCAGTCCTAGCCTGAAGCTGTATTAAGTGCTTCTGCAAAATGCTTCATATTTTAAATTAAATTTAAAAAAAAAAAGCCAGTGACTGATTAAAAAGAAGCTAGAAATGTGCCAGGTACTCTATTCAAAACACCTTCAAACAAACTGCACTGCTGTCTATACATGGAAACCATAAAAAAAGCTGAAAAATTAAACGATGTACATGCAAAATATACGTTCAGCCTTCATCGTTTTCAAAGGAAACAAGTACAGATAACATATGGTTTGGATATGAACGTGGTTTACATCTGTTACTGGTTAATTAGTTCAAACTTTACCCACAGTGGAGTTTTGAAGATGCAAGGACCCAAGTTAAACAAATGAGCCACATTTTAGAATACTGAACAGACCTAAAAATCCCCAAATCCAACTGATAGCTCTGTCAGCCTTGCAGAAGTGCCTCTTGTAGTTGGAGCACTTTGCAGTGGATTTGGCATGAACAAGATCATTGTGGGGGAGCTGGGTCTTTACCCCGCTTCCCATCAGTTTGCTGTTATCTCAAGTCAGTCACCTACACACACAGCTTCAGTTGTGTCACCAGGAAAACAAGCTTGATGGCACAGACTTGCTTAAGTATATCCAAAGCTAGTCATTAAACAGGAGACAAGACTAACTCTGGATGTCTTGATCTAGCCTTTATTTACTCCCAGTAGCCACAATGAGTTTCACGTATACACCTTTCAAAATCAGCAAACAGAATTTTCCCAAAGTAGTCTTCCCACTTTTCAGTTTAATGTAAAACAATGTTTTCTTTTCTCAAAATAATAAAAAAAACCAGTCCGTCTATTTCACCATCATTATGAAGGTGAAAATGGCAAAACTGCATTAAAGCAAGCTTTCAGAATGGTTGTGTGACCTAATTTCAACTACTTTTTAGTTTAGCTAACAAGTTAAAGCTAACATTAACGCACAGCCAGCAAAGGACAGGCTTGCTACCTAGTCACAGGATTAGCCTATGTTAAGAATTGTTATAAGGCTGTAACTTTACACCCCCAAAACTTCATTTTCCATTTGTGGCATATGTAAAATAATAGCTATAAAACAACAATACGGCAGAATCAAAATGACGTTATCATCATGATCACCGGTGATGAAAGTATCTCCTTAAGTCTCATTCATACATACCTCCATTTTAAAAAAAAAAAAAAAAAAGGAAAGATGGTTATAAAAGATATTTCACAGTAGCAGACAATTTTTTTTAAATGATCTTGGGGTTCTTCAGAGATGCTAATATTGAGGCACACTATATAACCCTAAGAAAATCTTCTATCAGCTATGTCTGTTTGTATGGATCATCGCTCAAAAAACAGATGGGAAAAACACAAGTTCCAATACTGGCAATAGCATTCCAGACTACAGGACACTACATTTTATTGATCTTCTTTTATAACAGTACCACATCTACATTTCAGAATTGCACCAGAGAGTAACTGTAGAGGGTTCCAGAAATAAAAATGACATCAACAAAAATTGAGTCAGTCAAGAATGATTGATTCTATTCCCAGTTTTTCCATAGCCTCAATATGTGCTTTTTGGAAAGATATTTTAGCTCCATTTCTTATTTTGTTTGCTTTCAGTTTCTTTCCTTTTTTTCCCCCCAATACTCACTGGTTTAGATTAGTGATTCACATTGACATCAACACTCTCCTCCTTTTAAAGAGGAAGCTACTTTCCTCCCACAACTTTATCTCATGAAATCCCCCAGTTGAGTTATGAAATCCTGTTAAAGTAGGAGGTCATTTAAATAAGACATAAATCAACAGAAAAAAAAAAAAAGATCAGCTCCTTTCCTGCACAGGTGTCACTTCTATTTATCTTGAGTGCAAAACCCAATGATCACAAGTTCAGGATATTTATATTGCAACCCAACCCTCATGGTCTGTTGACAACTGATATTACTTTGTTAAATAGAGCAAAAACCCTTATGGACCCATCAGATCTTGACAGGTTTACAGGACTCCTAGCAAGATTTTCCAGCAATAGAACACTCCGAGGCCTTGTAGTTGTGCTCCTCAACACAAGCTGATGTGAAGTCATCTTTACGCTATACTCAGTGATACACCCTGAGCCTCATGAGGTCAGGAAATTGTGAGTACTCTGGCCTCCAAGAGATCTCCAGGCACACCTGGATCACCTATAAAAGAATCACAGAATGGTTTGGGTTGGAAGCCACCTTAAAGATTATCCAGTTCCACCCCCTGCCCTGGGCAGGGACACCTCCCACTAGCCCAGGTTGCTCAAAGCCTCATCCAGCCTGGCCCTGAACCCCTTCAGGGATGGGGCATCCACAGCTTCTCTGGGCAACCTGGGACACTGCCTCTCCACCCGCGCAGGAAAACATTTATTTCTAATTCTCTACTAAAAGGGAAAGATCTGGGCATAGATGAAAACAGCCCCTTACCTAAATTAGCCATAAGGATGCCATGCTGCACCTCAGCCAAGGAGAAGCATTTACCCATCACTAACTTCCAATATAACACTCAGTAAGCGAGCACCTTCCTACCAGACTTTTTTTGCTGTGTTCACAGATTATGAAGGCTCAACAGCCTTAGCAACAGAGAGTCACATGCATAGCAGACAAATTAACTGGGGAAAAACCCCCAAACTCGCATGACTCCCAGGACCAAGCAGGTATGACGAGGCACCAATTCAGAGATGTGCCTGCTGCACTGTAAGACCCTGTCAGATATTCAGCCTGATGATCAAGAAGAGGGGAGGAAAACAAAATTTGAAGTTGCAGCAACCAGGCAGGTGTGTACCTATAAACCCCTTAATGCTTCTTATTACTGCTTCAGTCAAAAGCAAGCAAGATATTTGTCCCACAAAGTTTTAAGCCTTTGATCTTTAACAGAGATAATATATTATATAATTTACACAACTGAGCTATTTCCTCCCCTTCTCCTTGCCCCCTTCCTCCCAGCAAATCAAACTGTATCAACCCTAAAATACGCATCCTGTCTCGCTAGAAGGACACATATCTATATGGATCCAATGTTTATTCAAAAATCTCAGCAATAAACTTCAAAGAAAAACGGTAGAGAGAATACTGACAACTGAGCAGCATTTGCTTAAAAAAAAAAATAGCACCTTTCTTTGAAGATAATTCTAGTCATAACAAAAGACTCCATGACAGTCCAGGTACCAGAAAGGTCCTCCTTGCTCTTCTTTGCAGCCTGGGTACCTACAAGCAGGGCTACAAGAACCATGCTAGCAAGCGAGTTTTGCTGCCTTTGCGCTCATAAATGCTTTACAGACTCTGGATAAGGGTGACGTGGTGACAGAGTAACTTCCTTTCCACACAGAAAGTGAAAAAACCCACATCAAGTATTCAGGAGCATATCGAAGTATACTAACAATGAAACGAAGAAAATAATACTTCTGATCGCTAGTACTGGAAATTCTACCCTCATCGCAAATCAATGTATTTCTACCAAAATCTTTCCTAATTTGAGTGGTACTTACTGAAGTACCATTAAATATGCTTCCATACAGTAGCATAAGAAATTAATTGTATCTGTTCTGCACGGAAGACTTTTAAATATGCACATATTTATCAGTCTCATCCTACATGCATAAATCTACCTTTACAATTTCTGGAAAACACTGATAAACACTGCTTAGGAGACAAGAAATGTACAAAGAAAAGGAATGAATTTATATGGGAATTTACTGCATCTGCAGATCATACAAAATGAACCCAGTTTTTTCCCACAATTAAATATCTGGTGTTATCAAGACAATCAGTTTATTTTAAGACTGTCAACCCAATACATAAATTTCCTTTTATGCACGAAATGCCTTTATCAGATAAGATAGCTTTTGTTTAAACTGCTATTTTCAGCCTCTGCTTTGGGGGTTTTGAATATACACAGTGAAGTAACTTGAGATTTCCTACCTTGTTTTAAAATGTGTTTCTTCTGTCTGTTTGTATTTTGTAATTTCCTGTCAAATAACCTCACCATAATTAACTTTCCTTGCTCCAACCTACTCCTTTTTTTTTTTTTAAAGCCATTCCCACTTCCTGAGGATGGTAATAAAACACTGATTACATTCGGCTGTTATCTGCCTTTTCTTCCCCTCCATCCCCCCTCTCTCGCTCCCTTTGTCAAAGTCAGCACTGAGGTTTCAGCTCTTCATGGGCTCAGAAAGGCAAATAACCAGGAGAGGAAGCACATCAGACTGCCGGAATCCAGCGTCATTAGAGTTTATTGGGTCAATCAGCAGCTGGACCAGAGCCAGACAATTAGGTTGTGTGGCCCTTGAAATCTGGATGCCTCACTCTCCTTCCAGAGCCAAGTAGACTCCGTACCGTAACACCAGCACTGTGCCCTGCTGTCTGCCACAGCCACACAGGTGGAAAGAGGAAAAGGAAAACAGCAGCACGCTGCTTCGAATCAGTTACGACTAACTGAAGACAAAGTTGATTTGGCTGATTTATTTTTCATTAAGCATGAGGCCGCTTGGCTTTTGCACTAAATCCTCTCATCACTCTTTGCTAAATCTTACAAAGATTTTATTTTTCCCAATCAACATTGCATAGTATGCCACAACTTTTGCTGACATCCTACATAACAGATCTGACCATTTGAAACCTCCTTGGAGACTTGCTTCTGCGATGCTCCCATTCAGACTTGGCTATAACGTGCAAAGCCTTTGCTTATCCTCCTGCATCCCAACACCTGTGGACATCTGTCCAACCAAGTTCCCTATAGGGACCGAGCTGCTGAGTATTTCTTATATTCCCCATTGGGAACAGCTTGTGTAATACCAGTTAGAATGACATTTACCACCAGAATACACGTACAAAAGGCTTCAGCACCTGCACTCTGTAACAAAACGTGATGTATCACAGCAGAGGCATCGGCTCAATGCCTAACTCCGCTTGAAAAAAGACTACATGATTTTACCTTGTTGCTAAAAGTGAAACCTCTGTGTTTCCCAGTCGAGTAAGTCTACGAGTTCTAAATTAGTTCCCAAAAAAAAGGCTGTAGATGATTTCAAACCACCAGCAGCCAGCCAATAGCCTGGATAAGGGGAAACCACAGTTTCCTGGCTTCCTGCACACTTCCTTGCAGGCATCGGAGTACTGCTTTCTCTCCTCTATTCGCCTACACTCACTATGATTCCCCTTCTCTTCACTTCAATAATTTTTTTTCCTTCATCTGTAGGAGATGATAAGAGGGATTAACACTGCCAGAGACTTTGCATATCACCTCTTCATTTATGTGCACCGTTTGTCACAGAGATTCATTAGACTCGTGTTTCCTAAACTTCAGTCAAGGAATGAACTTTTAAGATGGGTGAACACTCAGCATAGCTGCTTTAAATAAAACACCCCAGTTTGCAAATCAGAAGCAATCAGAGAAATTCCCTGCAGAAATCAGTCATGTTAATCAGTTGGTTATAGCAGATTGATATGCAGCCACTAGAGCTGTCTAAACAAATTTTTTTTTAACCTTTAACAAATATGGGAAGGAATATGCTACAAAATGGTTCAGCTTTAAATGGACAGGACATGCCAGAAGTAGAAAGCTGGCTTAAAAGGTGAGGAGCAAGAGAAGAGAAACCCAACAAGCAGTCTTTATCAGTGGTTTCCTTCCAAGAGCTACAGTCTTCAGAGGAACACCAAAGCAGACACTGATAATATCATGCTCACATCAATCATACTACACCTCGTAACACCTGGAAGCTCTGAAGTCAACGCTTTCAGAAGAAAACCTTGCAGGAATGATCTTGGGCTATCTTTAACTTAATTTTGCCTCCACTAAACACAAATTCATCCTTTCTGTAGCCGGTAAAGACTTCTTGGTTTGGGTGCAGGATGCTAGATTGCAAGCACCAGAGCTTCTAAAGCAGGATGCGTGTTTTATCAGATGCAGGGAATTTAGGAAAAAATTTTATTCAAAGAAAATTTCATTGTCTTTTATTTAAAAGACAATTCCTTGAATTTTTCTGAACTTGTATACGTCTACTTCTAATACTCATCAACTCCGGTTTACACAGATTGAACAAAATTAAGTTTGGAGCCATCTCTTACTAAAGTCCGATTCAGATTTTAGCAAGTTACAATCTAGAAGGTGTGTGATAAACTCCACTCTGTTAACAAAAGCATCTCTCAGACATAGCAGAGACATTTGCTTGAGCGACAAAAGAATTTGGTGTCAATCCCTCTCACTGGATAAGCTGCACTTGATCTGTACAGCCAATGAATAACAAATCAATGCAAATTGTACCGCTTTATCACTAACAACCATTTTCTGGTCAGCTACACCACAGCCTACAGTCTCCCCCACAGGAGACGAATAACCCCCAGTGACTTAAAATAAGAGTTCTTTATAGCCTGCAGGGGAACAATTGGGCTTTAACGTATAATTTGCACCACTGTTTATATTTGCAGTGAATTTGGTCCTTGAAATCTCTGGCCACAAAGGCACGTGCTGCTTTCATCATGACAGCGTGATTCTGCCAATTATTTTAATTGATATTTTAATAACTAGCTGTTAAGCAGCTCCCCACGCCCCACAAGAAGTGCCTTACGCTTGATGATCAGGTCACTCATACCCTGCTTCTTAACCGGGAAGGGA
>WKFP01014674.1:114070-145881 GCA_011057875.1 Pterocles orientalis | reverse complement strand
GGGTCTGTGAGCTGCCTCCAAGCCCAGTAGCACTGACGCAGCACTTCCACTGCAGGAAAACCCCAGACTGAGCAGCGAGGCCAGCTCCCCAGCAGCACCAGTGATCCAGGTCCATACTGGATGGGCTGCAAGGGCAGGTATGGCAGCCACTGGGAGACCTGTCCACCAGAGAATCACAGAATGGTTTGGGTTGGAAGGGATCTTAAAAATCATCCAGTTCCAACCCCTCTGCCATGGGCAGGGACACCCTCCACTAGACCAGGTTGCTCAAAGCCTCATCCAGCCTGGCCTTGAACACCTCCAGGGATGGGGCATCCACAGCTTCTCTGAGCAACCTGGGACACTGCCTCACGACCCTCATAGTGAAAAATTTCTTCTAATGTCTAGTCTAAATCTGCCCTCTCTCAGCTTATACCCATTACCCCTTGTCCTCTCACTACACACCCTGATAAAGAGTGCCTCCCCATCTCTCCTGTAGCCCCCTTCAGGTACTGGAAGGCTGCTATTAAGTCTCCTTGGAGCCTTCTCTTCTCCAGGCTGAACAACCCCAACTCTCTCAGCCTGTCCTCATAGGGGAAGTGCTCCAGCCCTCTGACCAATTTCGCGGCTCTCCTCTGCACTCACCCCAACAGGTCCAGGTCTTTTTTATGTTGGGGGCCCCACATCTGAACACAGTACTCCAGGTGGGGTCTCACGAGAGCAGAGTAGAGGGGGAGAATCGCCTCCCTTGACCTGCTGCTAATGCTTCTTTTGATGCAACCCAGGTCATGGTTGGTTTCGGCGCTGCAAGCGTACACTGCCGGCTCATGTTGAGTTTCTCATCCACCAATACCCCCAAGTCCTTCTCCTCAGAGCTGCTCTCTATCCATTCTCCACACAGCCTGTATTTGTGCTTGGGATTGCCTCGACCCAGGTGCAGGACCTTGCACTTGGCCTTGTTAAATTTCATGAGGTTTGCATGGGCCCACCTCTCCAGCCTGTCCAGGTCCCTCTGGATGGCATCCCTTCCCTCCAGCGTGTCCACCACACCACACAGCTTGCTGTCATCGGCAAACTTGCTGGGGGTGCACTCCATGCCACTGTCCATGTCTCTGACAAAGATGTTAAACAACACTGGTCCCAGTATCAACCCCTGCAGAACACCACTTGTCACTGGTCTCCACTTGGACACTGAGCCACTGACCACAACTCTTTGAGTGCGGCCATCCAGCCAATTCCTCACCACGCCTTTTGCACCACTCCAAATAAAGCTGATTTCAGTTGCTGTGGGGTCTGAGGTTATCAGGGCACAGATCTCTCCAAGTAAAGAAATACAAACTGTGGGTGTCTGGTTGGGCTACTCTCTCTTTGTGACCAAGAAGCTGCTTTTAGGGCTGGCTCAGTTTGCCCCAAAGGCTTCCCAGAGTGCTGTATAATAAAGATGATTGAAACACAGACTATGTCAACAGACACTTCCTTTGGGAGAGGTAAACAGGAGGACAGCACCTCACTCATCAGAAACAACCAGACATACCTACAGGGCATGTGGAGCCAGCCAAGATCCTTTGGGGTTTTCTCTTTCCTTTTGAAAAGAAAACATTTATTAATTTTTTTCCCAAATTTAATATTAAAAGATGAAAACACTGGCAACACCCATGGTGATGTTATGTCAGCTGCTTATATCAGGTCAAATTTAGTGCGACAGGAAGCAGGGGCTCCAAGTAAATATGACCCCATCAACTCAGTGACATTCTGCTGCTCTGTCCCTAACACAGACTGCTAAACGGTGCTCAACGGAGAGAGTACAGCCAGACCCGCAGCTTTCTGCACAGCCTGCCCAAGAGAAAAGCACCCTTCTAGAAAGGAAAAGGTAGTTACATGTCAGACTGTGCCTCTTCTGATAGCTCCCAAATGATCACATCCTCCCATCCCAGAAAGGACATTAATTGGGCATTCTTCCTTGGTCTGGATGCAGTGGTGGAAACGGCACAGTGCAAGATAGCAAACTAATGTTTGGAAGGAAGAGATTTGCAATCATCTAGCTCATAAAAGAAAGACAACAGTAACCTGGCACAGCATTTGAGTAGCTATGAGGATAGCTAGCCAAAGCCAACGAACACGAGGACTGAGAAGGTAACAATTGGGACCCTTTCAGAAAACTATTCCTTTTTCCAAGTTTTTATTTCTCTATTTGTAAGAGATGCAAAGCAATTCTCTAATGCCCTTATTAAAATGCATATTTCTTAATCTTACCATCCTTGTTATCTGAGTTTCCAGTATTTCCCAAGTATGCCAGACCAGAGAAACAAAGCACCAGGAAAGAGGCAGAAGCAGCAAGGCTGTTTTGAGCCTGGGCAAGCACCTTTCCCCCTCCCAGCCTAGCAGAAAGTGGGATGTGACCAGTACCTCTTACAACACAAGACAGACCTGAGCTCCTCCACTATACAGCATTAATCACTTTTTCTCTTAAGTAATTTAGTAATTTTCCTGGTACAAAGTGCCACAGGTGATGCCTTAACAAAACATATGGAAGGCGGGGACCAGGCTGCTATAGCCAACTACGCGCTAGCCCTCATTTGAGCTAATTGGCTTCTCTGAGCCTCTCTCCCACCATCAGGAAGTCTTCCAGCGGTTATAGCAAACCACTGCTAACTGCAAATGTAATTAGAGCATTTGCCTCTGGTGTCATGCCGTAATAAGGAGAAAACGGGTGTGTTTGCTTTCTTCTGAGGCTCCCTGTAGGCAGGCAGGTACAGACAGACCTGAGCTTGCTCTGCTTGTGCTCCCAGCTGGCTCCTGGTTAAAAAGCTGTATATCGCTTCGTATCGGAGGCACAGTATGCTGTGCAGGAGCAAATCAACCCTGCCGTTCAACACACCTGAGCTTGCCTAGACGACTGCAAACAGAAATGAGAATTGTGCCCCTGTAGCAATGGAGGGAAAAAAAAAAAATTTTCTTTACATCCAACACTTGCTCACACTTGTCCTAAGAAGAGCAAGTTTTCCAGTATTGCCCTTGTCTTCTCATAAGGGTATGTTTTTAGAGTTTTTCTGGCTTGCTTTTTGTTCTGTTTAGGTCATTTGCAAGTATTATTGCTATCGTCTGCACAGAGATGATGGCAAGTATAACAGAAGAGTAATATCTGGAGAGGATAAACCACAGTGGGCAGCAGATTTAATAAAGAACCAGCAAAGCCTGGCTGACCCTTACCGGAGTGAGCCAGCTCTCGCTAACACTTATAAATTAGGGTTTACCACTTTTGTTTTACTCTATTTTAGAAAAAAAGAATCAGAGCAAAATAACAGAACATGAACAGGGACTCAAAACAAAAGGATGTAAAACCAACAAATGTGTCTATTCTTTTTATTAGGAGGTTGACCAAGTGCCTAACCAGTCAACAATCAAGCCATCAAGAAAACATAATAAAATTAAAGTCCTTTTTGAAGACACTGGAAAATTTAGTATTGAGCATCCCATACTTCTGTTGCCTGCCAATGATTTTTTTTTTAACCTGTGCTCAGATGCTGTTACTGAAGAGGAAAACAAGGAAAGGCGAGGAACAGCAGGGCTCTCAAGAGCTGATCAAGCACAAGAGAACCGACTGCTCTGTAGCACCCCAAAACCACATGAAGGCACCCATCTTCAGGCAGGATAACAGACTTTTCGCCTTGCTGCTGTTTCAGTAGCTGAGCAGGAGCCAGGTGATTTCCTGCTCTAGCCTGGGGGCAAGTAGCCTTCCCTGCCCTCCCACAGCTTTCCTACCCTGGCATGAGGGCTGCTCTTCCCAGCAGCCAGCTACCTCCAGCAGGACCCAGCAAGTCCTTCCTCATCGTCATCTCCCACCTCCTACCTTTGCAGCAGCAGGTTGGTGGAAGTGCTCTGGAGAGCAGAGGAGTCCCAGAGGCATCCCCAGCTGACAGATGCCCCTAACCTTCAGTGGGGCTATTGGGGTATGCTGCATGACTTTGCTTTTATGTTTGATTTCTGGAACGCACCTGTCCTGAAGAGCCACCTTTGCTTTCTCTTCACTTTCCTGCCTCCAGGCTCAAATGTAGCAAACAGCAGCCCATAACACATGGCATTGACTCACCATTCTGTGCCATCACTACTGGGACTAAGGAAAAGTGCTAGGGACAAACAGATAAATATTAGGGAGGAAGAACATGTATTGCTCCATCAAATTCATCAGTTAATACAAATTAATTCTGGAAACCTCTGGGGAAAAAAGAAAATAAAAGAAAATAAAAGAAAAAAAGGGAAATAAAAATAAATCTCCATCATTTATGGCAAAGTTTAGAGAATATCAGCCCTAAATATCTTTCCCTCTTTTTCCCTTGCCAGCAAGGCTTGGAGAGAGTAGATCAAGCAAAACATCACAGCTTTGTATGCTGTCGGGCTGTGATTCAAAAAACAAGACAGCATATGAATGTAACCTGATTTCAAGTGGATCTGGGAAAGCCTTAGTGCTGAAGTTTGTAATTATTAAGATTTCAGACCAGCCCTTGTTTCTGAGTAGTGCCCTAGATTAGCATGTCACCTGAAAGTTTACAGTAGGAAAACCATATGGGCATATTCCTGTAGCTACATGTGTACAGTAATTATGGCATAGGTAAGCAATAACTCATGCCCAAGGAATCATACTTGGAGAGGCACAAGGCTTACGTGCATATCTACGATTATTACTTCAGATTTCAAAGTACCTTATTGCTCAGACACAGCTGGTAGCTTGCTTCCCTGTAAAACACACAGAAGGATCTACTGCAATTAAAACACATGTAAGTGCTGATATATCACAAGATTTAAAGTGCGGGTACCAGAACTGTGAAAGAGGGAAGGAGGATCTTACTTAAAATATTTTCCGATATTGTTTTAAAGTGAGTGCACTTTAAAGTAGCAGGCAAAAGTAATCATCACCTAAATTCCAAAACTGCCAGAGTTTCATGCCCAAAGTCTGGTTACTTGGCAGGCACCACTTCAAGCTTATGTTCCTCTCTGAGAAATAGGATCCCTTTCTCCATCACTCATCACCACTCCATTGCTTTCAGACCTCTAATCAATCAAGTAATGCCATCACAACCATGTGATCGGCGGCTGCGGGCAGACATTCACGCATGGCAATTTAAGACAAAAATCAAGGATAAATGCTTCCCTTTTACATGGCTTTTTCAAAATAGGACCACATTTTACAAAAGTGCCTTTTTCTGAGGATTGGTTTCTAAATGAATAGCAGCAACTTCAAAGCAAATGTTTTCGTGAGGGCTCTTACAACGTTCGAGTTCGTACATGATCTTCAAGGCTGCAGTGTGACCTCGGAGGCAGCCATAATGAGACACAGGCTCGCTGTGTCAGTGCAGAAGCACTGATTTAATTATGTTGTTTGATATATGATGACCTCATCCACTGGTGTTTATACTAATGTAGTGCTTGAAATGCTCTATTGACATATGGGAAAGTGCAGTCTCCAGCCCGAAGAGCTTACAATCTCAACAACAAAAACCAGATGAAGGGTGTTCTCTTCCTGTAGCTTACTGGAGGTTCCGGAGCTTTGCTTGTTTCCATCAGGTTTTAAATATGCACTGAATTCTGGAGAGTGGGTTGCTGAGCGAGTACTCTAAGCTTGTAGGACAAAATATCTGCTGCATGGTTACCTTTGATTACAGAAGAGGATTTCCAATAGGGCAAGTCTATGTTCGTACGTACAATCAATGACAGGAAGACTGGTGGGTGGAGAGAAGCTATAGCTGTTTACAACATGCCCACCAAAATTCCTTCAGTATTGGGGATACTTCGTGACCTAGCATGGGCTTCAACCCACCATTGTCTGCTGCTACAGAAAGAAGAGCTGGGGACAGAGTCAGTCCAAACTGCTGGTTCCTCCACTAAAGAATTCCATCAAGGCAACTGTGCTGTAATCATCTCACCCCAGAAAATCAACAGTCAAGGCTCAGAGTTTGGTTAAATATACATGTATATCTTCTTTTGCATTCCTGATTAAGATTCCCTGAAAAAATACGCAGTAAAGTAGCTCTTTATGGTGTTAATGCCATGAAAACCTCCATGAGGAAATGAGTAGTGCTGTATTCAGTGCACCATCTGCCAACCACGCAGCAAATAAGGCCATACAAGAAATGGTGAGAAACAAAACATCAACAACCTACCCACTCATTAAGCATTAGCCATGCTGTGCGATGAACGATATGCAGGCCTTGTAGGAAAAAAAACAAACAAACAAACAAAAAAATAACCGAACTAAGCAATCCTCTAATTAAAGGCAATCAGAATTAATATTTACCAAGAGGATGAACGAGCAGTTTTAATTGTACAATTTTCTAGCCTTCAATTGCTTGGTTTTGCAACCTTGAAGTTCAGCAATCTAAAGGCCCAACTTAAGGCATTATTTATCTTATTTTACTTCTAGACAGGAAACCCACAAAACACATGCAGTTGACAGACTTTTACCCTTACTGGGTACATACACGTGCATAAGACCATTGCTCTCCCTGATGCCTGTCGCAGCAACCAGACACAAAGACAGGTTGAAGAAGAGATACCCCAGATCTATTTTGTTTTAAGGTAATTTTGAAATAGAAACAGGACTTCAGTACATCCTTTCTCCTACAGTGAGTTTTCTCAGCAACACTAGATTTTAAAACCTATATTAAAAAAAAAATCAAAAAACAATGAGTCTTGCTAGCAAGGATAGTAGATCAAAGGAGCATAAATTAAACACATTATTAGTGGAGAAAAATGTATATATACACATATATGTGTTTGGAAATCTTTAAAATGGTACACAGAAGTTAACCAATGAGGTATTTGTCCTGCAGAGCTGAAAAATAGATGAGAGAGACTAACAGTAATGTGTTTTCATTTTCTTTTCAAACTCTGGTACAAATTCAGCTAATATCACTTTGTATGATCTCATGCCGGGATAGGAGCCAAAAGTTTCACTTGAAATCTTCGCAGTTATCAGATCTGGAAAGCTTTTCAATCACTTAAGTTTGAGAAGCATTTAAAAAAAAAAAAAAAAAAAAAAAAAAAAAAAAAGAAGAAGAAAAAAACCAAAACACCAGAGATAAAAGGCCAGGGGCTTGAAACATTTATCACTTCATCATACTCTTATATTTGATGCTAGGTCAGCATCTTTACAGACACAATGGAATGCCTGTTCCACCTATATTTTAAGAGGTTTTTGGGGAAAAAAAAAATAATAATGAATGTACAGGGCTAGAAACAGGCACCGAGCACCAAGGCCAGGCAATCCCTATGGAGAACAAGCTCCTCAACTAGCACACCCAGGACTGGAAATGCTCCTAGGCATGAAGGGAGGTTCCAATCCTTGCTTCCAGCAGAGGAAGCCTGCAGACATGCAGGCAAATTGCTTTGGTGGGAGGACACTCAGCGTAAGTACAATGCTCCCTGAAAGGTCAGGGTGACTACAGTGGGACAGGCTCTCTGCTGTGGTGTGGCACTCAAAATCCCAGACCCGCCTATGCTACAGCTCAACCATCAGCATTTTCCCCCTGGGAAACCAGGACAAGCTTAAAACCCTCAGACTGACCCAAACCAAGGATGAAAGAGGAAGAAAATGAGATGTCCAGGAAAACGTAATGACCCGCTGGAAGCAAACGTTATCAACACATTTAAGGAATTGCTAAACTAGGAGACTTCCAGCTCCATGTGACACCACGTAGGGACTGCATGAGGACAGATCAGGGTAACGAGTACTTTTCTGGCACAGGTTTGGCACCTCCAGTCCCCTGATAATATCATATACCACAAACACTTCGCAAGCACAGTTGTAGCCAAAGGAAAAGGCAGGCAAAGGTAAAACCGAATACAACCACAAGCATAGAGTGCTCTACACCTTGCCTAGCTGATGGCTGTTTTGAGAGACTATGCCAGTTCATGAGCTATTCGGGCAGCTTCAGACCTGCTCTGGTTTCAGGCAGGAGCCACATCTCACCAAGTGACAGCCCAGTGCAAAGTCCAAATCATTAAAGCATTCACAAACATTTTTGTCTTACCCTCAGCAGTGAATATGCAGGCCAGCATGGAACTAGACTTCCTTATGACAAACTTCAAAATAGAATCATAGAATCATAGAATGGTTTGGGATGGAAAGGACCTTAAAGATCATCAAGTTCAAACCCCCTGCCATGGGCAGGGACACCTCCCACTAGCTCAGATCGCTCAAAGCCTCATCCAGCCTGGCCTTGAACCCCTCCAGGGATGGGGCATCCACAGCTTCTCTGGGCAACCTGGGACACTGCCTCACCCCCCTCATAGTGAAAAATTTCTTCCTAATGTCTAGTCTAAATCTGCCCTCTTTTAGCTTATACCCATTACTCCTTGTCCTAAAAAAAAAAAAAAAATTAAACTTTTTTTTTTCTAAGCAAGCCAGTATACGAAAGATAGGAAAAAACAGAGCACAGTTTTAGAAAGCACCACAAGACACTCAGGTGTGGGTTTGTAGGCTCATGGGTTACTCAGTTGTGTGACCACAAGCAGCCGCCTCTTTGAAAAACAGAAAACACAGAAAGCACTATCAAAATGTTTCTATTGCTTTCCCACACTTACATTAAAGCATTCTTTGTGCATGCAAGCAAATCCAGTGAGCTTTTTCATTTCCTCGCTGAGGAAAGTTGATTTTTCTTCCCTCCAATAAGAGCTGCCATTCACATTATACCGGTGACCAAAAATGAGAAACCTGGAAATTGAATGTTACCACTGTGCAGATGTTACCTGATGCAGATACCACCTCTCCCACCACCATCCCAAACTTCCCCTTAAAAACACTTGTTTTCTCATTATTGCCTGCACATTTCTCACCCCTTTATTCTTCCTCTTCTTCAGAAAGGTCTTATTTCTGGTTCCCCAATTGGCCTTCACCTTTTCTCTCACCAGCTGCAGGGAAGAATCTTTCATACTTGCTCTCAAGTACAGCCCATCAAGAAACATTTCTGCAGAAAAATGTTTGGTCTATACGGTTCAACAGAAATATTCCCACCTACTTCACTCTCTGCTGCATCCTTTCATCCCACTCTTTGTTCTGGAGAAGCCACACAAGTTACTACCGCCCTTTGTTCCCATACTCACCGCTCCACCTCACCGTGTACCTCCCTGACATCCACCAGCACCTGCTGCTGCAAATTCCTGCCTCGGGCAAAGCCTCAGACTTGCTCCTGGACACCTTTGATGCAATAATGTCATGGTCTTCCTACACCACCTGAAGTACTTCCCTTGGGCTGCAGGGTTGTAGGCAGGGTAGAAACATCTCAGTTCTGGCCCTCTGAAGCTGAGTCCTGTCCACATCCCCACATCCACCTTTTTTTTTTTTGCACATTGCCTGCCCCCAAGCATGTAAGGGGAAGACTCAGGAGGTCACCTCAAGCTGCCCCAGACGGTCCATTTGAACCTAAACTACAAGAAGGTTTAAATTAATACCAAAAAACTACTGCTACTCTGCCAGTGTTCCAAGCTCATTTTTACTGGTTCGTAACTATTTGTTCTTGTGTCGCAGCTTGGTGCAAGGACTGTCTGGTCAGCAATACCTGCAACCAAAAGCTTGTCCTGTTATGCACTGCTCAGCATCAATAGCTAGACAGGACCACACACACACTCCTCATGTGCCTGGATAGATGCAGAAGTCAGAATCCCCTGCCAAAAGCCAGGGCTCCAACACTTTGTGCTCTTCCAACAAGAATTAGATCTACTTACTTTGAAGACATCACACTAAGAAGCACAGATCTTATTCACTGGTCAGTACCTGTGAATGCTAGGTACTCTTAAAGCTGGAAGAAATAACAATGTCAAGATCTAATTTCCACAAAAAGATCATGTGCCCTTTTCTAAGGATGGTCCCATGTCTCTACAGCTTGAGCCAAAGAAAGCAAGCCTGAAGTGAACTGCTATCTATATCCCCTTGCCCAGTTTGGATCCAGTTTCTCTCTTCCCCTCTGAGGGCAGGGAAGGAGCAAGGCAGGGAGAAACCCAACCACTGGAACCGAGTCCCACATCACCTCCACTCTAAGAGGCTGCACACGCAGCCCAGATGCAGTGTGCACGCATCTGGTGCTGATGCTGACCAGTCCGTTCCACTAACACATACATTCAGGGGCCTCATCAAGCTCCACCTCGAGCTCTTCTCCACTTGCAGCTTTACTCAGATCTGCTTCAAGAAAGGCTAAAATCTTTTGTCAGTTCAGATTTCTATATCTATATCTTCCAAATAGAAAAAGGTCTGTATCAGGAGGGAGGAAGAGGGGCCACAACAACCTATAGAAACCTCACACAACGTTTTACGACCTCTTATTACTGAACAGGAACAGAAAACTCTGAAGACTGGTGCTTGTAATTAAGAGGTGTGGCTTTAACATCTGAAATTTCTTCCATTCTTACATACCACCATCTGATTTGTATCTTCCTGTTTTGACTAAAGACCTTCTGAATTAAGGACGGAGTTAATTACAAATTATCCGATAATTCACTCACCTGTCTCCCCTGGAGCAGGAAGAAGGGGAACTCACAATCCTCCATGTAAATCCTTCAATCTGATTCACATTCCTACTTCAGAAGTGTAAATCCTTGTGCTCACTCAAGCCTGAAACAAAGCAAACAAGAACAGGACATGAGCACTTAGTAACTTTAGTGATGCACTGGGAAAAAAAAAAAAAAAAAAAAGAAAAAAACCCCACCTATAATAGGTGCTTTAGAACAATTAGTTCATATTCAATTATGTCTTGCAGACACTCAGTCAAAGCCACTGCTCTAATTCAAGGTCAAATGACTGTAAAACGACAAAAAACACAATGCTTTTAAACAACTGCTTAGTACTATATTTCAGTATTTTTCCTGTTCAGTTACACTAAATCCCAGTTAGTCACCACAAGCTCTTCAGTTACTGGAAGAAGCCCAAAATTTCTGTCAGGATGCTTCCTTACTAAAAACTTTCTTGAGCAGTAACACGACCTGGAATGGGCTCTTAAAATACAGCCTTCAGAAAGAAAATGGATTGAAATTTAGTGCTGCAAAAGGAAACCAAATTGTGTCAACGGAAGACAAATCCAGCCTCGGAAGCATGTTTTCTTGTTCTCTGCAGTCGCTGGCTTTCAGTGGCTTTTATTTATTTTCCCAAATTGGCTCCAAACACAGGACAAAGGTTCTGGGCAGCAGCAGCAGCGGGTGATGCCCCCGTACTGCTGCAGAGCCCTGCGGGCAGCCTTCCAGCACCACCCTCACATAGTGCCTTCTGCTGCACAGCAACTCCTGCCCAGCTTGGGAACACAGGCTACAGCAAGATCACAATTGCAGTTTTAACAGCTAAAGGCAAGACCAAGACTTAAACCTTACTAAGTAAACAGTAATAAAAGAGCCAACACACTAGTTAGGCTTGAGTACAGAAAGCTCTGTATTTGTGCATCACTTATGTAAGTATATTCTCATGAAAATATGTTATCTTGCCATTTATTTCTTATTCATACATTTATACTTAATTTTTATATAGCATTTTGTAAGTATCTGTGCTCTCAATTACACTCCGTGCGTTTGTGTGTGCATGTGTGCATGCGTAAGCGTGTGTGTAGCATCCACTTCTACTTTGAAAGAAAATCAACATAAGCAGATGTTCCAGTCTCAAATCACAAAGTTTGAAAGTGCACATCTGTAACGCTGAACCATGCAGTATGAACTAAAGATGCCGAGTCCTAGTGGATTTGTTGCATCCAGAGATTCAACCCAGTGAATAGCATTAGAGATACTTCCAACAATCAAAAAGTCCAACAAAAGCTCACTTTTGCAAAATGTTCCGAAAATCCTGAGGGTAAAACATAGGACATTTTGACAGCAAGAAACTTTTGTCATATATATAAATATATGAGTGCTAAGGGCACCTTTGCTTTTTTTAAGAGTATGAATACAAGACATTGGGATTGAACAAAGTCAGGAACAGTTGAGATCTTGGCTACCTAGACAGCATGATCCTTCTCAAAATTAAAAGCTTGAGATTTAAAATAATGGAAATTAGAAGCCTTTATGTAAAGAAAAAAAAAAGGGGGTGGGGAGGGGCAAGGTGGGTGCGAGATTAACACCCAGTATTGGATTAAGGCCTCACAGGGAATGGTCACCAGCTCATATGGAAAGGTTCTGTAGCACAGACTAAGAAACACCCTTAAAAGCCCTGGTAGAGTGCTTTGGCCATGCTCACAGACACACACAATGCCGTGAGGGTTACAGCTGAGGTGGCTGGCTCGACAACCCATCAATTCTGTGGTTTATGCAAACAGCTGGTTTGGGAACTTGCAATCAGTTTTTATATAATCATGATGGATATACAGCGTAATGTCCTCTGCACATGCTGGAAACATGTCTAGAATAGCTGCGCAGGGCTTGGAGAGCTTTGCCTTCACAGACTCCTGGTGGTTCAGTTTATACCCAAAGCAGATACAGCATCTACAAACACAGATCTCTTCCTATTAGGAACTTATTTGATGGTATGTGACTAAAGAGAAAATGTTGTATTCAATTGCCTTGTTGAGGAATGCATTGTACTTTAAACTAGTAATGGAGAAAATATCCCCGAGCTTCATCATGTGAACCTTCAAAATGTACAGCCTCATGTTTTCTCACTTGGAAAGATACCCATGGAAGCCTCTGTGGGGGGAAGTCACACGAGTTTGGACACCTGTGACAGCCACAAAAGAAGACGAAACCGAAGTCTCATTGATGAATCAAACCTTGCGTCATAAAAAAGCTGCTTCGATCCTTGACTGTAATGACTGGATCTCTTTTTGTGGCTCATGAGGAAGCCCTCTATATTCTCCAGCTCATATAGAAGGGCTCATTATTACAAGATTAACATGTGAAATAACTATGGTCTGTAAATGTTCATAATGACTCTCTCCCCCTGCACTTTGTGTTGGCTGCCAAGAACATTTCAAAGCCCAGCTGTCACCAATATCTGTGATATGGTCTTCAAACACACAGAGACACACATACCTCAAAATCTGCCAGCAGCTGGTGTGAACAAGGAGAGTCTCAGATAGCACTGGAAGAATCACTCGAAATGCACGCTTTGTTGCTCAAGAGCTAAAAATAAAAATGGATGGGCACCAAAACAGAGATGGGTTCTTTAATGAGCAGACTTGGAGGTTCATACTCAAGTTGGACTCACTGAAACCAAAAGGTACCTGGATTTTTTGAACTGGCCCTAAATTCTAGCAGCAAACTACTGGCCACAGTGTTTGCCTCATTTTTTGTGCAAGCAACCCTGCACACACAAATCAACCGTAGTACATTTCCTTATATACAAGACATGGAGAACACAGGAGTTCATGAAAATACATTAGATAATAGCAATGTATCTTCTATTTCTCTAAGAAACTTGTGTCTGAAAGTCCGCCTGGTTTCAGGTATGTCATTCTGAATGATCTGATTTAAGGTTTATCATAATCTCTGCAAACAGGAAAATAAACTTCTGTTATTTTTAACACATTCAAAACAACACAATCTTTATTTAAGATTCGAGATGGCCGGCTAGAATACTTCACTTCATTTTTTTAGGCGACCACGTGCTTATATTTCATGCAGCAGCTGACTAACTGAATAATTAAACCAAGATACACAGCTGAGATACTGAAGAGAAAATCCCCTTCTCTGCATAAGCTCTACTATCCAAGCAACCAACAGTAAGTACCTTTTAATACATCTATCTATATGGAAAAAAAAAATAGAATAGCCACAGAAGCCAAATTCTCCTTTTCAAAAGCCTGCCAAAGTCATCTGAAACACTTTTTCAAATGTACATAGCAGAAAAAAAAATAATAATGCAGAATCTTCCTAGCATTTGGGAGAACACAAGGAAAGAGAGGAGGAGAGAAACGGATCAAAAAAACCACAGACATCAGTTCAGATGCACAAATGAAGTGCCTTCAGATGCAGAAGGTACACGACGATTGCTATGTAACACAGCACTTCTGAAGAAACACCCATGTGCATGCACACACACACACACACACACACACACACACAGAGAAGAGGGAAGAGGGAGGAGGAAGACAAAGAGCACCACCTAAACCCACTGGGAAATAAGGTTAAAGATCAAGTGGAGGTGAGGTTTTCCCAGAAATACAAATATACTTCTAGACATCACTCCTGACATTCTTCCCTCCTACACAAAATGTTACGCCTGCCCCCACAACCAAAAGGATTCCCAAAAGATTGTTCCCACAACTGTCACGACAATCTTTTGACCACTATTTTAACATGTGAAATCATCTCGTTCTGTCAACACGATGCTGATACAACCTAGAGTTTGGCTGTATTGCTTCCAAGGATACCATCAAAAAAGTGGCAAATTTAGCCTCAGGACCTTAGAAAAGTCATTCCTATTTGCTTATACCTATTTAAACCCTATCCAACGCAGCCACAGCTTGCTTTTGGGGGTGCAGGGAGCGAGGTTTCAGGGCTCACTTTCTTAAGACAGACCATACATGATGTGAGCCATAGGCACCTCAGGAGAGAAGATGTTCTGAATCTCCCCTCTCCCCTCACCATCAAGAAATACAATAGGGGAGGAGGTAAACCATATAAATCTAGGTCACATCAATCCAAAGCCCTTATACACTGTGACAGTCACCCTCCCTGCCCTATTTCATGCTGTGACCCCTATCATCCCTCACTGGAGGATGGAACAGCAGCAGCAGGAATCCCTTCATCCCCTATCATAGAGAAGTAGCACCAAGATTACCTTGTGCCATCTCCCGTAGGAGCAAAGAGAAGATGCCTGTTATTTATCCTCTCAGCTCAGAGGTCAACATGAAATTAGGGTTCAGGATGAGCAAGAAAGCTGAAACTCAGCCCTGAGATGATCCCATCCTGGGACTCTCCCCCTACCCCATGCAAGGGGCTCCAGACCTCATAGCTGGCACCAGTGCAGTCCCACTTATTCAACTCCAGCTCTGCAAGAAGAGTTTTGCTTTTCCTGGGTTTCTACACGGGAAACTCGAAGCAGAAGTTGGGTTGTTATGCAGATTATAAATAATTACATAACTGGGCTTATCTGCCACTTAATTGCTGGTCACGGCCCTAAATTGTCCAAAATAGAAAGAGGTGACCTATTTTCTTTTTGCTCATTTTCTTCTTGACGTGAAAATCCCTTATTTTTAATACAACCACAATACACATGTAAACACACACATTCGCTGAAAATTAACTGTAAATCTAATGATTAACTGTAAAGCACGCCTGTCATCTGAAATTTCATTTAAATTATAAAAAAGAGACTGAAAAAAAAAATTTAATTCTATCTTCACATGAAAGTTCATTAAGTGCAGGTCACTAAATCTTTCAGAATATAAACCTGGGTGTATAACTTGGAAGTTTGTTCCTTTCAAATTAAAACGTAGCACCCCTGTGTCTGGGGAAGCGTTGACACAGCTTCCACAACTTCCTAGCTAAACTTCTGTTGTGGTTTTCAGTTTGTTTTTTTAAATATTTTATAAGATATTCTAGGTATGATTTGAATAATGACTATCGATGAACAGAGCACATGGTAAAGGAAATATCATCAAAGATAAAATAATATCACGTTCCTTCCATGAATGTCTACGCTCTTAAATCCTTCCACTGAACACAAAGGATAAAAATGGCCTCAAGACTGACATTTCTTTGATTCTCCCTTATTCTGCCAAGTTGTACCTGTACCATGACTTGGAGTACAAGCTAACAGAACATCTTCCTCCAAACTGCTCAGACAAGCAGCCTTGCTTATAATATGCATAATTTAATCTCTTTTACATTAATTTTTGAACACAGAGAAAACCAAAGGAAAAAAAATATGAAAATAATCTATTGTACTTTTGAAGTTTTCTTTCTATTAAAAAAATATTAATTAATGTACACCAAGAAAAGTAATGAACACAGGAACAAAACCATGGCACATTTGCTTTCAGGTTTCTAGGCATTATTGATGGTTTCAAGTGGTCAAATTTCAAAAAGGAAATCACTTCCAATGCTTCAACTGCTTCCTTTTAGCTATGTACTTTCCTTTTAGGTGTAATTAATTCTGGCAACAAATGAGTCCATATATTTAATGCAAGACAAACTGCAAGCTAGCCCTGAAAGAAAGAATTAGCAACTACTCAGAAATAAGCTCAACTGAGGAGCTTAATTCCACTTGTTTGCATAGGAAGAATAAATCTGGCTTGTCTTCAACTATCATTCTTTCAAAATAAAAAGTACAAAAATCATTAAAATGTCTTGACCTCAGGAAGACGCCATCAGCTTCAGAACAGCAAACAAGTTTTGGATGCACATTTTTACCGTAGCCAACCTACTCTGTGGGGTAAAAGTCAACAACATACAAATAGGAACATGTTCCAAATTTTGACAGTTTTAAGGAAGTTGCCCTGCATTACTCCAAACTTCTTGTCCAATGTTTATTTAATAGATCAGTTATGTATAATATATGATACATTCAGCAAAGTCCCTGGACACTAAGGCTCCAGCTGTGTTCACTGTAGACTTAAAAACTAAGCAGATTTCCTTTTCTTCCCATTGAAAACCATCACAATTGAAATGAATTCTCTACAGTGCCTCTTGCCTTACTTAATATATCAAATTCTACTTAATCTACACCATCCCGCATCTCACCTTCTGCTACAACTGCATAGCTAGAGCAGAAGTTGTCAGAGATGAAAGGTTGCAGCCTTTAACTGCTGAGAGCCTTGTAACTTCTGAGACCGGACCAGACACTATATTATTACAAAAATGGACACTGAATCTTTCTTACTTCTCAGCAGAGAAATAGTTAAAATAAAATATCAAATATTACATACCAAGCATTTCTGTCTCAGAATCTAACACTACACAGATGAAAGGGGCCGTTTACACTCCTCTGACCCGTAGCAAAAGAAATCAAGACTTGCATTCAGATCATGCTTGGAAATTTTCTCTGGTATTATTACAACAATATATTTCTATTGAACTCCTTTCCCAACTCTGACTGGTATTTTCTGACAAGAATCTCATTCATCCAAAAAAAACCCTCCAAAAAAACCAACCCACCACACAAATCCTTATCAGCTGAACAAAAAATGTTTCATGAAAATATAAGATTCAAATAGCTGGTTCCCACCAACTTCCCTGGCAAGCTGGTGCGTGGTCCAGGGAGAACACCACCAAGGGGATTTAGGGACAGCCACCCCTTGGTTGCAAGACGCGATGTGCTGCAGCCATGAAACGTGTGCCAGGCAGCTTGTTCAGCAAAGGCGGCATGGGCGGCAGCAGGATGGCAGGCGTCTGGCTGTGGTATGCTGACAACACAGAAGCCCACAGGCGGAGAGGTGGAGAAGCAGTGCGTTTGTAGCTCTGTATGGGGCAGGTTAGAAGTTAGTATCAAATGTGACTTGATTTTTGAGTGAGCAGTGACTTGGCACCAGAACTGCCAACAGCCACATCAACTCTGCTCTGCCCCTGAGCTGTGGTACGGCCCCACTTTTGGGACCAGAGTTGGTATTCCTACCTCACACTACATAAAAGCACCAACCTACTCTGAGATGGCTCAGTAAGCCGTGAACGAAGAAGGTGCTGGGGAAACAGGTCTTAGTCTCCAAAAACTTTTCCTTGCAGACCCTGCCACACCACTAGATATATGCATCTGTGGTTTGGGAGTGCTTCCAAGTCCCTGTAGGCACCCCATACCATGGTCCCCACGCTGCTTGGGGGCCAGGCTGGAGCCCACCAGCCTTGCCAAAAGAGGACCTTGGCCAAGGGAGCAGATGGGCATGTGGACCTACCACCACTCCAGAGCACCAGGAGAGACAAAGGTCTGCAAGAGATGTCCTCCTCAGAGGTCACTGCAGGTAGGGCTTAACATATTCTACAGCAAGAAAAGCTATTCCAACCACCAAGGCAAGAATAGGCAGTTCTGAGGTTTTTCCTTATCGGTTGGTTTTTTAGAGGGCAAACGAAGGAGAAAGATAGGAAGGGGACAGAACGGTTTCTTTAAAGGGCCCACTATCAGCTCCTCCAGAGCTCACATTTCCAAAAAAATAGCATCGTGGTACTTTGCCAAGGTGAACAATATTTCTGAAGGAGTTGTTTTGGAAATAATTGTAATGAAACGAGCTTAAAAGCATGTGTATGTTCAGAACCTACACTGGCTCTTAATATTAAAACCCTCTCCCTTCCCCCTTTTCTGACCTGCCACTAAACACAATTACCTCCCATTTTCCTTCCAATGCTTTAGCTTTCTTGACAGAGACCAGGCTGCAAAGCCTATCAGAAAGCAGAGAATGGAGGAAGGAAGGATGAAACACAGCAGGAGAGCTGTGCCCAAGGCTGATGATTTGAACACAATTTAGCTTACCGTTAACTCACAGCAGGACTTTCATAATGTCCTTTATCACCTATGAAGCCATTTCCTCACTACTCATTATCACTACACAAAACAAGACAAGGAAAGATGCTTCTGCACAAAACAGAAAACCATTAGCATAGGATCACAAATCAGCAGAAGTCCAATGAATTTTAGAAAAACAAACAATTCTTGCTTCTGTTCATTAGAGAAAAGAAATAACATCACATCCCACCGAAGGTGATATGTAGCAACAACCCTGAACATCTTACGCAAAACTTCCACTAGACTTGACAGAGCTCCTCTCAGAAGGAAAACAAGGAATCCCATCCAGCCTGCACCATCCAGTTCTCACTCTGTTTGCCCTGCTATTAAATATGGGGAAGTTATCTACAAAGAGGAAGAGAAATCAATAAAATACACATTTCAACTTTGCTCCTTCCTGGAATCCACTGCTAATGTATTTCAGACACAAATTGTACCAGAAGCATTTAGCTTATTGCCATTTCTCCAAGCCATAGACAGCAGAATAATTCTGAGTCAGAGCATAGGGATCTTCCACAACATTCATTTGTACTAATGTATGATGGAAAAATTGGTTTCACCACCACAGACAAGAAATCTGCCCCAGTAGGTAAAGACAACACTAACTCATGAAGTCAAGAGACAAAAATATTTCAGAGACAACCACAGGTCGACGTGACATCTCCTCTATCTTGATTTTGGACTCTACTTGTAGGTGGCAAAGGACAAACAAGCTGATAACACTTGTGGTGTCTTACTATTGAAACTGAGTTTGTGTGCACCTGCAAGAGAGCAACAGGCAGGCTGCAAACCATTACCTGCCTTTGTCAACTGAAGGTACTTTCTTTTTCAACGAGCAGGAGTCTAAAAATAACTTCTATGGAAAATGGTAAAATCTCATCAAGTCAGAGATACGTGGGAAAGACAATACACAAGAAATCAGACTTTTTGTATTTCTACAAAAATAACATTTCGAGCTCCAGAGACAAAACCAAACTTTTGAATATTGATGTCAGAGAGAATTTACCTACACATAAGTAACAATCTCACTGCAAACCCAGCCACTAAGCTTCATCCCTTCTTCTAATCCCCTGTACTATTCACTTCTTTCATCTGACTGTTTTTTCTCATTTGACCTGTTTAACCTCATTGTTTAAGCTTTCTGCTCCCAGACCACTTCTGCTGCTCTCTCAGCTCACAGACAGGCTTCCATTAGAGCTTTTCTCAGGCTGGAGGAATGTTAATTGTTGCAGAAATTACACTGTAAAAATCAATGTCATTAAAAAAAAAAAAAAAAAAAAAAAAAGAAGTAAGCACCAGAAACTCAACCACTAGTCCATCACATTCAGCTCCATTTCCACCACTATAAAAAATACAAAAGACGAATGAAAGCAGTTTTGTTTTCAGGTTGGAAAAAAGGAAAAATTTAATATAACTGAAACAAAAAGCTGAACACAGCAAAAAACCTTCTGTGGAGATGAAATGGCACAATGCAAGTACATGAGGAAACCACAAACAGATTAAATTACAAAAGACATAGGTATGATTGTTACAAAAAAAATATAGCCCAAACTAACACAAGAGGTTTATTTTTCCTTCTTCAGAGAATCATAGAATGGCCTGGGTTGAAAAGGAACCTTAAAGATCATCTAGTTTGTGCTATTTGTTAGGCATTTGCCCCAGCTCCTTCTTACATGTACACACTATGGAAAGACCCATTAGTGAACAAAACCCAAACCGAAACAAAAAACCACCCAACACTTATGTCCAGAAATGATTCAATAATTAAAATGTGTGTCTACATTAAAAAAAAAAATCTAGTGTAGTTCTGGTAACTTCATTCAATGGACCTGCATGAACTCCAGTTACACTGTTACTTACTGTGTAAGTAGCCAGGAACACTATTCTAGTCACATCCCACGAGCTGTGAGGACAGGCACTACTGGGAACAAGTCACTGACTAGCCGCAGACAAGACAGGGATGCCAAGAGAACTGGTGGAGTCAGCAAACAAGGCAGACGGGCCCACCAAGGCTTCCAGAGGAAAAAACCAACACGAAGCACTAAGTTGGTTTCTTCCGGGAGACCCAGTAGTCAGAGGCAAACCTTTTTTTAAGGTCAGTGGAAAAGACACATGCATAGGGCACCAGTAAATTACAGAAGCCATCACCCCAACCTGCCAGAGCTGCAAAGTTGTGGCCTCTCCGCTTCTGCTGCCACCTCCTCCCACCACAAACTCTTTCATTAAATGCTAGATGAGTTCGTGGCCTCACCGCAGTCCAACAAGAAGTCATTTGCTCTCCAGCTACAAGCAGCACACCAGCTTTTTCGATTGCCTTCAGGTCTGAGAGAAAAGGACCTCCCACCCTAGATGGCAAAGCTCCTGCTGCAGCCCACAGGCTGGAAACGTCAGGAGGGGCAGATCTGCAGCTCTGACCTGGGCGCAAGACTCTTAGAAAGACACTTGGGACATCAGCATCAGGGAAAAACCTGACAGTGATAAGAACATGCCACTAGCATGGCCCTTCCTGTAACCTTATAATGCATGATGCCTCAGACAGAAATTAATGTCTCGCTGGCAGAAATTTCACCATTTCTTTCTCTCTTAGAGGTAGCTTTATTGTCATACTCTCTTTTAACTGCTTAATGGGAAACCAGTGTATCTGCTATACTACCATTCTCCATATTTCTCTGGGTTACAACAACACCTCCCTGCAGAGGACATGCTGCACACCCTGTTCAGGAGCTGACATGTTGGTATTTAGGTGGGTTTTGACAGAGTTGCAATTTTTCCCTTTCATTTACTTCCTTTGAAGTCTTAAAAGAAATACACCTATCATAATTTCACCACAAATATAGAAAAGCTCTACAGGTAACAGGCTGATTCCCAGCTATGGGTTTTCTAGCAACCTTGGAGCTCTAGGGACAGGAGAACATTTCCAGCCCAAACACATGCAGGACTATCAGTGAGAACTCCACAGAGCAATTCCATCTTCATTGGCAATTCACCTGGACACTATTTTGACCCTAGTGGCTCAGCAACTCAAAAAAAAAAAATTACCTTGCTGTCCCCTTTCATCAGAGTGGGAGAATGCACACCTATGCGTGTGCGTCGAAGTGAGCTTTAAATCCCCTGCTCCCACCCCAAGGTCTTATTAGTGCTGTAAGGTCAGAGCATCAGTCAGGCTGTTTCTTTCATCACATCGCTGGCAGGCAACCAGTTGTACCCGATAACAAGCTGTCATAACTTCTTCTTTCAGAAGGATACTGGTTAGTCTTGTCACTACCCCTTCCAAGACCATCCAAGCCTAACGTCTAAGAGGGAAGGTAAACTTAATGGCATCTCTGATAGGGTTTGCCTTCAAACAGAAAAATAAAGAGTGGAAATGGCTGGGAACTAATGCGCCAAGACATGAAAACATTAATTGAGATATTTCAAACCTCTTCCCAGGTAACTTCATAAGAGGTGATTTCAGACTTGAAAGCACTGTCTTGATTAAGACTGGGAAAAAAAAAAAGTTAACTTCAATCAAATCAAGCGACTGTGGAAACCTCTTTTAAATCCCACTGCCTGCAATCTCCCAGCGGCCCAGGCACAGTTCCCAAAGACTTCAATAAAACCTTTGTCTGGGATAAGGAGTGCCAGATTTGGCCCACTTTAATACATTAAGTCTGTGGTAGGTGAAAAACTGAAACACAGAGTGATTGTGAAACTACCCTCCTAGCCAAGGAGATAAGAGCAAACCGCGCTCGTCCCTCCCCGCCAGTGCAGGAGCGCACAGGGGGTGGATGGGAAAGTTAAAGAGGAGGAGGGAACAGGAGTTTTAGGCTAAAAAGGATTTAATATCCTCCCAGCGTGGGCTGGAAAGGGTTGTGGTATGCTTATTAAAGAAGTTGGCTGGAATGGAAGGCTGAGAAAGTATTCAAGAACGTGTGTGTTAAGGGCCAGGCCTGTGCAAGTTCACAAAGTTTAAGTCAATTCTCCTGCCAACTCTTCCAGGCTTAAGGCAAATACAGATAACCTCAACTTAACCCAACTCCAAGCAAACCTCCCCTTCTCACCCCCACCCTCAATTAGCAAGCTTCAATCCAAAGCCTCTAAAAATAAACGATGAAATCACTTCAGTTACAGCTCTAGTAATGCACTCACTCATAAACTTCTCCCTATCACCCAAATGCTCCAAACCTCATTTGTCAAAGACCTATCTCTTAAAAAAAAAACAAATAAATGCATGGGAGGGGTGATGAGGCTTAACTTCCAGCAGGTCTTTAGTCCTGCATCCCACTTTTTCAACCCCCACAGTAAGCGAGGCACTCCTGACCGGTACTGTTATCTGCTGCTGCTGCTTTTAAGATAAGCAATGCTCAAATAGCTAGTTGGATTACTTTTCAAATCAAATAGGTTTCTTGCACAGCAGAACTAAGGGCTAATTCATTTATTTCAGAATTTCAGGGTCTTTTTTTCTCTCCCTGTCCCCCAGCTGTGAACATCCATCCTCGTGGCAGTCTCTGACATCAGGACCACCCAGATTCATCTTCATCTCTCAACCATCTGCCTCTGCTGCGCCAAGATAAAAATCTAGACAGAGCCTTTATTATTATTTTTACCCATAACTTGTCTAAACCTTCGCCTGCAAAACACTGACTCACTGTCTTTAAGCACCTGAAGAATGTAAAGGAAAAGAAATTAACTCATAGGCAAGGAAGTTAAACAGGCAACAGCATAAACTTGCAAGTCCAACAATAAAAATCAGAGCAACAGAAGATTTTAAGCAGATTAAATTCAAGTCCTAAAAATAGAAGCCAGGGGAAGCTTGGTTGATCTATTCCTTAACGCATTGCTAGCTTATCATTAGATGATAGCCAGCAATATTTACTTTTATTAATGCCTCATCAACCCCCAATTAATGGCTTTGAATACTGAATAATCACCTACTTGAAAATGTTAGTACCCCTCTTTAGCCTGCAGCAAGATTTAAAAAAAATGCAATTTTAGGCAAGAGTCTCCTAAGAAAACAAGATATTGGCAAAGAGACAACTCCTCCACCTCAGGTCTTAGTCGGGAAGAAAGCTGATGTAAGCTACAACATTGCAAAACCTTCCAAGTCCTGGTAAGAAGCTGGCAGAGTCATCACTGAAAACTTATCAAATGAACTTGAACGCTACAGCATGTTCATACCTCCCTCATGACAGCTACATCAGCTCCCATTGTCAAAGCTACCTCAGTGACGAATTGGGACATCTTGCCTTTGGGCATAATTACATGGTCAGGGTCACAAAAGCTTCTGGTGAGTGTTAAGAAATAAGAAGCAAAAACCACTGGTTTTCATTTTGACAATTACTATTCTACGTATGGAAGAGCTTTTTCCCTTGAGCACGTTATCAGATCACATCTTAACGCTTGCTGCCCTGCTCAGTGGAATACGTTAATGGTGGCTATGTACAATGCTTTGCTCCTGCAAAGGAAGCCCACGGTGCTGTCCCACTAAAAGACAGCGTCAGACATTTGAAAAAGACAGAGGGAGCTCATAAAAATGTGTATTGAAAAAACCAAACGCAACGCTTTGGATTAGAGGAAGCCTTCACCCATCAGTGTGACACTTCCCACATCAGTATGATAAGATTATCACACTAGAATGAGTGTGCTACATTAGCATCCTGGAAGTAGACACTTGATCAGATCTCTTCCAGACCTCCAATGTTATTGAAATTTAGCACCAGAAATAATTACCCTGTTTTGAATGTTCTAAGAGTCAAAATATTTAAACTTCCATCATCATTAATTATAAGGAAGTATCAAAAGGCTTGACTATATGAAATATTTCTATACGGTATTTCCAAAACTATTTTTGCTCCATTTTCACTGAATAGGAAATTCAGTCCTGCAAGCCTCACTTCCAATCTGAGTAAGAGGAAACATCACTGTCATTACCAGAAGGTAGCTGCTCCAAGCTGTGATCACCTCCATGCCCCAGCTTCAGGGGAAAACAAACCAAACCAATATTCAGTAGGGATGAGTCAGGAATTCCCCCGGCTTTGTCCTCAGCAACAGAAATATAATTTGCTTTTTTTGTTATTCAGATTATAATGAGGTGGTCAACAGTTAAAAATCCACCAAGCACAGTAATAAGGTAGTAGGATGAAGTCTACAGTTTACCCACTGCTATCCATCCACACCTAATTTACCGCACAGTAAAAATTAAGTGCTTCGTATCAGTGCTGTTTTTGCAAGCAGATAACCAAAGCACTTTCATTACTTCATGGTGATTTGGAGAGGGGGTGAAAGGAGGAGAAAGAAGAGCCAAGGCACAGTCTTCAGGGTCGTGCTTTCTCACATCACCTCTGCTACTCAGCCTTCTACAGAAAAGGAGATGATTGCAAGTGTTCGGAATAACAATATCTCAATAAGTAAATGAGAAATGCTGATTTCTTTCAACAGAAAAGGGACACACTTCTATCATCATTTTCTCAAGGAAGTGAAGTTCTCAGCTGCGCTGGGTAAAGCGAGGATAAGTATTTAGCATATCCCTGCTTGCAACACCGAATCAGTCAACATACACATACAACAGGATCTGCTGCAACCCTGAATCCAAAGTAAACATCCAGGAAAAGATTAATATTGGTTTTATTTAAATATTTTCTTTTGTTTCAGTAATTACATACTTGGACATTGTCTCTTTTCTATACGTGCTGTCCGAGTATTTGTGATTTAGTATTTTGGAAGGAGAAAATACAAAGGTATTCAGAATTATTCTCTCCAATAACTTGTTATCATTGCAGGAATAAATAAATTTTTTCAACTGATTAGAAAACCTCAGTGAAATCGACTTATCATTTTATTAATTCTTTGCTTGGTGTAAGTAAACAAGGAGGCTTCATGTGAGGTTAGCTCCAGGGTTTATTCAAGTCACATCTGACACTGATGTTTTAACCAAGCCCATTATGCAATGATTTTCATGGCCTTCCTCAAGAAGAAGAAGGAAAAAAAAAAAAAAAAACAACCTCAAAAGATTTGGGAAAGGCAGACTGTGCGTTTTCACAATCCTGGGAAAAACTTGGGGTTGTCCCATAGCACAATTAAAAAAAAAAAAAAAAACAAACTACACTCCCTCTAGGAGCGATGCAGGATTCCCAGCCTCCCAGACCTCGCCTGAGCAGAGCGAGCGAGTCCAGATGGCACCCAGATTTTCTGCTTAGTTCACAGGCCCTAAAGCCCCAAACAAGAAAATACAGCAAGCCTTCTACATACAGATTTCAGCTCTGGGCTAACGTGCTGCTGTAGCTGCTCCTCATATAGTCAAGGTGATCAAAGACCTGGTACCACACCAAAAACCCAGCACATCTCTCATGGAAAGTATTCCCGTACAGAAGAAATGAATACTTGGAGAAAGGGGGGAGAAAACAGAGAAACCAAATACCTTGTAATTGCAAAGTCCTACTGTGAAAGTGTGAGATTTTCACAAACTGCTTCAAGAAGTGGAAAGACACGTTTGTAGGAATTTAAAATCTTTCACCTGAAGCGCTAAGAGCCCAAACAAAAGAGCACTGTTCTGGGTAAGCAGGAAAAAGCCGTAAAGCAGAACCAGTAGCGTTTCTTAATCCAAGCTGCCCGATGGGGTAAAAGTAAGCCAGCAGGTAAAATGATTAAGTATATTACTTGAAAATATTTCCTTTTAATAAACCAAAAGAATTTTCAGCAAAGAATTTTAATACTGAGCACATATCTTGAGATTTAAAGCTACATGAGTGTAAAAGTCTTGCTCAAAACGAGCACCAGCTTTAGTGGAAATGTTCCTTCAGAGGCATCACGTTTACCATGTGTTTGTCCAGGGCTTATCAGAATTGCAACCCAGTGAAAAGCCTTCTATAACACACAATTTCTATTCCATTTCCTACTTGTCATGAACTTTATGAGAAAAAAAACTGTTCTGATCTTCACTTTCTCCATTGGTTCCAACTTCTTTGCAGCCCACCAAAAACACTGCAAAAATGTCTTTTGTTAGATGGCTTTAAAGGCTAATTTCTCACAGCAGAAATAGAAAGAGTAGTGTGGAAAATCCATAAGACACAGCAGTAGCTTCCTTCCCAGTCTACAAATGGTAAAAACAGGAAATAGAGATTAAAATAGGATGGCAGAAAAAGACTTTCAACTCTTTTTAACAGAAAAAAATGAGCTTCTTTGTAAGCAATGCTTTTCGCAAAATACATTCGCTTTCTATGAAAATCTTCAGTTTTTCTTTTGGACATTAAAAAAAATAGTATTTTAAGCAGAAGCCAAAATGTTTGCATGTAGAAGTTCATGATTTTGTCCTTTTACAAAGCGGCAGCCCATTCTTTTTCACAGGCCAGGCTCCCCTCCAGTATGATTTTTATACACACCATTTGCCTTCTGAGGGGAGGTAAAACACAATGCTTCACCCAAGGTCCGATCAGCATCCTGATCTACAGAGAATCATATCATAGAATCACAGAATCATTAAGGTTGGCAAAGACCTCAAGGATCATCAAGTCCAACTGCCAACCCAACACCACCTAACCCACTAACCCATGTCCCCAAGCACCACATCTACACGTTTCTTGAACCCTTCCAGGGATGGTGACTCCACCACTGCCCTGGGCAGCCTGTTCCAATGCCTGAGCACTCTTGCAGTGAAGAAATTTTTTCTAACATCCAGCCTAAAACTCCCCTGGTGCAACTTGAGGCCGTTTCCTCTTGTCCTATCACCTGTTACTTTAGAGCAGAGCCCAGCACCCACCTCACTGCACCCTCCTTTCAGGCAGTTGTAGAGAGTGATGAGGTCTCCTCTCAGCCTCCTCTTCTGTAGGCTAAACACCCCCAGCTCCCTCAGCCACTCCTCATCAGCCCTGTGCTCCAGACCCTTCCCCAGCTTTGTTGCCCTTCTCTGGACCTGCTCCAGCCCCTCAATGTCCTTCTTGTGGTGAGGGGCCCAAAACTGACCCCAGGATTCAAGGTGTGGCCTCACCAGTGCCGCGTACAGGGGCACAATCCCTGCCCCAGTCCTGCTGGTCACACTATTGCTGATGCAGGCCAGGATGCCGTTGGCCTTCCTGGCCACCTGAAAGAGTGAGCTCCACTCCCATGGGGCACGGCTGCAGCAAGTTGCAAATCTGAGTTTGTAAATATCCTGCAGAATTAGGTGACAAAATAACACAACGCTACAAACAGCGTCAAGTTAGAGACACTTGAATGCTGAATTGCCCAAGGGAATTTGCTGCAAGTCAACCAAAACGCAACCTTATAAGGAGGGGACCATGCAGCTGCCCTTCACCTTCTCCTCCTCTTTCCATCATTTCTTCCTCATGGTGTCAGGCCTTTGGTTCTGTCCTCTGTTCACCTCCATGCACCCAGGACTGGCTCAAAATCCTGCCTGCTTTAGCATCTTTAACACCTTGTCTTCCCCTTCTATTTATAAAGCAAAAATACTCATCCCAGGCCTTATTATTGTTGCTGAGATGTGAGATAATCTCCTTCCTTCTGGCCATGACAAAAGCAATCTTGCCCCCTGAAATCCATTCAAAATGCAAATGCAAAAATCACCTTTCTGGATTACTGCCTCGAGCACATTCCCCCTACTTCATCCTGACATTCCTCATCCTGGCTCCCCCTTTTTTCTGCTACATTAAGCACAAATTGCTTGCTTGCTTCATTTTAAGAATTGTTCTTGGGCAGTGGCAACCGATCCGAATGTCCTATACATCTACTTAAAACCCAGGTAATTAAGCCTAATAACTAGGTACAAAATCTCTTATGTAAGATACAGGTAGCATGACGCCATGCTCAGGGGAGTATATGTTCCCACAAGAAAACCTGTAGTACACGGCTGATGTACTCTAACATTGTCTTTTTGCAGGTTGAGCCCAGTGCAGGCTTTTAAACACACATGCATTTCCAGTTTATCTCCAAATTAGGGAATCAAGAACAATTTGAGTTTCAGGGTCTGCCTGCATTCCACAACTGCAGTCCTTCTGGCTGGTCGAGCCCCAAATACACATCAGCTCCCCAAACCTTAGACCTACCTGACCTGGCTTGAATGGAAAGGAAATTAAAGTATCCAGACCAAAAGAGAGCTGGGGGCATGATCTAATGTGGTTTCCACAGATCTGTTTTAGGAGTTGCCATAGTTTCTTCGGAAAAGTCCAACAGGTATATACATTAATGCTCACCTTTATTAAATTGGCTCAAGAAATCCCCAAGCAAATACTGGCCCATTATTATGTACAATGAAAGAAAGCTGAAAGATAAATAACAAAGGAAAAACAAATCCCCAGGCAATCATACGAGCATGTGTACACTGCACACCAAAGGAAAGCCTACATCCAGGAACTGTTTCAGAAGGCAGCATCATGCATCTCACCAGTAGACTAAGTTTCACATCAGCAAAGACTCAGAAGTTTCCCAAAAAAAAAAAAAAAAAAAAAAAGAAAAAAAAACCACAAACAAAAAACCCCCACAAAACCACACAAACACAAAAAACTCCAAACAAAACACACATCAACCACACACACAGAGCAAACAGTCAGGGCCATACATACTCAAGCTCTGTAGCAAAGCATTTCTACACTAAACATTAGAAAAATCATCTCCCTTTTGTTAAAGATAGTTAGGCATTGGATTAGTTTGCCAAGGATGACTGGAAAATTACTGCTAGTGAAAGTTTTTAAGAACAGGTTAGATAAGCATCTGTCAGTAATGACACATCTGCTCCAGGGGACTCAGGGACAATCTACTCCAGCTCAGGCACAGTGATGGACATCTTAGCATGTTTTCCATGATCCCATGCTGCACTCCAAATTCTTCTCGACGTACACCACAAGCAAGGGAAATCTTAGTCTCTGTAACATGAAAACAAGATGAAAAAAAAAAAAAAAGGTTGGCCTCACTGGATCAGCGTGGCATTCACACATCTGCCCAGACTAGGAACACACTGCAAAGCATAGTGGGGACTTTGTAGGGACTACTGTCACCACCTCCTCCTTCTCTACACTTCTCTACAGTCTACGGAACATGCCTTGTCTGCCCTATTAAGATCTAAGATGTTCAGAAGGTGAGGCAGGCTGCTTGCTTTGTCTGAAAAGGACAATAAACTTCTTTGGACTCCTCCTGTGCACTTCCTGCCCCTTGTACATCATGAGATCCAAGTGGCACTCCTGTCTTACTCTTCTGTTTAAGTCCTGTGTATATTATGCTCTCCAGCCCAATATAAGTCAAAGATGACCTTCTGATTTTTTCCAAATGTTTGATCAGAGTACATGGTTATGGAGAATAAAAATCAGGAATCACAATTTTAGCTTGAACCTCCAGACTCTTCTTCCATCAAGGCTATTTCAGATGACCCTGTACTCAAATCACCCTTTGCTGCCAAACTGCAGCATCTAGTTCTTCTCCATGTTCCACTCATGATAAGAGTTAGAAAAAAACAAAGCCTATCTGGACTTGAATCTGGCAAGAGAAGTGAATAATCAGAGCTTCTACAAATGTACCAGCAACACAATGAAAACCAGGAGAAATGGGAGCCCTCTGCAGGAACAGGCTAGAGGATCTGGTGAAAAAGAATATGGATAAGGCTGAAGTACTTTTCTGTTGAGATTTACCTTCAGAAATACCAAATCCCTGAGACCAACAAGCAAGTCTGGAGAAAGGAAAACCTACAGTTGGTAGAAAAGGATCAGGTTAGGATCAGATACAAACAATCCCTACATACTCAAGTCCTTGGGGCACAATGGGATGTACCCAAAAGTGCTGAGGGAGATGGCCAGCACTGTTTTGAGGCCGCTCACAATAACCTATGAATGGGTCACGGCAACTGGGAGAGGTTCTCAAGGAACAGAAGAAAGCAAATGTCAATTCAAGAAGGAGGATCTGGGCAAGCAGAGGTCAGTCAGCCCCACTTTGACCCCTGGGAAATGATGGAGCAAATAATCCTGGAAAACATTTCAGAAACATCTCAGTAGGCTAGAGAAAGGATTGACTGGACTCTCATGAAGTTCAAAGGGAAATGCCAAGTCCTGCCCCTGGGCAGGAATAATCCCAGACACCTCTGTCATACAAAGAGAAACCAAGAGAGCTGGGACTGTTCAGCCTGGAGAACAGATGACTCAGGGTGATCTTATCAATGTGTGTAAACGCATGGTGGGAGGGTATGAAGAACACAGAGCCAGATTCTTAATTACAGAATCACTAAGGTTGGAAAAGACCTCAAGGATCATCAAGTCCAACCGTTAACCCAACACCACCTAACCCACTAACCCATGTCCCGAAGCACCACATCTACACGTTTCTTGAACCCCTCCAGGGATGGTGACTCCACCACTGCCCTGGGCAGCCTGTTCCAATGCCTGAGCACTCTTTCAGTGAAGACTCTTCTTAGAAGACTCTTCTCAGTGGTGCCTTCTGAAAGAACAAGATGCAACAGGGATAAAATGAAAGATAAGAAATTCCACTTAAAAACAAGAAGAAAATCCTTTTTTACTCTAAGGGTGATCAAACACTTGAACAGTTTTCCCAGAGAGGTGGTTAAGTCTCCATCCTTTTGTTATATTCAAAGGGTGACTGGACACAGCCCTTAGCAACCTGCTCTAGTTTCCCTGTGGGGGGTGGGGGATGAGGAGGGAGATAGGGACTAGACAACCTCCAGAGGTGCCATCCCACCCCAGCCATTCTGTGATTCTGCGGTGTGTTTGAGACAAGAAATGCAGAGAGCTCAAGCATCACCACAGAACAGCCATCAGCGACATCACACCAAGACAAACTGATCAATGAAGGCAATGTGGGAAGCCTGAGGAGGGCAGGGAGGAAGGGTGACACAAATTTCAAGACAATTGCAAGTAACCATCAGGGATCTCCTACTAGAAGTGTAAGAAAAGCAGCAAGAGGTAGGGTTTAGGATGAGGGAGTTTCCCACCAAAATTTAAAGCGGTCAGTTTAGGATTTAGCAAAACTAATGTATAACTGCACCAGCTGCAAATAGAAACATAATATATTGGATTTTACTAGCGTAGGTTTTTTCTAATCACACCTAATACATGATTTATGAAGACAGCAATTCCATTAACAGAGCTTAACTGTGTTTCATATCATCTTATGCCTTACATTAAACAATCTGATTCCCTTACCTCAACATTCCTAGCTAACCACACGGAATAGCACCCATGAGTAGGAAACGGTTTGGAAGGATGAAGGACTGATGCTTTTTTTTTTTAATATCAGCATGAAGAATTTCACAGTTTAACATAAGGTTACAAATGTAATGCAACATTGTCGTGGGTTAAGCAGAGCAGAGTTAATTTTTTTTTCCTTTTCCCTTCTCTTCATAAATAGCTAGCAAAAAGCTATGTTTTGGATTCCTGCTCAGGAGAGAATTGATAAGAGAAGAACGTTTATAGTTATTGCTAGGATGTTGCTATTTGTTCTCAAGGACATACATTCAGCCTTT
>WKFP01014674.1:60931-108361 GCA_011057875.1 Pterocles orientalis | reverse complement strand
AGGGAGGTTGTAGTGAGCTGGGGGTCGGCCTCTTCTCTCGTGTCATTAGTGATAGGACCAGAGGGAATGGTTTCAAGCTACGGCAGGGGAGATTCAAGCTGGACATTAGGAAGTATTACTTCTCAGAAAGGGTGGTCAGGCACTGGAATGGACTGCCCAGGGAGGTGGTGCAGTCACCGACCCTGGGTGTGTTCAAGGAAAGACTGGATGTTGTGCTGAGGGGCATGGTTTAGTGGGAGCTATTGATAATAGGTGAACGGTTGGACTGGATGATCTTTTAGGTCGTTTCCAACCTTGGTGATTCTATGATTTCTATGATTCTAAGATCTCACTGAATATTTTTATTTGAATGCATCAATGAAAGTCCCTGGAGTGGATAAAAGTTCTTCACTAAAGCCTGAGATGAAACCGTAAAGCACATGATCGGAGACATTTCCAGTTTAATTCATTTATTAGGTTTGGGGTTTTTTTTGTTTTGGTTTGGGCTTTTTTTTAAGGTATCCAGAACATAGACTGAGATGATTATTTTTCATCCCCAGATATCTACTACATAGGTTTCTTTTCTGAGCTGTAAGCCAAGGAAACAAGCCAAGGAAAATGGAAATTCCTGAAGACTCTGAACTTGTTGGGTGGTAGTTAAATATTTAGATGTTGCTTTCCTTCTTCCTAGCCATGACTTCTTTTTTCCATCATTTCACTGGATTTTTTTCCTACAGAGTGATTTATGAGAAACAACAGCTAGCCAGCAGCAGAAGCAGCAACAGCATGAGCTCCAGGTGTTGGGAAAAATCACTGCATAATTAATTATCTCTTTGATATATACTATCACATCCTCAAAAATATTATGCTTGAAGATTCAAAGATTTATCACATCCCAGCGCAGTTGTTTTTTTTTTCCCATGCGCAACGTTTTCCTTTGTCTTGGATGAGAATGTATTTCCCAGGAAACACAGCTAGAAAGATTCAAGAATGGATTGTTCTGTGGCAACTAAAACCAAATCAAGCAGCACTTCAAGACTGACACAGCACGCTGATGCTGTTTGAAGGCAGGATCTGGTAAAACAGATGGCAATGGATTTCAAACTCTTTTGTCAACTCAGTTCACCAATAAGCTGAACATGATTTTTCTGTTTATTACCTCCAAGAAGTTGCCGAAATTCAAATCTAAATTCAACTTTAAAAGACATTTTAGTCCCTTTGGTACTACTCAAGGTTTCAATGTGTTCATATAGCACAGAGCACATAATTCTGCAAGCTGACTCGCAGTGACTACAACAGCATTTGAAGTTGGGATGGTTTTTCTTTCCAAAACCTTCCTACATTGTAACTTGAAGTTCGTAACCAGAATAGTTTAAATTTTTCTACATGGTGATACACATTTCCCCAAAAGAAGTATTCTGGTATTACATATTCACAGTTTACAGTCCACAAAATGGCACCTCTTCCAGAAATATGGAAGCACTTTAAATAAGACAACAAAGCTGCCAAAAGTTGACTGGGGCAAGGAATTTTCATCTCACTCTGAATATGAATCCAGAAAAGAAATTAATAATGTGCAATTCAAGCAAACAAGATGGGGTACCTGAGGATAACTTGGCAGTGCAATAAATGATGAGCTGGAAACAACCATACCAAGAGATCCCTGGAGCCTCAGAATGGAGACTTAAAGCTGGTCTCAAAAGCAGGAAGAGATACGTTGAACATTTTTATAAAGTTGCGATGTATTTAAATGGCAGCAAAAAGCAACAGAGATCTCTTGAAAAAAGATAATTCCAATTAAAAGTCTAGATATTGTCTTTCCTCTTTGCTTTGTTCTAACCAAGGAATTCCCAAAATACGGCACACAAGCCACTCCAGACATATACACAGAGAAAGAACCTCACTTGACTTTTTCATTCCAGAAGAAAGCCAGGAGCTGCTGTCTCAACATGCAGGTCTGGGGGCCGCATGAGGCCAAGCCCAGGTCTGTGTAAGAGTAAAGACTGTGCTCCCATCCTTGCAAAAAGTAGAACAATTACACCTGCCTATGCCACCCATAATCTACACCCCAAGTGTACCTGGAAACTTCAGTTCTAACCTCAAAAAAAATACATATATACAGTTCTGAGGGTGCCCTCTGCCCCAATACTGACAGGAGGTTTTGGCAGATGGTTTTTTCCGCTGTCTCTCCAGTAAAAAGCTTTTGAAAATCTATCAGTCATCAATACGTGATACTGTAAGTGAAAAATAGAAGCCTTCCTCCCCTGCTCTTTTTGAAGAGCGAAGTTAAAAGGGCATCTTTAGTTTCAACAAAATGCATGAGGCAATGAAGACTGACAGCATACAAGTCCAGTTTCCAAAATTTGTTGCTGAATGCATTTACGTAAGCACTGAGGAGCTACATAATTATGTTCTTATCACTGGAATAAAGACCAGGCAGAACATTCTGCTTTAGGATAAGAAGAGAAAGAGAGGGAAGAAAAACACCTTCTTCCTTTCATCTAGCTTCATTTTGGAAAGCTACGGATATTTCATTTGCAGGTTTTTCTTGAAGAGTGATCAAATTGGAGAGATGCTGCTGACAACAGCTCTGAAAGAATGAAGAGCATCAACAAACACCATATCTCCTTTTTTAATGCTAACATTTTCAAATTGAAGGAATTACTATTTCATTATTCCCCCTCTGAATCTAAACAAGGTTCCTTTGAAGCAAGAAAAAAATAAGATTGCTCATTTAATACCCTCTAAGTGTGCTGCATCCAAGAACTTGATTTGTGCATTCTTGAAGGGAAAAAAAAATGTCTGAAGGATGGGAGCTGGCAGAATAAGGTAACAGCATCCAATGATATATTAAAAATTAAGATTCAATGTATGCATTACATGTTCACACTGCACCTTCAAGACATCAATGTACAATACTTCATACTAACCAGAGAGTTGAATTTATGTCTTAGTCTTTCCTATGCCTTACCTGCCCTCGTGGAAGATCTGGCCATCTCTTCCCCACGGAAACACTGCCAATGCCACCGTGCATTTCAGAGCTTTAATTAAAATTTACATGATATCCCAAACCACCAGCAATTTTCCTTCTTCTTCAAAAGAAAGATAATAAGACTTCTTTTAATTTCATCACCAGCTGAGGAACATTTCAAAACTAAATGAAAACTATCAGGCGCAGCAAGCATTACTCTCCCCTACCCCCAGCAACACATACAAGGCACTCCTTTTATAGCGTACAAGTCTGGAGAATGAGAGAGAAAAAAAGGGGCAGCCTTGGCCTGAAAATAAACAAAAAACCCTGCCATACATAAATTCACATCAAACCTTCCTCGACTGATGTACAGGTTGCATATGGCCTAATCTGAAGGCAGCCACATGCCAAAAATCTGAGTTTGCAATTTTTCACTGAATAGACTATTTTAAAATGTAATAGTAATAATAGGAGGCGGTGGGAGGAAAGGAGGTGGGAAACCAAGCTATGCTTTAGCACTGCAGTCCTAAGCATAACTTCACTCCAACTGGGCTGCAATGGGTATTTTTAGCTCGTCAGTGGGTGCTTATGTGCCATATGTAGGTTTCACCACAAAGTGTTGTATCCTAAATATAGGCTTGTGCTCCTGTCCACAGTATAATTGTGGAAATCCACGCTTCAGCCTGAAGCCACAAGGGAAGCAGCAGTTCTTGGCAGCGATGACTCTGAGGTTAGAAATCTTCCCCAAAAACCCCATCCAACTTTGTTGGAGACTCGTATGAAGTTAAAACTTAAAGGGTTTTGAGGATCCTTTATTCAGTGCCCAGATTCACTTTAATCACAGTTCATTTGCTTCCCTTGCCAACTCTTCCTAAATTCTCTCTCTCGGGTCCTTGGCTCCTAAGATACCCCTGTGAAGGCTGTCTCTGGTGTGTTTTTCAGGGGAGAGGAGTAATGGACACATGGCAGTTTAAACAGTTCACAGAACTGAAACAACACTGTGATAGAAATGACCTCTCAGAGGAAAAAAATACAAACGGCTTTTAACACAAGGATGGGACAAGAACGGATTGGTAGGACTGGAACGAGGTGGACAAGTCTGGCAAACTCAACCCTTCACAAGGGGAAGGGCTGGATTTGGAGCAGAGATGCAGCCAGTGGCAACATCCTGCCTTTTGGGGTTTTTTTTTTTTTTTTTTTTTTTTTTTTTTTTTTTTTTTTTTTTTTTTTTTTTTTTTTTTTTTTTTTATGTAGGCTTAAATTCACAGGGAAGAGAGAGGAAGCAAATAAAAGAACTGGCTTGAAGGTTAGACCACCAACATCAATGAAAGAAAAGATGTCTACTTGTCTACAGTTTCCTTTCAGTTGCCTACATTTTTACATAAAAAGTATAAACAACCCTTACCCAACTGCTTGCTTGCAAAGCAATATTCACCTCTGCAGCTCCGCACAGCTGCTCCAGCACTGTAGGAAAGCCTTGTGAAAGGTTATGGAGGAGCCTGGGGGAGAGAGGAGGAGGAGGAAATGGCACAGAGGAGAATGGAAGCTCGAGATGTGAAATGTTATTGACTGGCACGCCTCCCACCCAGACCATCTGCAAGAGCCCGGCTCTGCCCGCATTGCAGCCGGCATGACCTTGAGACCCTCTGTAGTGGCTCCAACCGCACCTTGCTTGCTTGGTCTGAAACAGCTTTCACCAGATCAAACAGCAGCAGGAGGAGGAGGGAAAAAAAAAGCAGCAGAAGGAACAGCAGAGCAGTACTTTCCCGCTTGGGCAGGATAAGCAGTAATACTGATTTACGGTGCTAGACTTGGCCAAGGCACCACCTGCAAAAATTCGTGCATGAAATTCTCTTGTACGTTTGGATCAGTGTTGGTTGCAGGTCACCCATGATTACAGCTTGTCAGAGACGTGGATCTAGTCTGGAACTCAGAAATACCCCCTAGAAGCCCACTGCATTTTCTAATGACTTTTTTGACACCTTTTGGATTGGCAAATTTATGGTCACTGGCCATTTGAAATTCAGAAGTATATGAACAGAGGAAATCTAGCACTAAAAAAGTTTCTAAGGCATCAGTCAAGCTGCTTGCTTCAAATTTTGCTAATCCTAAAAAGAATCCGTAACATTACAGCATTCAAATATTCCTGAGCAGTCAGATGAATTGAGATAGCAATGATTTTTTTTTTTAGTCCCTTGGAAACACAGCTCCTACAACTATGCAAGGGGCTACACCTGCGTTTAAGAGTCACTTCTGATCCATTGAAGGAGACAGATTACAGAAAATGAGTTTTTAATAAAAAGAAATGGAAGAAAAATATTGCAATAACCATTTTCCAACATGTTTCTATTTATACACGCAAATTCATTCGACTCAAAGGCTTTATTTGGAAATAGCGTTTCCCAACTTTCAGAAAAAAAACATGTTATTGCTAGATTAGAGTGAGAGCCTCAGAACGTGAGGAAGTCCAACTAATCCCATACTTCCAAGAGGTTTTCTTTTTTCTGTGCCTTTCCTGTTCTTTATTAAGAGCAGACTATCACTTCTTAGAATTTCTATTTCCACTTAAGAGCACTAGAAATATTGACTGATTTGACATGTGTGTATGGAACATCAGTACGTTAACAAAATAGCCTTCAAATGCATAGATAATCTTACAACAGGCCAGCACTGGGTAGAGAAACACTGTAGTACTCATACACTGACCTAGATTTAAGAGGAACGGGTGGCTGGAAACCTGATCATTCCCACAAAGCTACTTTTATTCTCCCCTCCCCCCCCAATTCCAATCATCCGCAGCCATCCATCCTCCCGCAGACACACTCCTGGCTCCCTCAACTTGCAGTCCTAGCGTCTGATGGTTAAAAGCCAGCTTGAATCTCCCACCTAGTTCATTAGCATTTAATCCAGAGAGGAGTCCACTGCTCACATTCAACCGTTAAAAGCAAAAAAAAGCAAAGAGGGAGGGCACAGGCGCACATCTTTATGGGTGGGGAGAGAAAATATTGCTAGACTCAAGAAAAGGGCCTAGATGTCCTCCATCAGCAACAAGTGCAATAACGCCCTAAAAATGTGCTGCTATGAAATGGAATTTATACAAACAAATAAGGAAAGCTGATCAGCTGATCATTTACTGGGTAGAGTGACATCGGTATGACATCAGCAGCAGCCAATCACAGGGCTCTATAGGCAGTTGGTGTTCTCACACTATTTGGTATTTATGGATAAACACCAGCAGGGTGTTAACCCTAAGCTGTGTTTTTCTTCCCCATCGTATTCTAAATAAAGCAGCTGTTTCCATTCAGCATCAGATCTGACACCAAAAAAAACCCAAAAAAACCACCACAAACACAAAAACCAAAATAAAATAAAAAATAGCAGCCTCTCATCTCAGTATGTTCTCTGACAAATCCACAAACAATATGTGGAAAGCAGGGAAGAGCAGCTGGAGCTACGTGTCACCGCTTCCTGAAAACCTGTCGGCAGCCCAGAGCCTCATCTCAGCTCTTCCTTGGCTGGAAGACATAGAAACGAGAAAAAAGCACGTTGGGTTCAAGGCTTTTGTTGTCACTGAAAAAACCAATGCAGTTGTTATTTCTATTCAAGGCTTTTCTAACTGTCTGAACAAGTAAAGTACTCTTCCTCTTCCTCCAACATCACTGCCTCCTCTGACGTGTTCTTTTTTGGGGGAAGAACTTTTTTTTAAGGCAAGAAGGGAAGCCTGTTGCTCACGGAGATAACACACAATCCCAGGCAGGGGCAGTGTGAACAGTTCGGTCAGAGCACGAAAGGCTGCGGCTCCCCACACCAGCACCCTGGCTTCCACAGCTGAAGCTTCTCATGGCACCAAGCAAAACCAAAACCAACCTGCCTCCATCTTTTCCCACAAACACGCTTCAGCCTGTGAACTGCTCGCCCTAAGGCAGATGTGGGCATCAAGGCACGTGCATAGACACACACTCTCCAGGTATGCACAAGCCCTGTAACAGACTCCTTTGTCAACTTTCAAGCTTTCATGGCAAGAGCAGGATTTCTGATGCAGCAGCCGTGGCTGGGAGCAAACACGGGGCTGAGTACAGCATAAGTGGCTTTGGGGAGAACTGGCTCCTCTCAGACTGATGCCCCATTCTCACCAACAGACTTAGCAAATTTTCAACAGAAAACAAAGAAATGGCCAAAGCTAACTTCAAATAGATCTCCTCCAGGTACTTTGAAACATACCATTCCCAGGCTCACGCAAAATCCATGTAGAAGCATTCTGATGATGGGACATACCACCTTATAATGAACTCAAAGGAGCAGAGGGTGCTATGTACATATAAAGCTAAAGAGGTAACTTAAAAGGCAGAACATATAATGCGAAAACACAGGTTTTATTGGCCAATACTGCATCCCAGTGCCACTTAATCAAACCCAACTCATTTTACTTGTACTATATTGCTTCGAGCTGAAGCCTGGTGAGCTGGCTCTAGTGTTTAACTACTTTTTGTTCAGGTACGTCTATTCCCCAGCTATGATAATACACACATTCATTACATGTAAATAGCACCACATTATAACCAAATACAAATGAACAGCATCATTATATAAAATATATATATTAGTAAGAAAGATGTATTTTCCTGCTTTCCTCCAAGACATTCTCTGCTAGCTCAGGAGCCTGCATTATTGCCCATCAAGACAGCTTTATTACTGCAGGAAGGGAAATCCCAGCCTCTTGCTAGGCTTTCTCTATACATCCTTTGTGAAAACTATTCATGGACAAAGGTGCAGAAACTGCACTTGCGTCTGCAACTCAGACAGCCACTCAGCACCATACACAGGAGTATTACAGAATAAATAGGAATACTTTTCCAAAAGAAGCTAGAGGAGGCGGGAAAAAAAAAACAACCCAACATGTCAGGCGATAGGCCTACAGTTACAGTCTAAACCTCATGAGGGAGATTTTAGGTATCTGACACAGCACGGAAATTTGCTGGAAGAAGGGAATTTGTGTCTAAAGGCACACTGAAAGAGTATAAGCCTGCTTTCTGTCACAGGCACTACTCCCAAAGGATACAACTACTTTCTCAGAAGTCACCAGCTCATCTCCAAAGGGATGCACTAGCAACAAGGTCCACTCGTACAGGGAGCAGCAAAACCTGAACAATCAAGTTGATTTATGAGCTCAATTAGAGAACGGGATCCAGAGACACTATTTCACCACACTCACAGCTCTACTCTGTCTATTCTTGTTCTCAGCATCTAAAAATTTAAAACCACGAAAATGCAAAAACTGTTTTGCTCGTCATTGACCACTATTGGCCAATAATTATCCAGCTTTTGTGTTTTTTCACAAGAGAAAAAAATAATTACAGTGATCAGAACTATGTTCAGCATGCACTTATGGCTAAAAACAGTTAAAAACCCAATGCCAATGCCTTTTACCTCAACATTTTATAATTCTTCATATTTTAGACTACCTTATAACTGTTGGTCCATAAAATATCACAATAACCCTCACATAGGAGCTATCATTGTGTCCCAGTCCAGAATTTTCATAGAGTTAAGTGATCTGCAAACACCACTGTCCAAAGGTGAATAGCAAGAACACTGTCGTTATAACTCTAAGAGGGGAACAGAAAGGTAAGAGCTTAGAACAAGGAAAAAGAAATAAACATACTTCTCATTCCCTGCCTTACTGATCAGAACAACTTCCACCAGAAAGCCACAGTCTTACACTCACCCCTCCAACTTACGTCACTTCCAGAACTGCCGAAACATTGACAAATCTCAAATATATCCAGTAAGTTAAGACTAGAACATTTGGACTACCATTAGCTAAAGGTGAAATAAACCTAATAACTAGCTGAAACACAGGACTTTTAGCTAATGTAGTCATTACAGCCATTCAACAAGATAACCCCCAATAAAGAGGGCATGGGTTTCTGGTTCTCCTTTTCTGAGAGTGAGCTCTACAGGTCTCAGAACCTGCAGAAACCTGCAAAATACAGAAACAGGGATGTAGCTTCTGCATTCAAACTTCTCTGGAAAATCTTCCAGTTTCCACATTTCCTATTACTTACCGCAACAGAAAATTGGTAGTTAATATTTGGTGCAGCAGGGTTTTACAGAAAGGCTCTTCAGATGACCAGAAAACTTTTGTCATCTACTAAATATAGACAGTATAGACCAGTGACCTAGGCAGAATAATTAAGAGAACTGAAACATCAGGAAGGGTCCGAATTTAAGTAAGGAAATATGTAACAGCTGTACTTCAGCTGCACAATAACAAACTTTTTTTCAACGACAAAGACCCTTTTTGTGCATTTTGCCATTTCCTGAACAAGCTTTCAGAAGAGACAGGAAGCCTGGCCGAAAGGCTGGGCAGTTCCTCTGACACAGGAAAGAATGAAGAATCGCAGTCATTATTATTTTAAGTTACACCACCACAGCAGAATCTCAGTTCTTTATAATTATTTGAACCAGCTTCCAGAAACTTTTATTGAAAATGCCTCTAATTTAAATCATATGGCAAAAACAAGATTCTGCCAGGAAGCCTGCTTTCTCCACCCCCTCTCACGTGCACACACACCCCAAAGACACCAACACAGCAAGAGGGGAGTGATCGTAGCTTCGAACACTTGCTGTGTTGGAAGAGAAAGAAGGGCAAGACCGCACCAGAGCAGTGGTTCTGGATTGTGTCATAAACACCCACTCTAAACCAGAAAGCAATAGGAAAGGTAGGAAAGTTATTCCCATTCTTACAAAAAATATGTCTGAGCTACTTTAAAAGCATTAATAAATCTTCCCATCCTTTTATCCAATCGTTTTCTGCTATTAGCTAGGCCAATTTGAGGGCATGTGTTACAGTATCTGCATTTAGAGACAGGAAAAAAAAATAAGCAATTTATCCAGCTGTTTATTCATAACTGCTCCCTGAAGGACGGCTACTGCACAAGCTCTGGCAAGCCCGCTGGAGCCAGGCCAGCGGACAGAACCTCTCCACCACGCCAAAGGTTCAGCAGCACACGCACGCTCCAGCACTGTTCAGCCAGAAGCGCAGAATACAGACACACGCTTCTCCTGAGGCTTCTTACCAGGCTGGGTGTGTGGCAGAGAGCTAAAGCACCCCAAAAAGAATAAAAATTAAAAAATAAAATAAAAAACAAAGATAAAAATAAAATTAAAATAAAATTGAAAATAAATAAAAATTTTAAAAAATAAAATAGTTTAAAAAGAGTCAAGTGACAAACTACACCTAGTTCATTCTCATAAGCAAAAGTCATCTTCAGCAGACTCAAAATACAAATTTGCTGCTCTATGTTATTTACTAGAACTCAGTCCCATAAAGTGAAACGCTGGCAATTCTGTTGGTCAGTTTAGAAAGTATTAAATCACAGAATGGTTTGGGTTGGAAGGGACCTTAAACTCATCGAGTTCCACCCCCCTGCCATGGGTAGGGACACCTCCCACTAGCCCAGGTTGCTCAAAGCCTCATCCAGCCTGGCCTTGAACCCCTCCAGGGGCGGGTTTATCTCCCTGTTCCCATTCAAATCAGTGCTTTCTTATTGGAATCAACAGTTACATATGTTGGGTGTCAAATATTTGACCCTCTGACTTCCAAGATTGAGCATTATTTAGGGCATCTTTAAAGGCAAATTACTGTGACAGATCAAAACACCTGCTTTGGTCACTAAAAACTTCTCTTTTCTTTCTTTAAAAATAAAAAAAATCTTTCCTTCCCAATATCTTTTCCGTTTGCATTTTTCACTTTCCATGCGGCATCAGAGTTGGTGAGACATGCAAGATGAGCACAGCAGATGCAAGCTTACTCCAGAACAGCTCCATGGTGTAATTTGCAAACACTGCAGCAGCCTGAATTCTGCCATCTACTTTCAGAAGGAGGAAAGGGTTATCTTCCCATTAAGGCTTCCCTGCAAGGAGGAAAAAAAAAAAAAAAATCATACCAAGTGCTCCAGCAGCAGGCTGCGTGGAGAGATACTTGCCCACGGGCAATTAGACAGGAGAAATTTGCCCCACATCAGGTGGTTGCTGGCTGACGTAAATGACCTCATTAAGAACAGGGTCCTGCCTGCCTCAACTTCTGCCCAGAAATGAGGCATCTCCCCAGCGATGACAGATGAGCGAGGCAGTCCATCTGCTGCAGGTCACCAGCTGAAAACACCTCTTCAGGGACAGCAGACACAGTCCCCCTCCCTCCCTGTAGCTCACCCAGGGACACCCCGTCCTGCTTGGTCCCACTGGGGGAAGTTTGAAGCATTCAGCACCCTGCACCCAAGAGGCCAGAGTAGTCGGTCTCCCTGCTTCTATAGAGCATTCTTTTATTTTTCTTAAGGCATATGATGATCTACATTAAGTTGGCTTAATGTATAAATTTTTAAGGCATTTATTTTGCAGCAGTAGAGCTGTACAATAAATGCCCTACTGAAATACATTCCAAGAGATGCCATGAAAGCAAAACCAAGGAGGTGTTTCTGTTTCCTTATCTCCATTTTTTTTTACTAGTCCATTCAATCTCCTCTTCCAAAATACCTAAAGTCCACACTGAAGACTAACATACAAAAATAAGTAAATTAAGTTGTTTTTTGATTGCAATAATGCTGCCTTTCGAATCATTAGACTAATGGTTTTCATTGCATTCCTTTGGCTTATAAAGTTATTTTAAATGGGGAAAGAAAAGTTTGCTCCAGGCTGAGTCCTTGTATGCCAAGTTTCAATCAGCAGTGAATTTTAATGGCAGAGCTATAAACCCTTGAAAGCAAAAATTTATAATGGAAATGCTGACACAGTAACAGCTATAGCTGTATAGCACAGGTGACACTCCTCTAATACATTGATTCTCCCTTGTTAACCTCTTCCTAGGAACTTAAGGTTCTGTGCATTTAGAAGCCTGACAAAAAGGATTCCTGTAACTCAGGTTGGAAGTCATAGAATCACAGAATGGTTTGGGTTGTAAAGGACCTTAAAGATCATCCAGTTCCACCCCCTGCCATGGGCAGGGACACCTCCCACTAGACCAGGTTGCCCAAAGCCTCATCCAGCCTGGCCTTGAACACCTCCAGGGATGGGGCATCCACAGCTTCTCTGGGCAACCTGTTCCAGTGTCTCACCACCCTCACAGTGAAAAATTTCTTCCTAATGTCTAGTCTAAATCTCCACTCTTTCAGCTTATACCCATTACCCCTTGTCCTCTCACTACACTCCCTGATAAAGAGTGCCTCCCCATCTCTCCTGTAGCCCCCTTCAGGTACTGGAAGGCTGCTATTAAGTCTCCTCGGAGCCTTCTCTTCTCCAGGCTGAACAACCCCAATTCTCTCAGCCTGTCCTCATAGGGAAGGTGCTCCAGCCCTCTGATTAATTTTGTGGTTCTCCTCTGGACTCTCTCCAACAGGTCCATGTCTTTTTTATGTTGGGGGCCCCACATCTGAACACAGTACTCTAGGTGGGGTCTCACGAGAGCAGAGTAGAGGGGGAGAATCACCTCCCTTGACCTGCTGCTAATGCTTATTTTGATGCAGCCCAGGACACGGTTGGCTTTCTGTGCTGCAAGCGCACACTGTCGGCTCATGTTCAGTTTCTCATCCACCAATACCCCCAAGTCCTTCTCTTCAGAGCTGCTCTCTATCCATTCTCCGCCTAGCCTGTATTTGTGCTTGGGATTGCCTCGACCCACGTGCAGGACCTTGCACTTGGCCTTGTTAAATTTCATGAGGTTTGCATGGGCCCACCTCTCCAGCCTGTCAAGGTCCCTCTGGATGGCATCCCTTCCCTCCAGCGTGTCCACCACACCACACAGCTTGCTGTCATCGGCAAACTTGCTGAGGGTGCACTCCATCCCACTGTCCACGTCTCTGACAAAGATGTTAAACAACACTGGTCCCAGTACTGACCCCTGTGGAACACCACTTGTCACCAGTCTCCACTTGGACATTGAGCCATTGACCACAACTCTTTGAGTGCGACCATCCAGCCAATTCCTTATCCAGCGAGCGGTCCTTCCGTCAAATCCATGTCCCTCCAACTTAGAGACAAGGATGTCACATGGGACAGTCTCAAAGGCTTTGCACACTGTTTTAAGTGTGTAAAGTCAAAGACTTGACATATGTACAGCCATTCCCACTTGTCAAGAACCTGAAATATCTGAGCAGTAGCATGCCCCAGGTTTGGGATTTTTATTGTTTGAGTGTCGTTTGGGGTTTGCTGGGGTTTTTTTAGCAGGTCAGCTATTCTGGAAAAGTACAGGGAAGAGGAGAACCTAACCAAGGCACGTGTGCAGGGAAGGAGACAAAGAGGAATGAAAATACAGCTTGAAGGATATGCAAAATAACAGGAGAGGAGAAACAGGTAAAAGAAAAATGTATTTTAAAGAGAGACAGATATCGTAGCTCTGAGCAGGACGTGGAAAAGAAAATCCACAGTAATGAAAGAACAGGAAAAGTGCACAAGAGAAAAAAGAGTGCAGGAGAAAGCCAAGCAAAAAGGCAAAAGCAAGGAACTGGAAAGAAGGAAAAAAAACTCTTTTTAATAGAAACCTAACACAAACTCCTTGCTTAGACAAAAAGGAGAGGACACGCAGCACAAAGAGCAAAGAATCAGACTCATCCAAGCCTGCCACTGATGTTTGTTTTACTGAGTTGTTTTTTTTTTACTGTATCCTTCTTCATACATTCAATTCCACTCTGCTTCTCTGGCAAAATTCCAAAAATTCTGTCAATGCCAGGAAAGAGATGACCAAAACATTTTTGCACTTTCAGCTGAAGTCAAACAGCAGCTTGTTTTTGGGTAAGTCCTGAAATGAATAAAGGACTTTTTTGATCTATTTGTCTCAGCTGAAAAAAGACACTGCTTGTATTTCAGACTCCATGTTAATAAATACCCCAGCCGTCCAAAATGAGCATTTAAATGATGCTGGGGTGCTTTCAAAGCAAGATGGAGAGATTCGCAAAAAATAAAATACTCTGCACGAGTCATTTTCTGAACATCTTCTCACAAAAAAAAAAAATACAGCATATCAAAGTGAAGCTCAAGATGCTTACAGGTAAGCGTGACATTTTAAGCAGTGTAGGAAGAGGGGGTTTTTTGTTCTGTTTTTAATAAACAGCATACAAAAGAACATCACATACGTTGGAATTAGGAGTGGGGAAGGGGAAAGTGTGAGTGATGTGAAGGAATTCAGACTGAAGAGGGGACATGGCTGCAAAGGCCAGCACAAGGCAAGCTCCAGCTGCAGAGTTTATGAGGCTTTGAAAGCTTCAAGAAGCCAAAATTGGATCCTGAGATTCTCCAGTATGCTCCACATTCCCAGCTATTTTTATACATCAGCCGGAACTGCAAAGCCCCAAACTCCAAGCAGAAGCCTCTTCTCTTTCCATAAAGTTAATAAAGCAATATTTTTTTAAGAAAAAGGAAAAAAAGCCCCTTCCCTCCCCTCCTCCACAACCACTTCATTCTCTTTACGGAGATGTTATTCCGCAGTTAATAGCTCTGACAGTTGGCCAGGCAAAACCTTCCTAAGCAGCAGTAATTCCTGAGCAACTCTGAAGCTCTGTCTTAAATGCCACTGGAGTCCTGTACACTGAGCTCTCCTCCCAGTCGGGCTTATCCCATGCTCTCCCCACCATCACCCTTCTGGTTCAAAGTGTTGCAGGGTAGAGGGTCAGGCAGTGAGCCTGTAAAGCCTGGACTAAGTTTTCTTGGCAATACTGTTGGATGGCAATATTATTTCCTCTTGAAAAACAAAACACTGGGGAATTTTGACGGCACTGGGCGTACATATGAGATGACAGGAAAACGATCTTATTTAATCGCTGGAAAAATAAATGGCACACAGGTTTGTGCTGGTGTGCTACTGTAACATTTGGCACCGTCTCGTTGGAAGGATTGTGTCATGCTGACGGATTAACGAGCTCCCTAAGAGAAACGAACAGATAAGTACAGAATAAGCAAACGACCTGCACTGACAGAGTTACTGCAAGTAAAGGCTGCATGGCTCACCTTTATGTGCCAGTGCTCAGCAGGCTCAACAGATGAGAAAATGTAAATAGAACAAAGCCAGAATATAACCTTACAGGCTGATTCATTTTATAAAGATTATGCTTCACCCCACTAATTAAACAGGTTTCATATATATATATATATATACACACACAGAGAGAGAAGGAAAGTGATTCCCAAAATACAAGAAAAAAATCAAAACAAACCTAATGACTGTTATAAGGGAAAGATAAACCCTCTTTTTCCCTTCTTTCCACCCCTTGAACCATACCTTTTTGACTTAACAACCCTTTAAAGCACATTAGATTAGCAGTTCAACCTCTCAAATGATTACAACATACATTCTCTCTTCTATAAGAAACTAAAAATAAAATAGTTTAAGCTTCTTATGTAAGTTTAACCAGTTAATTATTTTCTAACACTTTGCCCATGCAAATGATTAAACAACATAAGTATTAAAATGCTGGTTCCAACAGGATGCTTTGTGTTTACGATGCATTTCTGAATTGCATTAACTGACCAAAAAGAACCTATTCTAAAACCAAATAAGAAATTCAGAATCTTACAAAACTTCCTAAACTAGTTAACAAAGCCAGGAGAACAATCTGAAGTCCTTCTGTCTACACTAGTAAACTGGAGCAAACTACCAAGCTCAAGAAATAAAAAAATAAAAGGAAAATGCTAAAGTATTTCAGAAAGAATGAGAAAGAAGGTTTCCATTCCTGTCTCTTCCTAACCATTCAAAAACAACAAATCCCAAAACCACAAATCTCAGTCAGTTCAAAAAAATGTATTGCTTTTTACTCCAGCCAAACCTGTTTGCTCATCCCTAAACCAATATTTTCTATGATTCTTTGCAAAAAGCATTAAAAACGGCATGGGAAAAAAAAAAAAAAGTTTCCCAGTGGGTGGATTCCAGCTGAGAAGAAAGTCTCCCCAGGGTAGAAGAAAGGGTAACATCAGGAGTTGACCATTTTGGCCACCTGAGTTTAACTCTGCTGTGATACTGAGCTGACATGAGGCACGCAGTAAATGCACACCTTACCGTAAGAACAACAGCACGCAGAAGGGAACACGGAGGCAACGGGAATGATGCCAACCATGATCTTAACTAATTATTTACCCAACAAGATAAACGCAGGAAACTAGCAGATAGAGACCACCAACACCAAACATTGATCCACACCATCAGCATCTCCCTGTGTTTTGGGGCCATTCAGATCTAGGAGTTCAGAGATCTCCCACATCTTGCAACCCTCAATTTTTCACCTCATCTAGCAACAGAAATACCCAACACTGGAGATCACCCGTCATCTTTTGCATCTGGTGGTATTAAATGTAAAAGAAATGAGACAAGTTCAAAGACTGAATTCAAGCAAGAGCAATGGACAATCAAGCAGTTTGCATTGGCTTACCTAAAGCAACCTTTCAACTATAGAGAGGTGCAGACAAACATGTCTAAAAGAATGCACTAAGGCAAAATAACAGCACACCACCACAGCCACAAGAAGCCTAAAATAGGAGCCTCAACAGTTACTGTAACTAGATGTTGGCTATTTCTTATTTTATGCAGTCAGAAGATTTCTATTTCAGGTTTCTTTCTGTTCATAGTCTATGTTCTAAAAGATCACGAACATCAACAAGCTATTCTCATCTTAGGTAGCAACAGGAACATCTTTTTTGGTAACAGAAAATCCTGATAATTGAGAAATGAAAAATTCAGGCAAGATTGCCTCAGCTGTTCTTGGTTGCTCAGAAACTATTCTAACGCATTCTTCCACAACATTACTACTACGATAAGAGATTGTGATTTTCAAATCAATATATAGAGTAGCCTACATAAGTATAAACATAAGACATAGATGATAATTGTAAAGGTAAAGCAAGGTAAAGACAGAAATAACACTGCAATGAAACCTTTGAGTTGTATTTAATATTAAATATTGCACCAGATTCTCCTACGTTTTTACATCATCCTTTCACACCAACAGTAGATCACCCTTGCAATGCCATGGGGAGAGGAGGAAGAAGAAAGGGGATTACTTGGGACACTTTGGTTTATTCTGGGAGGGCTTTCTAAGTTCTAAGGCTTCTTCAGTGAGAAGGAATGCAGGAAATTCATAGTGCATGCTATTATAGGAAAAAGTTCAGTAGATCAGCCAACGATGTAGTATATCTGACAAAAAAAAATTAGGCTTCTTTGGCCATGGTCTATTGTTTTGCTTCATACATAGTGTATAACCAAAGGGATCCTGATCTTCAATTTGCACATATACAGACCACTGCAGTAAGAATAGGCTCTGAGTAGACAGGATACTTTTAATAAGCTATTTACCTACATAAATGCATTTAACTGCACACTGCTTGTTCAAAACTAGTCAAGTCTTGGGACATCCCATTCCCTTCTTTTTTTTTCTTTTTTTTTTTGCAAAACCTACGGAAGCAGCGTACACAGGGGAAAAGGATAGGTTCAAGAATCAGAGTAATGCCTACTTTGCCTGAAAATTATGCAATAGATTTCTTCATAGACAAAAGAGACACCAATGCAGTATACACAAATATTGTTTGGTTTTAATGGTCTTTGTTGATTCTTTGGAGTTTTCTCTAGTTAGCAATTTTTTTCTAGTTACTTTCAAATACCACATGGATTCTGTTTGTCAGCTTTTCATAGAATCACAGAATCATTAAGGTTGGAAAAGACCTCAAGGTCCAACCCAATACCACCTAACTCACTAAACCATGTCCCTAAGCACCACATCTACACGTTTCTTGAACCCCTCAAGGGATGGTGACTCCACCACTGCCCTGGGCAGCCTGTTCCAATGCCTCATCACTCTTGCAGTGAAGAAATTTTTTTCTAACATCCAGCCTAAACCTCCCCTGGCGCAACTTGAGGCCATTTCCTCTTGTCCTATCACTTGTTTTGCAGGGTACTAACATTAAAGTGGTGGTCTTGATACATTCTCTTCTCCACACTGTGCTGCGCTAAGGATCCTGATGGAGTATGTAGCAGAATTACAATGGTTTTGAGTTTCCAGGAGCCAGACCAAGGTAGTCTATTAAGGATTTGAGCATTAAAATAAGGAAAGAGACACATGGTTTTTGCTCTGTCTTTCATTGCTATTAGACTTAGCAACTAGTTTTAAGTCAAAGATGTGTTTGACAGCCAGAGAGAGTAATTCCAACTTTTCTTTCATCACTGTCTAGCTTTCCCAAATAGCATCTTTCCAAGCAGTACAAGCTTCCAGGTTGCTATATCTCCATCCGCTAACGAAACTGAACCCAAAGTCCCCAAAATACAACAGAAAAATTAAAGCATGCATCCCATATTCCCTGGGTTACATAATTAAACAAAGTCTGGACAATAAAACAGTGGTCCCCATTTTGACCATGTGTCTTCAGAGAGTGAGGGACAGGACCGCCAGCAAATCCATGAAACCTTCTCCATTCTTCTCTTTGGCACAGCAGAGTCTCCTCTTTGCCTGAATGTAAGTGACAGTAAACTTCTGTTTCATGGTCCAGAAAGAAAAGACAACGGGGGAGAAAAAAGAAAAAAAAAAAGAAAAAGAAAAAAAAAGCTGAGTTTCAGCAACTGTGGCTGAAACTACTGGTAACACATCCACATTTTTAGTAATGGTTTTGAAGACCAAGCAGAACAACAATCGCCTGCTATCAGTGATGCTACCTGCAGTTACTAAAATACTGAGAAGGTGCAAGTCAAATAACTTCATCCTTATCACTTTGTTCCTACCCTAACGGATACATCAAGGGACAAAAAGATGTATCCAGGAACAGCACTGCCATATGCTCAGGATTTTATCAGAAGTCTCCTGACACGTGGTGGGGTTTTCTTATGTACTGAAACGCCTAGGTCAGCAATCACACAAAGAAATTACGTGAGAAACTCAGTTTTCCCAAGTGTGATGGGTTTGCCCTTGGCTGGGGGCCAAACCACACACCCACTCACATAATTCCCCCCCGACCACATCCGAGGATAGGGGAGAGAATTAAAGGCGTAAAGAGAAAAAAGGACTCGTGGGTTGAGATAAGGACAATTTAATAACTAAACTACAACAATATTGAAAATAATCCTATATACAAATATACAAATGAGTGACACACAGTGATACTGTCCCCCCACCCAATGACCAAGGCTCAGCCTGTTCCCAGCTAACGATCCCGGAGCAGGGAGAGTCCCAAAACCGCACTCACGGAACAGAGAGAACAGTCTGAGCGCCCCAGACCGAGAGCTGACCAGGATGGGGGGTGAAGGCCTTGGGAGAGTGACCACCTGGAGCAAGATGACCCGGAGCAAAAGAGATCCGGAACCAAAAAAAGGGGCCGGTCTTCCGGAAGGTCCTCACCTATATACTGGGCATGGCGTGTATGTTATGGGATAGATTATTGGCCACTCTGGGTCTCAATCCCGACCCTAAGATCAAATCCTGGGCTGGTAACTGAGGCTGTGCTCCCTCCCAGCTTCTCTGCTCTGCAGACCTTGGCAGCCGCGTAAACATCACTTATTATCAGCTTTCTTCTGAGCACAAATCCAGAACACAGCCTCTTGCTAGCTATTATGAAGAAAGTTAACTCTGTCTCAGCTTAATCCAGGACACCAAGCCTCTTATTTGTGGAGGGGAGTTCTTACAATAAAGACCTCCAGTACCACATCACCGATTGATCAAAGCTTTGATGGAGGCACTTAAAAAGTGGTGCTCCTAACGTGCACACACGCAAAATGGACCAAACTCTTCTCAGAAACATGATCCTGAAACCAACGGTGCAGCCGCTCCTCTGACAAAAATCAACACCCTGCTGAAACATATAACCTCAGGCGCCGCTCATGGAAAGAGGATAAGCCATTTGTAAGAGCAGATTGTCTCGGTGTGCAGGAGAAAATACAGTCAAGTGTAAGAGAGATTGTAGAGTTTGTCACTACACGTCCACATCCTACATCCCCACGCTAAAATATGTTAAGATAAGATGGCAAAATCACTAGGATGCCCACCTGATAACACTCCCTAACCTTGTATATTGTTACTGCCATGTGTTTGGATTCAAGCAAGGTTTTTTTCTTCTCAGTTTTGCCAGTTTTCAGTTTCAGTCAGTGTGCCAACTTTCACAGGCTAGTCAATTAAAATGCTATTTTAAGTAAGATGTCACAAGAAAATACTACATGTTACTCCGCAAAATCAAGTCACGTTATATGAACTCCAGTCTCCTACTACTACCGATACGAATTGTTCGACAAAAAAAGACTTCCCAGTTTTTCTGGCCCAATTTCCACATTTACATAACGAAACTATTTAAGACTTATGATTCTGTTACCCAGTTACATAGTTTCTAACTCATGTTTCTGTTATTCAGATAGATATTTTTAAATTTAGTATTTTCTTCACTGGTGTACACGTTTACATGCATACTAAAATGGAGGCTAGCTGATCAGCCATCCCTGGTTGCCTGTCTTCTGCCTGTTGGAGAGGGAGGACAAGAGATGACCTCTTCTTCTTGCTTCTCTTGCCCAACTCACTATTTCACAACTCCTACCATACAGTGGGGCCAGTAGTGCTCAAAATTATTAATTCAGGCAATCTTCCCCAAAAATCCTTTATGCTTAAATCGTTTCGACCTTCTCAGTTACACAGAAGCTCTAGTTTTTCAGATGGCTCTCTTCAAACCCTTTCTATCAGCAGCCAGGTTTGCACGGCTGCCGTCCCCTCCCTTGCCTGGAAAAAGAAAAACTACAGAAAAGTTATTGGGGTTTGATGACTGGTTTAAATATCTGCAGCATGAACAGCTTATGATATAATAATGCATTTCCATCAAAACCAAAAGAGCGCTGGGTTTTGGGGGATTTTTGTTTGTTTTGTTTTTTTTGTGAAATGATCCACCACCTCCAGTGGCACGGATACAGAGAACACGCATTTCTGGACAGCCACAGCCAAACAAACAGCTCAAAAGGGAAATTTCGATTATCCCATTCCCAGTACATAATTCCTACTGGAAGGCTAATCCACAGATTAACCATGAATTAAATTTCTATTAAAAATAATATCCTGCATGTTACATCCTACATTAAAACAGATGTAATTAAAGCCTTTGGAAGTAATTTTGGCTAGTGCTTCATTTATATCTGCAGCTAAAGCAGACACTTTCTCAGGCATTTCTGCCAAATTTGACTAATTCTTCTGCTCTGTTTTAATATATAGTTTTAATTACTATATATGCTTTCCTGTTACAGTTAAGAATATCCATTACACACCCGAGCAGCCAAAGGTATGAGAAAGTGTGCTTTTTTTTTTTTTTTAGGGTTAGTGGTGTTGAAATCATTATATGATACTGGCAAAGCTCTGCAGCTCACAGATGCTTCTGTTATAGGCTGCTATAGATTAGCAAGTTAGTTTCCCTGTACCCCATCCCTCCTGTGCAAACACACAAAAAGCAATCCTGTTGAGAACTCTGTTCGGACAGCATAGCCCTGGACCAGCATTCCCAGAGAATCCCAGCCTCCCCATTTATGGGGTGAATTTCAGAGACTTGATAACAGTTATTCTTTGGTTCAAGAATCCACGTTAGATGACAAGATTTGGAGATCACCCCTTCTAGCACGAGTTTTAAGCTTCCAGCCCACTTGTAAAGTTAAACAGGGGGAATTTCAAGTGGGGAAAAAAAAGAACAGAAAAAAGTAAACTGCTGCAATCCAGTCCTTGCTTTGCTTGGCTTCACTGCTGAGTTACCTTCCCAGGGAGCCAGATGCAAACTGTTAGTGGAACTGGAGTTTTAAGATAATTGTATGTGGTGATATCTTCCTGCAAAAACAGTCTTTTCTCCTTCTGGGCTTTGCAGACCAAATCACACAATGAAGTCACTTCTGAATGTATGTCTATACATACTGTAGGTAGGTGTGCACACACACACTGTCTATGGTTAACACCGAAAGATCAGCGAGCAAGTTCCTCTTGAATTAAACCAACAGTGTCTAGACCAACTGCTTCAGTCAGTCTAAATTTCAGGACAAGGGGAACAGCTGCAAGAAGGAGAAGGCAATCACAGCTGTCTTAAAACTTAAAGTAAACTATGTAGGAGGATTTGCAGATTTTAAAAAGTGAAGTGTATTTAAAATAGTAATTCCTGAGTATTGAAAGTTTGAATAAAATGTGTACTTTTTGCATAGCTGTGGGTCAGAGTCTCCTCTCAATTATACAAGCAAAAACTGGAACTTATTGCAGAGAAGTGAGCATAATTGTTTGTTACACCTCTGGGGATTTGAAAAAGTACAACTCGCCCAAAAACTCTTTTCTAAGAGGAAAATATGCCTTTGCATGTTAGCTGGTGAAAATAAAACAATCCATATATATATAATGTTCACATCCATTCTACCGTCATTTACATGGGAAATATTGTCTTCATTTCAATAAAACTCAAAAGAACTGCATGTGATAATGTGAATGACTTCATTATTTCCTGAATGCAGGTAAATATCCAAAGCACCTAAGCCAGCCTAGTTTTTGTCCTATGAAAGCGTTCAAAGCCAGGCTGGACAGGGCTTTGAGCAACCTGATGTAGCAATCTAGGATCTTTGTCCCTGTCCATGGCAGGGAGGTTGGACTAGATGATCTTTAAAGGTCTCTTCTAACCCAAAATATTCTGTGATTCTATGAATAACCAGAAGAATGCATCTTTGTACTCAGAGTATGTATTATAGTGTTCCTTACGGGCAGTCTCTCCAAAAAAAAGTCAATAATATTTTATGCCATTTGGGGGAGATTTTTCAGTAAGAACTGACAAAACAGGGAAAGCCAAGGGTTAACTAGAATACGAAAGCTTTTCAAAGCAAGTCTGAAATTACCAGACATTTCCCTAATAAACAACTCACACACATGTTCTCCCCACACCAAGCTTTCCATGAATGCCTGCAGCTTTGCTGTAGAGATTCAGACACATCGAGGTCTAGATCCCAGCTCAGAGCACAAAATCAAGGGAGTTCCAGTCCCACACCAGGAGATGAGCAATGCAGGGAGGATCTGCACCCACAAGTCCAGGAACCAGTTTCAGATACAGGACCCAAACCTTGGCCTTTTTTCTTTATGGTGGCAAAATGTTTCAGTGTTTATCTGTACTGAAATTCAGTGTTCACTAACACAAAGCAGTCAAGTTGGGTAGCAGTCCCCTCCGAACAAAACAAAAGCATGTGCACTATGTACACATATGTACATTCTGTGTTTTGTACTCCTTTTCCAAAGCTTTGGCCAAATCCTTGATTGACAAAGTATCAAAAACCTCATTTTTGGTTACTTTCAGACTCTTCCTCAGAAAGCACAGCACGTGAATCAAAAACTCTCCACCCTGCCTGCCATTTAGGGATTTTTAATAGAACTCAGGACAGTAAGTACTCGATTTTTCCTTATGGCAAAGGCTCTATTTTGAAAAAGACAAGGCTCAAAACAGGCAACACAACCCCCCAAAAAACTAAGAAGAAAGTTTTAAGCTAGTGTGTTTTTGGGAAGCTTGAAGAAGTCAGCACCTCAATCTCTGATGCATAATCCTATTTTTATTGTATTTTTCCCCTGGAAGAAACACCTACTGTCAACCGCATTCCTTTTTCCACCAGCTTATCAGTGCATGCCCTTGACCACAGTACAAGAAAAGCATTTACCAGCACTCTGCAGGTGAAAGACTATTCTTCTGTATAAACTATACATCTTAGGAACTCAGCATTTCTTTCACACTGGAAACCTATTCAAACTTTCCCGCGTCTGTAGGCTAAGTGATTTGCTCCAGCCAGGGGGTGGCCAACAAACGCTGATATTTCCAGAAACCTAATCTCTTAATGATTGGGATCAGATGAAGGGTACGGCCATGAAAGAGACAGCTTGAAACAGGCCTTATCTCCAGCATATCTGAACCTACAGACAGCAGAGACGCAGCGCTGCCACAAACATAGCTTTGCCTGGCTGTAGTCTGCCTACCCAAGGGTGGTCCCACCAGAGCGATTGAATTGCATACGGAAATCTCTCGCACCGATACTTCTGTCCTGGGAAAGTACAGCACGGCGGGCTGGGCTGGGCAACGGCAGGAGACAAGCAGGCACCATCTCCATCAGACAACAGTAACACGAACCTGCCAACGTGACAATATTCCTGCTTGGTCCTGCTTTGATCACAGCAAAATTTCGACTTCTGTGTTTCCAGAATGCTAGTTTCCCTGGGTCTGCCATAGCACTGGTGCCTCTGTGCCCCAAAATTTCCTCACTGGACAGCACTACGTTGCCTTTCCCAGTTTATGGTCACTTTTTAGAGAGACGCAATGTCTACTAATTCACTCCTCCTATCAGCCAAATACAACATTTATCGGTGATGGGGCACACAGTGGAGGCTCAGTTTTTCCAGCCAGTCCACTGGTGACATCCCCCTCAATCTCTTTCCTCCAACAGAGGCCCGGTTGTCTGCCCTGCAGCACTAGGCCACCATCCTCTTTACTTCCTCGAAAAACACAAGTATTTCCACCTCAGTTTAACCTCTCCCTGAAAGAGAATCATAGAACCATTAAGGTTGGAAAAAATCTCAAGGATCATCAAGTCCAACCATCAACCCACACCACCTAACCCACTAACCCATGTCCCCAAGCACCACATCTACACGTTTCTTGAACTCCTCCAGGGATGGTGACTACACCACTTTCCTGGGCCGCCTGTTCCAATGCCTGATCACTCTTTAAGGGAAGACATTTTTTCTAATATCCAACCTAAACCTCCCCTGGTGCAACTTGAGGCCGTTTCCTCTTGTCCCATCACTTGTTCCTTTAGAGCAGAGCCCAGCACCCACCTCACTGCACCCTCCTTTCAGGCAGTTGTAGAGAGTGATGAGGTCTCCTCTCAGCCTCCTCTTCTCCAGACTAAACACCCCCAGCTCCCTCAGCCATTTCTCGTCAGCCCTGTGCTCCAGACCCTTCCCCAGCTTCGTTGCCCTTCTCTGGACCTGCTCCAGCACCTCAATGTCCTTCTTGTGGTGAAGGGCCCAAAACTCAACACAGTACTCAAGGTGCAGCCTCAAAGTCCAGGTGTTAATTGTGAGCCCCGAAAAAAAAGATTTAAAGTGAGTTTTAAGCATGCTAAAACAAGTTTAAACTTTCAAGTTGAATTTTCAGTTGACACATAAACTAAAACAATGAGTCACCATATATACCCAATGTCCAAAAAACAACAGCATGCAATCTGCAACATGGCCCTCCTACACTGATCCCCAAAATCAGAAAAGAGACTGTCCCAACTGGATACAGAGCAGTAACATAACCAGAATTAGTCAATCCTGAGAGGGTCAAGAAGAGATGCCCGTCACGCAGCTGACCTAAGGAGCGCTCAGCCTGGGAGAGGACCATCCTCCCCGGGACTGAGCACATCTGCAAAGCACGACATTTTCCAAGTTCAGAGCTGATGTGTTTTTCTGGCAGACGAAATGGGAAGATTGTGGTTACATTTGAGGGCCCTGGGAAGGTGGGGGAGGGAGGTCAGGCAGCCGGGGCATATTCGCACAATTATCCAGGCACCAAAAAAAAAAGAAAAGAAAAAGTGCTATTCTGATCCTTCCTTCAGCAGAACAGCAGCAGTGTTCAGCAAGCCGTGAATTTACTGTGTGGGAGTTGATTCAGCTCTCTCAGGGAGCTTTTTCTGCCTACACTAGGTTGTGTGTATGGTGTGTGTTTTACCAACTTATAGAGCACATATATAAGAGGAGGCACATGGGGGCTGGGGAAGTAACAAAGCAAGGGTGTTTACCAGATTGGCATTTCAGGAGTTAAACTAAATTTTTCCAAAGTACTCATCCCCATAGACTATTTACTAATAAAATAACTGGGGAAAAAAATAAATAAAATAAATATTTTTTTTTTAAAAGTGAGTTAAGACTATCACTCCCAATTAAACTTGACTTAACAGGTCAAAGGATGACTGGTCAGTTTTTAATATCCTAGGACATAAAGACTTCTGTTACTAAAGTTTCTAACACCAGAACCCATTCTGGATGGCAGAATACTTATGCCTATAGTTGAAATGATGATTACAAAGGAGAGATCAATGTAGAAACCACTGAACGCAAAACGAACATAATAATATTAGCTCCATGCTCCTCTTAGTAATCCACCCTAAATATCCTACAGCTGACCAAAGAACCAACACCTAGCTGTAACCCTGGAAACACACACCCATCCAAGAGTAGAGTTTAGGCAGGTTGGGCCAAAAGTCTCAAAATAACAAGTTTCTATATGCTCCAATAATTTAAATATTTATGATGGAAATAGATGCTTATCTTTTAAAAATTTGACATCTAAAATTTTAACTGAAAGTATAAGCCCAAAGACAGCATGAAAGAGAGCAAACCTACACCAGTAGTTTCAATGACAGATTGAAATGACAATGAAAGTGTCACAGAAATAGAAGTTTGTCATTTTCAAGGAAGTTTTGAGTACTTTATTTCACCTAAAACTTCTTGCACATTGACTCTCACATACCCACATCATCTGCAGGGGTACACACTACCTGCTGCCAATACCAAAGCATGCATTGCTCATTCCCATTAGGATGAGCCAGGAGAGCTTTAAAAATCAGGCTGGATTTTAATTTTTGACTCTGAAGTCTACTGTACCCTGTATTCCAAGCAGTTCCATTCTAGTCATTTGCCATGTATAGGAGGTCTGAAAGAATTCAGAATTCAGGGTTTTCCCTGGAAAACAAGTCCCAAAATTTTTCATGGACAGATGTCCTTGACACAGTTAGGAAGTTTGTGGCTCAGTCAAGGACAAGTCAGAAGGATGCCACGTTTGTCAAGATTCCATTGAGAGAACAGCAAGTCAGACCAAAATTCAGTGGCTGATTTAAGGAAAAGAGCCCTTCCTGTTCTGAAAATAAAAAAGTGACATAAGAATTTTCTTTGAAGTTATGATATTAGACTCTTCTTTTTCTGACAAATCAATGAAACTTTAAGATAGTTCATTTACTCTGTGGTGCAGCAGATACATTCCGATTATTTTTTAGAGGTGGACATAGTTGTGATGGGACTTCCATCTTCCTTCAGCTGCCCAGCAGAGAGGGACCTGGGGGTGCTGGTCGACAGCTGGCTGAACATCAGCTAGCAGTGTGCCCAGGTGGCCAAGAAGGCCAATGGCATCCTGGCCTGCATCAGCAATAGTGTGACCAGCAGGACTGGGACAGGGATTGTGCCCCTGTACTGGGCACTGGTGAGGCCACACCTTGAATCCTGGGGTCAGTTTTGGGCCCCTCACCACAAGAAGGACATTGAGGGGCTGGAGCAGGTCCAGAGAAGGGCAACAAAGCTGGGGAAGGGTCTGGAGCACAGGGCTGACGAGAAACGGCTGAGGGAGCTGGTGGTGTTTAGTCTGGAGAAGAGGAGGCTGAGAGGAGACCTCATCACTCTCTACAACTGCCTGAAAGGAGGGTGCAGTGAGGTGGGTGCTGGGCTCTGCTCTAAAGGAACAAGTGATAGGACAAGAGGAAACGGCCTCAATTGCACCAGGGGAGGTTTAGGTTGGATATTAGAAAAAATGTCTTCACTGCAAGAGTGATCAGGCATCGGAACAGGCTGCCCAGGGAAATGGTGGAGTCACCATCCCTGGAGGGGTTCAAGAAACGTGTAGATGTGGTGCTTGGGGACATGGGTTAGTGGGTTAGGTGGTGCTGGGTTGACATTTGGACTTGATGATGCTTGAGGTCTTTGCCAACCTTAGTGTTTCTATGATTCTATGATTCCATATTGATCAAGTCTTAAATCCTGAGATCCTCAAATCTTAAGAAAACCATATATATAATACTATTTGTCAACAAGAAGTAAGTATCCTCCAGCAATATGAAAAGCTGGGCTTATGCCCTGGGCACCTTACTTTCACCCAGCAGCGCTGCTGAAGCAGTGTCTGAACAGCACTCAGGAGCTTCTGGAAGGGATAAACTTGCAGATGACCAAAGTAAGTTTATGACAGGAAATGAAGAGAGTTTCTAAAGTCCTCTAAAAGATCAGAGTTGTGATACTGCACGGGAGGTTCAGAGTTAGGGAATTCACTTAAAACATGTTAAAGGGCAGAAGAGCACCATGGGAACCTTTGCCAGACCTGCTGGCAGTTCTATTCTCACGCTCTGTCTTCTGCTGCCCTGCAGCTTCCAAAGTCAGGTATTTCTCCTCAACACTGGGAAAGTACATCCATTTAACAACAGAAACAAAGATGATTCAGGAATGCACATGAACTGATATTTCCCATGGAACAGAAGAGACCAAGAGTAACCGATTCTAGAAATGGAAAGTTTCTTACAATGCTTTACAGAAACAGTCACGCTGATCAGCCTTTGCAAAAACTATGGTCTTTACCTTAAAGACTGACTGTGAGTAAAACAACAGGCAGGCACATGACTTTTTCTTTTCTTTTTTTTCCAGGTATAAATCCCACCCCCAAGACAACCCGTTCTGGTTTAAACTACTGTAGCCCTCAGCTCAAGTAGAGCTGGTCAAAAAGTTCGTTGAAAATTTGTGGTTTAACAGTTTCCTTGGGAGAACAGTTTCTGAAAAGTTCAACATTTTCAATCTGAACTGAGCCCCAGTTGGGATAGAAGTGCCCCAGTGGGCTCCCCTTGCTGGTCCCAGCACAGGCTGTACTGTTCCGTTCCTCATTTACGAGCCCTGTTTTGCCAGGGTTGTGCCAAACAGTGAGAAAACCAGATCTGCTCTCTCACCAAGGTCTATGGCTCCAGTCAACTGAAAAAGCCAATTCATCGTGCCAAAATAACTGCATGCAATAATTATGAAGGAGGGTAATGCATGTGCACAATGGAAAGAAAGATAAATTTTAAGATCTAAAGTTGATAGCCCTCTGAGCGTCTCCTCTCACAGATTCTGGTAAGATTCAAGAAGCACTTCTGATGATTTTCACCACCATTTCTCTAACAGCTGCACCGCTTGAGCTATTCACAGTCGCAGAGTCTTAAAGTAATAGCTGAAATGTATTTTTCTACTATTTTCTTCTCATTAAAAATGAAACACCCAAGCCATATTCACTTAATACCACAGAGAAAAGAAGAACAAAGAAGAAAAGGGAAGAAAGGTCACTGTCGGGCCAAGATCAAGTCTGGAAAATTTCAGCTTGAGATATGAGCATTTCAGGAAGTTATAAGCAACTGGAATAATAAAAGGATTATACTTGAAACACTGCAAGAATTTCAACTATAGCTCTCGCTATACTAACCAAGTATTATTTAATGTATTTCAACAGCATTCAGAAACTCTGCTTGGCTGAGACATGGATGGTCTGTGCTTTCAAGATCACTCCCAACCTCCTTGAAAAGGTAGAAGAAAGGGATAGATGGTGTTAGTCACAGCCGCAGCAGGTGGAAATCAGCACAGCTCCCTTGCTTTCAGAGGCACCAGTGACCCAGAAAAAGCAGGAAAAGTGGGCAAAACCCAAATCCCCCAACCTGGAACAGCTCATCTAATTTACTTTGGTGTTGCTTCCTCCCCATCAGAAAACTGCCATGTCAGCCAGCCTCTCACTAGGGCAGCTAATTGAAACAGGACACAAATTGAATGACGCCTAATCAAAGTTTTCACCTCACTCCAGAACAGATTTATAATTGTGAATCAATTAAATACACCTTATTTTCCCCCCTTCACTGCGCTAGGGGAACACAGGATCTAGAAAGGCTGAATTCCTGTTGCAATAATCCTGGAATTACTACTTTTCCAAACAGTGCTCTGTTAAAAAAATCCAGACATCCTATGAAAATTCTGCATGCCAATCCAGACATCTAAACGTCCATGTTTCCTCCAAAAAACCCCAACATTTGAGAATTCCCTCCACTTGATTCCACTTAAGTATTTGAAAGGGCGGGAATGCCTATGTGCACTGAGTTTCTAATACAACACTCGAGAGGCACTGCCACCAGCACCTTCATTTCAGCTCTTTCCACACACTGTGGTACTACTGTATTTCAGTCAGATCTAGGTCAGAAACTTCTCTATTGGAAAGCATTTATAGCTGTTAGAACTGGATTATTCTGTTCAAGAGGTTATAATAATAAAGGAAGCTTGCAAGCATACTTTTTCCAAACTCTTGGTGTGTCATCGCCAGTTTAAGAAATTGGCTCATTATTTATCCTTGTTTGGCTTCTCTGTTCTTGATTTCTTGCTTGCTTTGACCTCTTCCTGGACAAACATAAAACTTACAGTTTCACCTAATTAGCGTGAGGGAGAATATAGAAAACTTTCTTATTTATTCCAGTTCCAGAATCAGTTTCACAAAAGCATTGTCAGAGTTTCAGGAAGCATTCAGATGTTGAGTCCTGCCAAAGTTTACAGTTGAGTTATATCCTCCTACAGAAAAAAAACACACCACCTTGCTCTGTTTTTTCAACTTTATACAAGTCTCTGGGAAGAAACAATCCGCCTCCATATTTTCACATGCATCCAGACGATCTGTGGATAAACTTTATTCTCTTTAGTCTAATAAAATTGGCCAGCTCACCTTCTCCTCTTCCACTCAACACATTTTTCTCAGCCACTCCTTCCTGCAGAGGCAAGCAAAGCAACAGATTTGCTCTTCTCCCCTCCACCACCCCTTTTTGAAGGCTTAAAACAGCAAGTAAGCAGTTCAACCACAGTTCGAGTATTGCAGGGCCTTTTCATTTGAGGTTCTCCTCTTTGTTCTCCATTAAATAGCTGGTTGTATTGTACAATAGGCAAGTTCAGTGTCCATCAGCCTCCCAGAAGGGATGATTCAGGCCCAAATCTCTGCCCATTTTCTGGGGATTTGAAGAACAAGACACCCAAGAGTTTCCTCTAAGTGAGAAAAGTGGCTTAGCAGTTTTTCATGTGCTTTTCAATGAGCCATTAGAACAAACACAGTGGAGTCACCTTCAGGTGAAGAAGCCCTAAATGATACGCTACATCCAACTTGCTTTGTATCTCATAAGGATTCAGCTGAAGGCCTTGCACATTGAAGCAGTCCTTTGTAAGAGCCACCTTATCCCTTTCTGCCCCAAATACAGGCACAGAAGGGAAAATGAGGGCAGATGAGATGGAAAAAAGTGTACAACATTAAGCTGGTTCTGTAATCAGGAACAGATATTAAGCCCAAGATCTCCAGTGTGTTTTGAAGGGGGGGAAAAAAATGGAGAGCAAAAATAAACCAAACTTCCACCCCACTGCATAAATTCTGTCTCCCAAACATTCTCTGCCAACAAGGAGAATCAGTATAATTTAATTATTCTCCTTCAACTGGTTCTAAGATTTTAGCTGAGAGTTGGTTTAGTTTCTGCTTTCTTTTCCATAATTTTAAAAGCCTTTACTCTTAAAAGTGTAGTACTCTGTATTCTGCACTTAGTACATTCACAGTATCGAATTTCACCTTTTCGGCGAGGCTCACCTTCAGCAAAGCCACAGCCTTTTCCAGTTTGGCAATCTTACCACAATAGTTAACACCATATATATTGCACAGTATATTTCTGTGTCTCCATCTAAGCAAGTCAGGTAGATTTCTGCAATATTCACACTTCCTTCTATAGCCTTGATGCATTAGCTGGAATATGCGCAGTCACATCCTCAGTACAATGATTTTGCAGCAAAGGCACTATCGGCTACTTCCTTTTTTCTTTTTAACCCATCTAAAGTTTCTGTGGAACCGAAAGCAATGTTTTAAACATACAAAAGAAAAACAGCAAGAAAAAAAATATATAGTTCAATCCTAATTAATGGCCCTATATTTTAATGTGTTGCTGGGAGGCTCAACCCATTGAGTGTGTGTCCACAGGATATTTTAAATTTTTATAATTTCTTTCACACAATCTTGAATCCTGTCAGGGGAAAAAAAATGGCCAGGAAGACTGCCACACAGCTCAGAGGACAGAGCATCTTCTCTGTTGCTTTCTGGAACTGCAGGAGGTACAGAACATAAAGGCCAAACAACACCAATATATTAAAAAAAAAATAAAACCACCACACGGGAAATGAGTTCAAAAAGAAAAGACATTTCTTGAGCAATTGAGCAGCTGCCTCAAACTAAGACATTAGGAAGGCACCAGCAGTGGGAGAGCTACACAAGCCCAGCAGTTTCATTTCACTTCAGGGAGATTTTATTCTGGGTATTTAAAAAGATGCCTTCCTTAGAGCTTAGCACCCATCTTCCTTTCCCACCATCACACTGGAGCAGGAAGGGCACTTTCAACTCCTGACTCTCTCCGCATGTCGTCCTAGTCCCCAGGTTAAATGAAGTTCACAAGTAGAAGGTTCAAAAGTAACTTCAGAGGCTGCTCCCTTCCTGCCCCCAGCATTCAGCAGGGGAATTCTGACCAGCACAAAGTTGCAGAGCCTAAAAATTCACCTACATTCAAAACATAACCCAACAAATTTGCAGAAGGGGAAAGTATACCCAAGGCTACTCAACACAGAAGGCACCACTGACTCAAGAGGTCCTTTATCTGTGCAGCATGAGAGGTTGATCTGGGAAGCAACCATGCGCTGGGCTTGCTCCTCTCTTGGCATCAGCTACCAGTCACTCTCTGGGACAGGAGGCTGCCAGGCCTTCCCTACATGTCTAGGCTTAACCTGATACCTCCATCTAACCGATATTGACATTTTGATGCATTTGCTGTGTTTATACTCTTACAGCCGCCAAGTTGTAGAATAAACTCCAGGATCACGCATTTGCACACATTTAACAATGAGACTATATTAGATACCCATCTGACTCCAACCTGAACATAATCCAATCTTCACCGTATTTGTCTTTGCAATAAATCCTGCAAAGATCCTTCCCTCAGAAAGTTTGCTGATGACACCAAATTGAGCGGGTGTGTTGATCTCCTTGAGGATAGGAAGGCTTTGCAGAGGGATCTGGACAGACTGGACCAATGGGCTGAGGCAGTTGTCTGAGGTTCAATAAAGCCAAGTACCGGGTCCTGCCCTTGTGTCACAACAACCCCCTACAACGCTACAGGCTCAGGGGAGAGTGGCTGGAAAGCCGCCCAGCAGAGAGGGACCTGGGGGTGCTGGGCGACAGCCAGCTGAACATCAGCCAGCAGTGTGCCCAGGTGGCCAAGAAGGCCAACGGCATCCTGGCCTGCATCAGCAATAGTGTGGCCAGCAGGACTAGGGCAGGGATTGTGCCCCTGGACTGGGCACTGGTGAGGCCACACCTTGAATCCTGGGGTCAGTTTTGGGCCCCTCACCACAAGAAGGACATTGACGGGCTGGAGCAGGTCCAGAGAAGGGCAACGAAGCTGGGAGCACAGGGCTGATGAGGAGTGGCTGAGGGAGCTGGGGTGTCTAGTCTGGAGAAGAGGAGGCTGAGAGGAGACCTCATCACTCTCTACAACTGCCTGAAAGGAGCGTGCAGTGAGGTGGGTGCTGGGCTCTTGTCTAAAGTACCAAGTGATGGGACAAGAGTTGCCCTGTCTCAAGTTGTCCGGCCTCAAGTTGCACCAGGGGAGGAGGTTTAGGCTGGATATTAGAAAAGATTTCTTCACTGAAAGTGCTCAGGCATTGGAACAGGCTGCCCAGGGAAGTGGTGGAGTCACCATCCCGGGAGGGGTTCAAGAAACGTGTCGATGTGGTGCATTGGGACATGGGTTAGTGGATTGGGTGGTGTGGGTTGATGGTTGGACTTGATGATCCTTGAGGTCTTTTCCAACCTTAATGATTCTGTGATTGAAAGCCCAGAGATACTAAAGCCCATGCGTGCACTAAGATGCCACTTCCATATAAGCCCAAGTCTTATACTTTAGCCAAAATGGGCACTTGGCAATAACCACCTTCACTTCTGAGCACTAGCTGCCTAGCAGCTCTACATCACCAGCACAACAAGGTAATCCTCATGGGCAAAGAAAGCTCAATGTAGCCATGGGCATATCAGAGTTGCGCAAAAAAAGTCCTCTGGACACACTGTCTTGTCTACCAGAAATGCAAGCACATCGGTATTTAAGCACTTAACTCCCACTGATATGGGAACAAAAGAATTTGTCCATGGCTTCCCAGAAAGCTTGACAGAACAAGAATTGAATCTAGACCAACTTTGCTTCGCTTTGTGTAGGCTTTTACAGGCATGGGTTAACTTCCAAGGGTCTCAACAACTTGGCAACTATATCCTAAATTGGCACATCCTCAAACAACAAGAGAAGTTACTTAAACCACTCAAGAAATGCTGAGGTTGTCCTTATATTCAGGCCTACGGTTCTAACTACTAATGCAAAATAAAACTCACAAGTTAAGGAAATGCTTTTAAAGAGTGGCAAGGGCGAAGACTATTATAGCAGCAGCTATTGTTCCCACCATTCTAATCAATTGCATAAGATAATTATGTACTACTAATAATCTTACAGTTTATCAACATCAGCTTCCTCTTGTACACAAGAATGCTGCGGAAGAGGGTTTGCTGCTTTGTGCAATGAAACACACAAGCGCTGGCACACAATCTCTTTCTACTGTATTTCCATCATGTTCACATCTTTGACAGAAATGGACTTACTGAGAAAAACAAATCTTATGAAGTCTTTATTTAACAAACTGAGACACACGGAGACGCAGCAGACTAGTCATGACTGCTACAGATCCAAGTGCAAAATCTGAGTGAATGAAATGGGACCACAGGTGGCAGGAGAACAGAATTCACTGGACAGCCAGCATCTCCCCCTTAGGATACATCTGGAATTCACTACAAACACATATACACACAAAAAAAGTTTTGTTTTCCTATTCATGGAGATATTTTTATCAAAGTATTAGCAGACTAACTGGTAAAAAGTTTATCAAGGGGCAAACCTCAAAAATTTTTGAGCAGTGTGGTTTAAAGAAATAAAACCTTCTGGAATAGATGTTCAAATCTGGTATAACTTAAAGTAGATGAAACCAGTTCCTGCAGGATGAGGTGGGTTGATGGGAGAATTTGAAATGACAGACCATATTTTGTTGTAATCTTTCAATCATTAAAACCCAATTTAACATGCAACATCATCTCTTGTCAGAGCTACCTAATCCAGGACAAAAACAAAAAACCTGCTCACGATGATATACAGAGAGACGTACATAAACATTCATATAGACAAGATATTTATATTTTATATTCAAGTGAATTTTGATGCTGGTAATGGTAAAATGGTAAAAACTGCTACTATTGAAGCTCAACCAAAACAATGCAAGGAAAGTTAATGAACAACCACACCAAATGGCATACATCTGATTTCTTACCTGAAGCGTTCTCATCAGTCATTACTGCTGTCACAGGATAATGCTTCAGCAACCACGTAACAAAAAGATCTGGTGAACTCCTAAATGTTTAAAAAAAATATAAGCCCGTTACACAATAGAAAAGTCACCAAATCCACAGCAAGGAGAGCAATAATACTTCAAAGTTCAGTCTTATACTGCACTGGCAAGGAATTTTTTTTATTCAGATGATTCTTTTTTGAATCTCATTTTGAATTTAGAATTTTTTTCCATGAATTCAAATGAAGTTGTGATACCTTCATCTGATGCAGAACAAGAACAGCAAGAAATGCAACTACTAACAAGACTAATTATAGAAAGACTAATTATAGATGGAAAATCAACATTATATGTAACAACAAAAGTATCAAAAGAGAAGCAGTCATCCCTAGTTGGTTCAATGATTTGGCAACTAGGCTGTACCCACATATTCACTTTCTGGTATTAATTCACGCTGTATACACAGGAGTTTTTCAGTTCTTAGAGGAAACAAAATAGCATTTCTAAATTATTATTATATTTTACAGAAAGAATGACTTATGCTAAATGGGAAGCATGTCTTTTCTTAGCATTTTTCCTTTATTTTCAATTCCAGTTGGAAAGCTCTATATTTCTTAAGTGCCCTGCTATAAAGAATACTTTAACATTCTGGATGCAGCATTCTTCAGAGCTGCATTTTGACTTTATAGGCTAACACGAGTATGTTAAAAGGCTCTGCAACTTGCATTATTTATACCGCATCTCTGCAAAGTCTTCTCATTCTAAATCAAATATTAAATTGGAAAAAAAAAAAAACATGTGCTCTGATGTTGCATGCATCAGCTTGATTAACAGAGAGTAACTATGTAGTAAGCCAGTGAGCAAATTAACCTTTCAGATTTCATGTACTGCAATTAACTCCCATGTCTGCAAGCACATCACGATAAACTTCACGGACAAAGCATGCTTTCTAGGACACAGGAAAAGTATTTCTTCACAACAGTATGCCAACAGGTCTGCTTTTCTTGAAGAATGCCACATTTTATTGTGCATTACACCCACATCGTCCATTTTCTCCCTATCTTAATCAAACCTAAGGTGCAAGGTGAAATGTCTCAGTAGGTTCCACCCACTTTCTAGCAATCTGTAACACATGGAAAAACATTCTGTTTTCTGCTGCTTCAATACATTTACTTCTCTAGACAGCTCAACTGCCTACTCCAGTAAATAAGGCCAGCAAAGCATCACTCAGAATCATAAAATCATTAGAATCATTAAAGCTGGTTGGAAAAGACCTCAAGGATCACCAAGTCCAACCCAACACCACCTAACCCACTAACCCATGTCCCGAAGCACCACATCTACACATTTCTCGAACCCCTCCAGGGATTGTTCAGAAACTGTGTTCAGTTTTGGGTCCCTCACCACAAGAAGGACATTTACGGGCTGGAGCAGGTCCAGAGAAGGGCAACGAAGCTGGGGAAGGGTCTGGAGCACAGGGCTGACGAGGAGCAGCTGAGGGAGCTGGGGGTGTTTAGTCTGGAGAAGAGGAGGCTGAGAGGAGACCTCACCACTCTCTACAACTGCCTGAAAGGAGGGTGCAGTGAGGTGGGTGCTGGGCTCTGCTCTAAAGTAACAAGTGATAGGACAAGAGGAAACGGCCTCAAGTTGCACCAGGGGAGGAGGTTTAGGCTGGATATTAGAAAAAATTTCTTCCCTGAAAGAGTGATCAGGCATTGGAACAGGCTGCCCAGGAAAGTGGTGGAGTCACCATCCCGGGAGGAGTTCAAGAAACGTGTAGATGTGGTGCATTGTGACATGGGTTAGTGGGTTAGGTGGTGTTGGGTTGATGGTTGGACTTGATGATCCTTGAGGTCTTTTCCAACATTAATGATTCTATGAAGTCTCTTCCAACAGTCCCTGCAATTTCTGCAACCACAACTTCTTTCACTAAGATCATTGAGGAATGCAAGAAAAACACAGAACACTTCTAAAGCAGAGGCTGCTTACGTGACCATACAGCCACAAGATCAAACCAACCAACGATAAAATGAAATTGATAAAAAACCATGCCTAATTTATCTGACTACAACTAGTTCCTACCTTTAGAAGATACTTGCCCCTTGTGACTGATTAAAGACATATTGGGTATTAAGCAAGAGACTGCCAGAAATGTTTTGCTCAAAGAGTGCTGGAACAAGGGTATAGTGAAGAACTAAAGGTCATGTGGAATGCTATACAGGCTGCAGCTCCTCAGCCATCCCTATGGACTGCTGGTGGTCCCTGCAGTTTCAGAAGGTGGTCCACAAAATAATCACGAGGAAGAAAAATTGAAACCACATTCCTGAGCATGCAAGCATGACAACAACAGGAGAGAAATAAAAAGAGAGGGTCAGCATTCTAAGTTCAGTATTATTCTCATCTGATTACAAATGGAAGCCATTTTCAAAATGGCACAATGTTGTCCACAGATTTTTCTTTTCTCTGAAAAAAAGTATTAGGTGGTCTTTTGATGAAACAAAGATTGAAGAATGCTTTTACAAGTTATATTTCTTTACAAATATATACCAGACACATAAACACGTCTCAAAGGGACAAAGTGTTTAAAGTAAAAATAAGGAATAGAAAAACATAAGACAGAACCCCAAATGTTTCCCAGTTCTTGGTGCTAACTGTGTGCTCAAGCAGTACCTCATACCATTACAGGGGAGATCTGTTCATGTATCTGCCTTCCTACCTTGACTTCAACACCAGGAGCTCCTGGCAGGCAACCCAGATGGATGCTGGGGCATCTTCTAGCCAGGGGTTCAAGAAGATCACTGACCTACCAACCAGGATTCACTGACCAACTCCAAAGCCCAAATGAATCACAGAATCATAGAATCATTAAAGTTGGCTAGAAAAGACCTCAAGGATCACCAAGTCCAACCCAACACCACCCAACCCACTAACCCATGTCCCCAAGCACCACATCTACACGTTTCTTGAACACCTCCAGGGATGGTGACTCCACCACTTCCCTGGGCAGCCTGTTCCAATGCCTCATCACTCTTTCCATGAAAGAACAGTGAAAAAGACAAAGCTAATATTGCTTTTTAACCTTTAAAATTAGATGACTTTTGTCTGTTTGATTATTTAAACCAAGCAGGGCAGTTACATTAGTTAATTTTAATTACTTGTTTTCCTTCCCAAGGAAATAGATACAACTATTGCTTTGACTACTCAGATAACAGCACTGCCTGAGGTTAGCAGTCCTAAAATGCTGGGGAAAGAGTCAAGCTCACTAGGATCAAACTCCTCCCGTCCTCTCCTCACAACATCACAGTTTAAGACAGGAGAGCCCTGGAATCTTTAGCCTTCAGCCAGGAATCATTAAGAGCAGTTTGTGCTAATTGTGGAAAACTTAGATGCTCTTCTAGAGCAATGAGACACATGTCTGGGCATTGCTGGATGTCAGGCTCAGTCCCGGCATAAGGGGACACATGACACCCCTTCTTCCTTTGCACTGAGTGAAGTTTTGGGGCAGAAGATGGCATGAAACACATGAGAAAACATCGATTCCTTCATTAACATCATCCTTGCCTCCCAAAAGAACTAGGCTGGGAATTATTTTTCAAGAAAAAAAGATAATTTGTAGACCAGGGAGTAAAGCACTACCATAAACTACCTCAACCCCATCCTTTGTCACTGTTCCAAAAGTGCAAAAACAGCAGGAAGGGGGGGGGGGGGGGGGGGAGGGCAGGGTGGAATAATCATTTGCTAACAATTTTAATAGTCAAGCTTTATTGGTTTTCCCTATGGATTCTCATAGTTATTATGGTGAAATGAAGCATTTTTCCTCCAAGTGAACTCTTGTTAATCCTTTTATTTAGGTTCAGAGCTGCAGTACATGACCCTGCAATAACTTTCATCTGCAGTCACAGCTGGAGCTATAGACTCACTGGCTTGAAGGAATTAATTTCTTTGCGAGGCAGAAGCAACGGAAAGGCCAAAGGCTTATCTACAAGAAAATCAGAATTTCTCTAACTTGTACAAAGAACAGGATGAAACCAAAAACATATAATCAGACACCTCATCAAAAAGCAGATGTGGAAAAATACTGGCACATTAGAAAAATACCATTTGGGGGGGGAGGGAATCTAAAGATCTGACATACCACAAACAAAAAAATCTGAATTTTAAAACCAGATGAAATTCAGTTCCAATGAACTGACATCAAGAAAGCACTCAGACTCAACAGTGCTCGACCCCAGCCTTTCTATTATCTCATACCTTTGACGGTCACTTGCAAGATTCAGACAAAACCAGTTTTAACAGTACCAAGCCAAAAGTCTGTGCTTGCTTCAGCTTGTTTGTCAACTTCCCGGTACATTTTCTCTCATGTAAGTAAACAACAATAAAAAATGTGAAGAATTCTGGAAAGTCAGATTATCTGGGCATAATGCAACAGCTTGTCACAAACAAGGAAAAAAAAATAAACAACCCACAAAGCAGAAACTGTGGCCATCAGGTCCCCAAGTGTAGAAGGATTTTGAAGCAACTCATGAGCAGAAAAACTAAAACATGAATGAAAACTTGCACTCAGAAGGGACATAAAAGCTTCATTTAATGAAAATAATTTAGAAGCAGATTTTTTTTAAACAGGGAGAATCTAAGCACAGAAAAGCCACAGTACTATTAATTCTTGCCCACATTTTAATTTAAGCATTCAACTTGCTTACATTTTCAAAACAGATTTGCAGCAGATTTTATACAAGAAAATGTTCCAGCCACACCTGAACTCTTACAAACCTCTATCTGAAACAGCATAAGGAGCTCTTTACTAGAATTGTTAAATAAGTAACAACTGTCAAAGAAAAAAAATTAATTTCAATTTATCTCATTTAATTCTAGCATTTTTATTTATCTGAAGTGAAAATATATTTACTTAAATCACACCAATGATAGAGCATTCTCCCTTTAACATTTCACTATCTGTTTATTTTATCCTACTAGTCCATTTAGCACAGCTGCCCTTAACACTGTGTTCCCAAAGGGACCCAACTTGGAAGATTCAGGTCAACTTCACTTATTATCTGTCACACTGGCATAGGGCATCCACTAAGGAATCCATATGCAGGAAAAAAAAGCAAGCACTGTTCAGACGTTGGAGTTTTCCCTGCTGCTGTTTTCTCGGATAAGGAGGATGAGATTTCAGCAGGAAAGGCCAAAGGGAGCACAGAGCTCCTCCACAGGAGAGCTGCAGAGGGGGATGGAGCTGTAGAAGCGGCACATATCTTTCCTCCCACTACACAGTTCGATTACTTTGAAGTACTGCTTGCTAAACAGCTAGTTCCTTAAAAGATATCTATCAATGGATAATTCATATTCAACTAACACTGCTATGCACACTGCTATCATCACCCGATAAAGAATGGCACAGTAATGGTGTTCTGATATTTTTCCTCGTCTGGTTTTTCTTAATAGTGCTAATTCCCCAAAAGGAACAAATTCCCTGGGCAGGACCCATCAGGTTACACAGGTTAGAGCAGTCTTTGAAGCTGAGCTATGCCAACAGTGCTCACACCTTAATCAGAGTGTGAGCAATGAAACCAGAACTTTCTGCAGAAATATTCAGGATCCCCCAGCAGTAACCCGGCTGACCTCGCTGCGCCACATTGCCGAATAAAGCCAGAAAATTCAATCTGTGTTGCCTTCCAAAGCACCAAAATAATAAGCAGCCTTTAAATTAAAAGCTGACTTAATTCACTTACAAAAGTCATCATGAGCTATAACGGCACCACCTCCCCCTCCTTTTTAATTTTGTTCTTTTCATTATAATTATCCCAGGTGGCTTTCAGGAAGTCCCTGCAAACTAGTCCCGATTATGAAGATAGCGTATTTTAATCACCGTCCCTTGACAAGAACTGCTAATTATCTAACTTTTCTGTCTGAACTACCAGATGGTATTAGTTCTTTACTTAACTTGCTTTCAGTCTTCAGTAAGCAGTGACATTTGCATGTTAGAAGATGTCTGGGATGTCTGGGACACAGAACAGAAATAATACCAGTACCAACACCAGTGCCTCAGATAAAGGCAGAACAGAACCATATGCATTTACCATCTTCTTCCACTAAAATAACGAAGCCAGCTAAGATAGCAGGCACCTTTCATATTTTCTTTTCTTATTGGACTCCCGAAAGGTGTGCCAGCTTTCCCTTTTGCCAACAGCCCACCACCTTCACGCTGCCTTCTCCTCTGAAGCTCCAGACCTCCCAGCGCTGGGAGGCAGAGCCGAAACCTGGACAGGAGCAGGATGGAGATGGCGGTGTAGGTTTTTGTTGGTTTGGGCTTTTAACTTTTTTTTTTTTTTAAACACCACTAACATCTATTTCAAGGAAACCAAGTGTTGTTCCAGCCAACCCCTTTTAGATTTTCACATTCCTCCTCCTCCTCCCACGAACCCAGTTTTGGGTGCATCTACCCATCCGAGGCAGCAAGGAAGGATGCGTGCCATGGTCCTGCATGCCTCGGTGCTGAGCGCTCGGACAGCATCTGAATATAGTGTCTCGTGGGAGTACACAAACACTTGAGTTTGGGGTATGGCACTGCAAGAGTGTCATCATTGAGAGCGCAATTAGCAAGTACGGCGTGGGTGTGCTTGCCAGGACACGTACCAAAGCAGCCAGATTTTGTCTAGTTCCCGAACCATGAGTTTCGATGGGGTTCAAGAGCATCCATTTCCACACGGCAGACATAAACCAGTGAGGGAGTCTGGCCTGATTGCATTGGGGTAGAATTTACCCCTGGTATACACAAAGAAAATACAGCTGCCTCTGACTCCAGACAGCGCAGATCAACCAAAAAAAGTCAAGGCCGAAGATCAGCCAAGCAAAGGAGTTTTGTACACAGACACAGGACATTTCAGGCAGCCAAAAAACCCTGGATACTGACCATAGCAAACACAGCCCTTAAGAGTCATGCTCATGAGAAGTAACAGGCGTTTTCTTCTTATAGTCTTCTCACTACACTTAAAATTCCAGATTTTATTACATATACATATTTCACACTGCCAAAAATCTTTTTTTCCAAAAAATGGCAGCAATGCAAACGTTAACTTTTTTTTTCCTGTGGGTTACAATTCCTGTGAATAACTGTAACCATTCAATGATATTGCAACATTCACTATATAATAATTGAGAACCCAGACTTGAGAATATTCCCATGGCCACAACAACACAGAAGGAGTTATAACTTCATTTCTATTTTTTTAAAATTAGTCTATTGTCTTGATACAGAAACAAATGGACAAGCACACATCAGATAAGGAAGAAAACATTATAGTCAAGCTACTAAGAGGGTACTGCAAGAAATGGCAAATAAGATGACAAAGAATATTTTATATTATTTTTCAGCTGCGTATCTTTGGACAGTCACTGACTTTTAACCACCTTCTCTACAAGGCTTAGGATATACTTCTAGAATAAAGAAAATACCTTCATAATCAGAAATCCAGCTATTAGCCATATTAACACTAAGAATACATATATTTAATTAAATTATACAGGTAGCAAAATCAGAAGGGAGAATTGTTGCCTTTTTTAAAAGATAGTATTCTAATTCTTGATAAAATCAGTTCCTTCAGTGAAGAGCCAGAAAAAAACATTATTATACTAGCTTAGTCTACACTATAGCAAGCATCACCAGATAAGTGTCCCTTGGTACCTTTAGAAGGGAAGGGTGGGGGGAAGGTATTTTTGAGATTTGGTTTTATTTCTCATTATCCTACTCTCATTCCATTGGTAACAAATTAAATTGATATCTTTCCCTCCCAAGTCGAGTCTGTTTTACCTGTGACCATAAATTGTGAGTGATCCCTCCCTGACCTTATCTTGCCCAATGAAGTTTCACCTTTTTTATTCTGATTCTCCAGAGAGGAAAAAAAAAAGATAAGAGAGAGAGAAAAAAACAAACAACTAATTTTTGCTAACATAATGGCCATCACAGCTTCCATTTGTAAGGCTTCTCATCTCTGAATGGATTGTGGCAAGGATGCTCACGGAATTAATGGAACCCCTTTAGACTGACAAACTTGGTAAAGTTCTCAGGTTTGGGTTTGGTTTCCAAAGGTGTTTTGATCTTCTCATCCCTTAGTGGAAATCATATCAGTTTTCATTTTCTACTACCATAGTCCAACTGAAGTCAGTTCTTGGAACAAGTACTCCAATAGAAACCCAAAACAAATAAAAAAAAAATCCCACCCCACCCTCCTTAATATTTGCTTGAAGGTATTTATGTAGGATTTATACAAGCAAACCTTTCCAAATGGGACTGTCATTTACATCCATAGATCCCATAACATTAATCTTCTAACAATCAAAGACTGCATTAGCTATTTTTAGCAACCTACAAAGTTTTTGGAGCTAATTTTAAGAGTCAGCGCTGAACCTAAGAGGTCTTGGGAAGCTGACTTGAGTATAACTTCTAACAACAATCTCTAGTTATATTTCACAGAGCCCTAGATCCTCTTGAAATGGAAAATAAGGGTAACTATTGCCAAGAAAACTTAAGTTTGCTTGACTTTTCCCATGTAGTGCTGTTCAGTTAACCAGCCTGGGTTCTGACCAGTGTGTAACACTGCCGTGTCTGCTGCCACTCCTCCATTTCATTAAATCACTGGGTAAGTGACTACAAGTTATGTTTAAAATGAAGTTTCCCAGATTGGTCAGCTTCTGTCATGTAGTCATTTGGCCAACCAGCAGCAGCATGGGTGAGATTTCAGCTGCCCGCTCAGGCAGCCTTGGGCAAGTCAGCTTTAGGCTATGTCCTGTTACTGAGCTCAGCAGCACATCATCTCCTCACCTAGAGGAGCCCCTAGCTACATCCCAGCACCAGGGCAGGACAAGATCCCTGGCTTTTCCAAACATCCTTGTACCACAGACCCAGACAGAGCTCAAAAACATCCCTAACAGGACTGGGGCACCAGGGTGCTCTGCAGCATGTCCCTGATGGCAGAGACACCACTTGGATATCCTGTAAGTTCAGTTCCCCGCTTGAACAAAAAGCTCCTTCACCACAAAAGCAATGTAAAGTTCAACCTATTAATGAACATGACGAACACAAGCAATAATGCCTATGCAGGCACTGACCATGGGTACACAATTTCAAAGAAGTGACTCAAGTACAGAGTCCTCCTGAGTCATTCCTCTGTGGGATTTCTGCTCTGTGGTGACTTGGAAAGAAAGTCTTGACTATTCCACAGGATCTCTTTATGCATATACATGCTGCCTGTGTCCATTCTACAATGTGAATCACTTCCTGTGTGCACCCTCCTAAAAGAAAAGTGAGGGCGTGGGAGGGTGAGAACCTAAAAGAAAAAAGTTACAGCTAGAAAGGACCCAGAGAAAGGTGGGGTTTTTTTTGACCAAGACCACCAGATATTTCCAACATAACAGGGAACACCACTAACAGCATATATAATACTGCCTATTAATAATAATACTTAATAACATTAACAATAATACCTATTAATATTAAACATTTCCTTCCTTTCATCATAAAAGGAGTCAATTGATTGAATAGAACAAAGAGGAATCTCTTCCTTTAATTTTCATCCATCCTTAGTACATACCAGTGTACAATTCTTTAAGTGACAATAGTCTGACATGGCACATAAAGACCTGTGTTCCTGCAGATATTGTGTTAGAATTTTGATTTACAGCCAGATCTTAACATCATCTAATACAATGACTAACATGGGTGATATACAACAAAATCATGAGCCCTCGAGATACAGACCAGCCTGTGCAAGCCACATGAGAATTATCTTTAGTACTGGAAGGAAGAGATGAGGTAATACCTTCAATAACTTATAAAAAAAAAATAGACAGCTTTAAATCCTAACTCGCACTTGATCCCACATAGCAGCAGGAGGATCTTACTAATTGGAATCTGCAGAACGTATGGACTGAAATACATCCCATCATCCAGCACCTCAAGCTATACACATTAAGTCGCGAAGCTTTAGCACACTATTTACAATTTGCCTTATGAATGTAGCACTGTATTTTACATCACTAAAGCGTACATGTACAGAAAAAAAGGGAAGATTTACTGACAGCAACTAACACAAAGACATGCAGTGCAAAGAAGTCCATGACTATACTGCCTTTGCACTGAAGCTAAGCAAAGACGGTGCCTCCATGATCCCCTTTTTATAGAGAAGATTCAGAATTTTTTTTTTTCTGCCTTCCCATTTCCTGACTGCATCCTTGTGTAAGGAAGCCTCTGAGCCTTTGAAGCCTCTACCCAAAACAAACACGGATCTTTAGAACTCTTGGAGTCTTCTGCTTTTTCGCCACCCAGTGAGAATCTAACAGGATCCCTTGTTTGAAGGCCACCACAGAATAATACCAGCAGGAGAAAAGAAAAAGAAGATCAAGTCCAAATATAACTGTGACATATTTTATTTTAAAATGAAATATAAAGCAGCTTTAATCTAAACAATATATTAAGATCTTGATTAATCAGCTTTGAAGAACAGGCACATCCATCAATTGAGCAGAGTGAAAACAAAACAAGCAGAAAACCTTTTTCAGCGTTTAGACAAGAATGCTAAAAATGACACCTCTCAGATAAACGGGTGACACTGTCCTAATTCTGATACCTCTCCTAAGGGGCATTATTCCTAGAGACATACCAACCTGTGACCAACACAGCTGTTTTTACAAACAATGAAGTCATGTTACCCTGAGCGAGCTGTACATGGGGCCAGGGTGTTCAAACTCCAGAGAAGCAGCGCCAAGCACCAAGGAACGGTTGCCTAAAGTTTCTGGAATCCCAGAAACACATTTTGGGAAGCTCCTCTCATCCCAGTCACTGTTTCTGCTGCAAGTGGAAGACTACAGCAAGTACCATCATACAGGTGACAATTCAGTGCCGGGAGGACGCTTTCATCCTGTGACAGCGTATGCCTTCCGACAACTTTAACCATCTTCCCTCTAACTTAGACATGGATTTAGCAGTACAGCTAAAAGATATTAGCTGCCCCCTTATGATCCTATACAGTGATGGGCTCCTATTTATCTCACGTGGTTTTGATATACACAACTTCATGGCCCCTTTCTATCTCCCCTCCATTCACATTTCTGCGAGCATTTTAATTTCTAGCTTGCAAGGAAGTTTTAATTCGGAAGGATCTTAGAAAGTACAGTATAGGTTACTCCTAAAGAAAACCTGGACACAACTCCAGTTGAATTTCTTTTTACAACAAGTTCTTCAACCCTAGGGAAATCCTTCAAATATAAAAATTATACTTTCGTAATTTTTCTTATTAAAAACAACCTGTAACTCTTATGTATTTCAAACTCTCACATGTAGTTGTCTTATAGTCATTTAGCAACATTCACATTTATCATCCCAAAACTGTATTTCAAAATCATTAAAAAACACTCAGAAGTACACTACTATGATATATCATAACCGCAGATTAATATTAATTACAAACATTATTTGCAAATGCAGAGATACTGAAATAATGCTCATGCTGAAGCATTCTCATAAAAGAAACAGAAAGAAACACTGATCAAGACATATGGATACATATCAATCTTATATTGGCAGCTTTGGCTTTTCTTTACATCCGTATGAAAGTTGGTGTTTTTTGAAAAACATACCACAGACACACACACTAATCCTGTGCTCCAAAGGTCACAGGCAGAGTGGTACTGTTGAGAAAGCTCAGCTGCCTGCTCTGTTTTGCTCAAAATTTGCGATTAGATCTTCACCTACACAAGCAGAATCTTTTGCATATTCAAAAGCCACAAAGGTCTGCTGTGAAAGCACATCTGTGCCTCCTGCCAGCAGGTAAAAGTGGCAGCAAATAGCCCAAAAGAAATGCAGAAGTGCCCATACAGACTCTTTAAGGTGCAGAAACCCAAGGTTCTTGAACAGAGGAGGAGAAACAGGCTGTTGAATGTACAATTTGTGCAATGAAACAGGATGATATACAGATACAATATAGGTCACGCCAGAAGTGGGAGAAAGCAGTGATGTGAAATAGAAGTGTGGTCTGGATGATCGGGTAGTGAGATGGATTGTGAACTGGCTGGAGAACAGAAGCCAGAGAGTTGTGGTGAATGGGATGGAGTCTAGTTGGAGGCCTGTATCTAGTGGAGTCCCCCAGGGTTCGGTACTGGGACCTGTGCTGTTCAATATATTCATCAACGACTTGGATGAGGGAACAGAGTGCACCCTCAGCAAGTTTGCTGATGATA
>WKFP01014674.1:40777-60911 GCA_011057875.1 Pterocles orientalis | reverse complement strand
AGAGCCACGAAGATGATGAAGGGAATGGAGCATCTCCCTTATGAGGAAAGGCTGAGGGAGCTGGGTCTCTTTAGCTTGGAAAAGAGGAGACTGAGGGGTGACCTCATCAATGTTTATAAATATGTGGAGGGTGAGTGTCAGGAGGATGGAGCCAGGCTCTTCTCTGTGACATCCAGTGATAGAACAAGGGGCAATGGGTTCAAGCTGGAACATAGGAGGTTCCATTTGAATATGAGAAAAAACTTCTTCACAGTGAGGGTGACAGAGCACTGGAACAGGCTGCTCAGAGAGGTTGTGGAGTCTCCTTCTCTGGAGACATTCAAAGCCCGCCTGGATGCGTTCCTGTGTGATCTGATCTAGGTGTTCCTGCTCCGGCAGGGGGATTGGACTAGATGATCTTTCGAGGTCCCTTCCAATCCCTAGCATTCTGTGATTCTGTGTTATACGCTTAGTTTTTTGGGAAAACAAATATATTTTTGTAAACACATACAGTAAGTGCCTCACTGTGTGAGCAGACATAGTCCTAGAAAAACACTACTGTCATTTTTTTTCCCCCCCTACACTGTCTGTGGCTGCCACTCTCATGGAACCAGGCATCGCTCTCGCTTTAAGGCATTGCTGCTCACAGCTCCCTAGTCAGCATATGGAAAGGGGGAAATTTTCCAAAAGGAAACATCTTGAATTCATGTTAACTGCTGAGAATTTAAGAAAGATACCCAACAGAATTACCAGAATTATTAAAACCAGAAAACGCAGAATGTGCACATAGCAAGGAAAGAAGGGGCTACATTTGTCCATTTCTCACAAAATCTCACTTTTTTTAAACTCTGTACAAAGAATGGTGGATTCAGCCTGACCCACTTTGCTGCTGCCTCATCTTCCCTCCATCATGCAAACAGTTCAAGTAAAAATAATCCCTCCTCACTCGCTACATGTTGTCTGTAAAGCAATACATCAGCTGAACAGTGCTCAATAAAGATACGTGATGGTCATCTTTCAAACTGAATCTTTTTTCTGCTGCTGACGTATGATGCGAGATACCAGCTGCATGGGGTAGGGAAAATAATCATATATATATATATATACACACACATATATATATATACACACACCATGAATAAGAAAGTCTTTATGTGAGGTTTTGGCTGTTCAAAGGAATTCCTTCCATTACCAGTAACTGGAACATAAAAGTAATCCTCCTCTCTTCAAAATTTTCTTTTATTGGGATATTTGTTTCAAATTCATCTAAAATAACTAAATCAACCAACAAACCTAAAATAACTGAACTACCATTTACAGATGCAGTCTGGCTATGGTCAAACATTTGGTATTTTTATTTGCAGAAGATCAAAAGGACTTTTAGAGTAAAGCACTTTTTTCAGAGGCCCTCGGTGCAAGCTCAATTTATTAAAACTCATCACTGACAACATTAATATATTCCTTTCTGTGAAATCCAGTTCTGCATTCCCCATAGAAAGCACATCAACCTCTTAAAAAAGCAACACACATAGGCTTGCTTCCAGCTGCTTCTAAGCAGATGAGACTGAAAATACTTCAAACCTGGAGACTGGAACCAGCTGCTGTCTTTTTTTTTTTCTTTAAAAAAAAAAACGTTTCATCCCAACATCTTTGTCAATATGACAAAAATAAATATTCTCACAATTCGAAAAAGTCTGCTCCTTTCCTGATCAGAGAAAAAGAATGAACCTTTTATTTGCAGGAGAGCGTTCTCCAGTTTTAGGGATGTTATGGGTTGTCTGGCGGCGAGGAAGGGGTTAAGGTGTTGGCTCCGTTTCTTTAAATGACCCTTAACGAGTTACCCCAGACCCCCTCCAAGGTTTGGTAACAGGGGAAGCGGGGGAAGGGACACCATGCTTAGCCTTTTGTAAGAAACTCCTTGGAAGGCAGGGCCCCCTCAGGACGTACCCACCCAAGCCAGGAGCAGCCAGTCGCACCTCTGGGAATAACATATTTAGGAATGAGCATCGAACTTTAGGGGGGGGACACGCAGCGCGGCCGGGGAGCTGGGCATGGCAGGGGGCCGGCGCGGCCAGTCTTCTCCCCCCCCCACCTGCTGGGCTTCTGCGAAGAAGATGCTGCAGCCCAGCCCCCACCATGGCTCATCCAGCAGCCCTTCTTCCCCGAGCCGATGAAGACCTCTGATGGCAGAGAAGAGGAGCGGGATTTGAGAGACAATGGAACTGCACGGCCCTCCAGTCACCGAGAGCCCCGCCATTTTCCCTTGCTAAGTGGTGAGCTGCCGGGGGAGTCGCCGGGGGACTGAAGCCCCGTTGGAAGCAACCGTGAAGGACCCACACTAGAACTAGAAGCCCCGGATTGGAAAAAACTCCATGAGGCAGCCGGGAGAAGACTTTGAGACCAAGGAGCAGCTCTAACCGACTGCATCCCCCCTCTTCCCCCCCCCCATACCATATGCCACCTGGGGGGAAGAGGTACAGAACAAAGCCTTTGGGACGAAGGGAGGGGTGGGGGAGAAATGCTTTTGTGTAAGATGCAGTTTCTCTCTTTCAATATCCTGCTTCTTGTTGTAAATCGTTAATAAATTGTTTTACTGTTCTTCACGAGTCATGTTGGTCTCTTGCCCGTGCCCCTAAGTGAGTGAAACCCTCCCTGTCCCTGCCTCAGCCCACCAGGTGTTTAGGAACCTGTTAGGTTTTATAAACCACGACAAGGGACTGGCAGAGCAGTAAGAAAAATTCAGAAGACACCAACAAAATTAATATGGAAAAAATGTGCAGATCAAAAATAAATGTAGTAGGTCTTTGGTATTTCCTTATTGAAAGAGAAGTTGGCTGGACCTTGCCTTCTGAAGTACTTAACATTGTAATACTGCAAGAGGAAAACCAAACTGTCATACCCAGAAGTCACCTAGCTATAAATACAAGGGGGGGAAGAGGGGGTGGTGGTGTAGGAGTAAATATTAACCAAACACCAAAGCACATAAAATCATCATTTATTAAAAGAAAAAAGTGGAGGAAAAGAAGTGGCAATGTCTCCTCCTGCAAGAGCTACCAGGGACAACTTCTCCACAGCCCTGATGTCCTCAGGAATTTTCCCTCCCACTCACAAAGCAGCAGGACCGTAGCAGACAGCACTTGCTTACTTGGAAGGGAAAAAAAATAATAATAAAGCATCCCGTGTGGTCTTAGTTGCTTTTTGCATTATTTGATCTCTGGCAAGAAGCCTAACAGCAGCTGCCACAGTGTGTCAGCTCCCCCCAGACCTGAAGTGATCTGTGGGATCATGGTTTGGGAATCTTCCGACCAGGTCATTAGGAAAAGTCATTAATAATGGAGTTATGAACCCTAGTCAGCAACAGCATACAGCTTTAAGCAAAAACATCCTTTAATTAAAGCTATGTTTGCACTCCGGTTAAACACTGACATTTATTAAGTCTCACACAAGAGGGTCCTAAAGAAAAACATGCACCAAATATTTATTTTAATTCAAATACAGCATGACTCAGTTTTGGGCAGATCTCTGAGCCTCTGACTGCAATTCCCCGCTGGAAGACAGGTCAGGGATGAGGGATGAGAACAGCTGAGCTTGGCGGCTGGTCCCACCGTGGAGGCAGCCCAGAACTGGGGCTGCAAGCCAGCACCTCTCCATCCCACACTGACTCCATCGGCCCATGAGAACGGCTTGGGCTAGCCTGGCTTTATGCTAGCTCATGCTCAAATCAGCATGAAATCACCACTGAAAAGGCTGCTCGGTACTGGGGGCAGGCAACGCCACCGCCTCTTCCTCTCTCCTCCAAGCAGCCACCTCTGTCCTCTCCATATTCTCCACAGCACAGCGACATGCCGCAAGTATGAAGCCTTCTAGATGAACAATGAGAACAGGGCAATGATCTCCCTGGACTGAATCAATTTTATGTGAACTATGAGAACTTGGATTTCTTTCAGTAACAGAAAGGAATGAAACACAAGGAGTAAGAAGAGGTTTTCCATAGAGGCATTTCCATCTCTCCAAGGAAAGAAAGGGGAGAAAACCCACACAGAGACATTTCTGAGGCATGTCGTTGGCCAAACTTCCAAACTCTCTTCAACCTTTTTGCTCTTCCAACTTTGTGCTAGTATTGCTAGCATTGCTAGCAATAGTATTGCTCTTACTGATTTTACACACTGTTATTATTGTGCTCTTTTATTATGCTTCGATGAGTCTAGATGCTTGGCACAGAAGAAACATCTTCACCAAGGAAATGGGCACTCAGGTTTGAATGCATACAAAGAGATAATGAAAACAGACGTGGGGAAAAAGTTATCACAGTTTACGGTCACAATTTTGTTAATAAGCCACTACACCTCAGCTGCAAGCCACATGCATCCTATTTCCAGTGGTGTCAGTGTATCAAGCTTAGCCCTAAAATTACTGGGTTAAAATAAATACAGGATATTTGCTTTCCTGAAAAATCATGCATTTATTTAGGGCATGAATAACCTTTATCCACCTGAGAAAGAGGGGAGTAAGAAAAAAAATATTCCATAGCACACATCTCTTCTACGATACCATTTCTCTCCTCTCTAGGACTCTTCAGTCTAGGAATTGGCAAGAGGATTCCCCAGTCCTTAGGCAGACTACAAACTTTGAATGCAAGAGCCTCATGGAAACTGTTCTGGAGATCCCCCTAATCCACCAGGTTCACAGAGGTCTAGGCTAACCTGTAGTCTTTTGTGATACTGAGTTCAGCCCTGCTCCTATTAGTAAGGTTAGTGGATAAATACAAGCTGGACATGCAGAGAATTTTGTTGAACAATCATTATATCTTTATGGAACAGATTCTATCTTTTCCCCTCTCTGACACTACAGTATGTTGTTTCTTTCACCTCATTTGATAAATGTTGCCCTACAAATGTCCAAGAGCTTTTTTTTTTTCCCCCCTATTATTGATGAGTTTACTTTTCATAAACAACAAGACAAGACATGGAGACAAATCTATTCTAGCCCTTGCCTTAGTGAGAAGCAAAGACTGGACAGAAGAGCTGACTGTCAAAAATTTCCACATATGTCACAATTTAGTGAGAGGCACTGAAGAGAGAAAAGTAAAATGGGGACTTCAGAATCTCATAATGGTAAATTTTGGAAAAAAAAAAAAAACAAGGAAATTAGAAAGGTTGTGCTCCAACATTTTAGCTCGAACACAAAGATATCTCATTTGAAAAATAAAAATGTTATTCACACTCTCATTCCAAATAGGAAGGAGAAAACTGTGAGACTGGAGCCTTGCTCAGATGAATAAACACTTTAAACAGGATATCGAGAGGAAGTCCTGACTGTACAAAGAATGAAACAATTAATTAGGAAAGAGACGATGTTTTAGGCGTAAGAAGTGTTGAAACTGTAAAAGAGGACAGCAGCTCAGCCGAAGGGAACCCAGCCCAGACAACCAAAGATGAGTTTGCCACGTGTACAACTTCCGGAATTTCACTTCGGCTGGTGACTGGTTTGAGAGCACCGGTAGCATGACTGCGGGGAAAGACCCCCTCCCCGGATGCTGTTAGCCCAGAACAATTTAGATTTATATCTACTCAGCCTACTAAATCAACTAAAGCAGTTACTCTAGATATATTTTGCTCCAATGAAAGAGAAAGGGGCAGGAAGTCCAGCTGCAGTGGACTGAAGCATTTCACACGGTGCTGAGCAGTCAAGCAGCCTGAAATGCTGTCAATGACACAGACTATTTTAGAAGCAGAAAGGACAGGTGAAAGACAACCCCTGCCCAGCTATTTCTATCATCACACAAACAGCACAGGCAGAGGCAGTCAAGCTGAAAGCCTCAGGAGGTCAGAGGCTCAGTGCAGCGATTGCGAGGGTATTTCTGATGCTCATAGTGGGCTCTGGCTGCTCCTCCGCACAAAACAATCTGCTGCAGCTTCTCCCACGCATTTTCTGCCAAGCGTGAGTAACTTTCACAGGGCCCAGTGAAAGTTACTCTAGATAGATTTTTTTTCCATAAACATAAGTCATAACTTCTTCACAGAGCACTATGAAACAAGGGAAACAAAAAGGCACTAGTAGGCTCTTTGGAGCAATAGCTTCTTCTGCTATCCTATTTTATCATAGCTGCAGTACCCATAATATTTATCTCTACACTTCACTCTCCTCGTAACTAAAAGTCAATAGCTTGGTTAGACAAGTCTAGATTTAGCAACATACTCACTTCATTCCCCACCTATCCATCCATCCATGTACAGAAATACATTTCATAGAAAAAATTTGCTTTACCAGGCTCTCTAAATACATACATACAGGGGAGGGTGTGTGGGTGTGTGTCCAGGTGTGTGTGCATGTTTTGTTTTGGGGGATTTTTTTTTCTTTTCCTTTTTTTAAAGACATGTGAGACTCAAGCCAGCAGTTATATGATAAGCTTGCAGGTGGGAGGCCTTTTGTTTTTTAGTTCCTAATGATGTTTTAAGAAAATCCATAAAAACATGAAATTATAGTTACTCAAATTTAATTTTAAACAGGTTTGACTCCGTTTTTGAGAATTAAGTCCCTTGTTACTAACCAAACCTTTCCTGTAATCCTTATCCAGTAATACCCGACACAGAAGACAACACATACCCCAGTACGAGCTGACAGAAGTTGACATGGAATATCCTTTTTTGCCCAAAAAAAAAAAAAGTACTTTTGCCAGTGCTAGTTTGGTCATGTCAACAGCCCCCAAAAATATACATTTGCATATTCACTATGTACAGCTACTTGAACTTCTCAAGAATTAAAATGGAAGCTGTAGGTGAACTTGAAGACCTAAGCAAAGAGCAGAAATGCACTACCCAGGTTCAAAACAAGAATACATCTAATTTCTTTAATTCATTTGAATTATTTTAATTTCATTTTTGTATTCACATAAAGTCCAGTGTTACAATGGGTGTAAATCAACTTTCCAGGTCTGTGACCTCTGATCAAATCACATCTCATTTGACTAATTTCAGCTTGCAGTTGATATTTTCAGATTCTTCTAGAATAATAACTTTGTAATCAGGTAATTGAAAACGTTTGAGATACATTAATTTAGAGAAAATAACAGTAACAGGCTCTGTGCTACCGAAGCACTTCACAGCACAATGCTCCAAGCAATGCTCCTCTATACGGAAAACTTGGTGGGGCAGAAGATGCACGACAATCAGAAGAAATAGGAAGAAAGTTGACATTTCTCTGCCTGATTTCCTATGAGTCTGTCACTATTATCTTTATCTTAACCAAATGAAGTTCAGCTGCTCGATTCTAACAAACTCAAGCCCTGCCCAAGCTGCAAAAAAGACCAAACAGCTGCAAAACCGGCTGTTCTTGTGGTCAGACAGGACAGGTGGCACAGAGTCCCAGCAAGCCTCGGCTCTCTGCTGAGTACCACTGGCAAATTGCAAAGGTGTTGGTTTTACTGGTTCTGAATTTTGCTACCCCAGAAATCACCTAAAGAGTCCAAATTAAAGTCAGGAACAGTGATAACAGTGAAAGAGCTTGCCAGCAGATGAGCCCAACCATGGAGGTAGCACTGGAGAAGGCTTTTCCATACAGGACACCAGTTCTAGACCTCTCTTCCAGGCTTGGTGCATCAGAGCGTATTTGTTTCTCTCTCAAATAACCGCAAAGCTGACATCAGTTTCTATGTATCTCACTGGAAACCTGAGGGAAGGTTAATGGTTTGCTTTTATTGTTGTTTCCGTCTACAATTACTGATCTGGGCATCCAGAATAAGTTATTTAAGCATTGTTTTAATTTTGTTTTCTCATCCTTTTGTACCTCCCTCTAGAAGCTAGTGATGTACAACCCATCTACAAAAGGATATTTAAAAAGAAGCTTTGCAAAAAGGAGCTCTGTGGAAATATGGACAAAGACTAATACAGAAAAATTCTTCTTCAGGAGTTTTTTTCAGGATTACTTTGAGCCAGCTGAATACAACCCAAGTTTTTCTACTGTGATGAGCAGCACCAATCTGTAATCATGTTCTGCTTTTCCCATAATTTTACGTCACCATAATTGAAAACCAGAAAAGAGTTACTCTGCAAGTCTATGTATCAGACCTGTACTAGTCTACTGGCAGGAGGATTTAGTCATGAAACCTGTACAGAACCCAACAGAGAAGTAGATTAAAAATTTCCAAGGACTCAAGCCTATGCATTTAAATTATTGAACTAAGCAAGAAGATTATAAACAGTCACATCTAAATCCTATGATATTTCAGCCACTCTAGCAAATATTTGCTGTTTCTGCAAATCTCCTCTCAGCACCTGTCAAGAGTACAACCGCCAACATGGGGGAATAAATACACTCAGAGGGCACAGACTTCCAGTAAATACCGTGAATTTGGGTACTCACTAATTCCCCTCTCCAAGTAAGAGAAAAAAATTGCCAAAAACCTTAATCTGCCATGTGCTGATACAGCACTTCACAGCTCCAAGTCCCACTGGATTTCCCCCAGCTGCCAGCCCTGAGCTCGGTGGGGGATGCAGCAGGGGGGCAAGGACAGGAGGAGGACTGATGGAGCAATGACACACAACACTGAGGCTGAAGGTTATGTTGAAAGACAACGGGCATACCACAGTGGGAGGAGGAAAAGGAAGAAACACACCAGATCAGCGTAGCCACGCATTTATCGAGGAATCAAAGCGTTTGGGTTTTCACTTCCTACCTATCCTTTCAACATGCTTTTTTTTTTTTTCCGAGTTGCACCTTTCACCTTTTTTTCTTTTTGTTTGCTTTCTCCATTATTTACTTATTTAGTCTCCCGGTATTTTAGGCTCTACAAAACCCATGCTGTTGAAAGATCATATATTTCTTCAGCTGAGCCCAGTCATGTCAAAAAGTCACACAGTGGACCTGAACTGCTATTTTAAAGCAAGCCATCTTCAACAAAAATCATTAAAGGCGACAGAGATAAAAGCCCTATTGGTGTTTACAACCATGTTACATTAATGCTACAGTATCTCCTGCACCTCTAAAGCTTTATACCATTTGTGTCTACAAGCAGCTATACTGACACAGAGCCAGAGATCTCGACGGGGCTGCTAAACCCTGGGAAGGGGAAAAAAAAAAAAAAAATTACAGTAGGCAGGTCTCTGTGTAATGGTTACAAAGAAACCTAAAGGTTGCAAGATTTGTCTGCTTTTCCTTAACACCATGCAGGAAAACAAATATTTTCCTACTTGAACTGACCATGCTACTTTCTTCCCTTAATCCAAACTCCAAATCTCTAGGACACAAAGCACAGGCATCGACCACATCCCACTGCAAAAATTAGTGGGGAACGGCGGCAGCATGTGGTAATGGCAAAAAGTTGCCTATTCTTGCCATTCCAGAAGTTGTGAGCTGCATCAAAGGAAGAAAAAAAATCAAATTGGCCAGAAGTCACCACTACAGGTTACAACTATAAAACAGAGGGAGTGCAGTATGTGTCGGTGTTTGACCACCACCACTTGCATATTTGCATCCTTTCCAGCCACGCTTCCTCATTCCCCACCTGTCCTACTACAAACGGCCTTTGTGTCTGTTCAGCATCTCTGCCCAGCTGAGCTCACGCTCTTATCAGCAAAAAGCACTTCGAGAAGAGGGAGGGTTTAGCTGTTGGCTATTTGCCTCTAGGACTCGGGAAAGTCTACAGTCAAATTCTCTCTCCCACCCACAGATTTTCTTGAATGCTTTGCGCAAGCCTCTTAAGCCAAGGCACAGGAAAAAAACTTTGGAAACCCCCAAAAGAGGGACTTAAAGCACCTCGAACAGAGCTTGGAAGACCTGAAAGGCCTGACAATTTCCTCCCAGATTGCTTTTCCACAGGTGATGCACAGCAAGGCAGCTGGAAGAGGGCATGAGGAGCGCCAGCTGAAGGGATGCTGCAGGAGCGTAAAGGGGGAAAATGGAAACTCCTTGTAAAACCATTTAACACGTGCTGTTGAGCCATACCTGGAGCTTCAGGGAAAACACAGCAGCTACTTGAATCTTTTTCACTACCAACAACTGCAAAACACAACAAAAAACACACCCCACCGCACCACCAAACAACAAACCCCACACCAATATTCCCACCGGCAGGGAGAAAGGCTGGGTGTGCGCTGTGGGCTGCCTGTCGTTCACAAATGCCACGTAAGCCTCTCAACCCCGCAGTCCTACCCTCCCTGAGGGACGTCAGACCCACCAAAAATACATCAGAGCAGCTCTTTTTGATATTGTGCTATTTTACAGAACAGCACCTAGGATTAAGTCAGCCAGAGAAAAACACTCTGGTTTATCAGATCAGGACAGTCCCTAGGAGAAGGACAACATGGTTTCCACTATCAAACCGCGTGTGGATTTTAATCCAGTGACAGTTAAATGTAAAAATACAGAAATTAACCTAAGGGAAGGAACACAGCTCTTGGGAAAAGTATGTTTTCACTGCATGTCTGGGCTAAATGTAAAACTGGCACCCTAGCAGCTCTACATCCACTTCACAACCAACCACCGTGACGGCCAACCCACGTTTGGTAGGAAACAAGTCTCACATGAAATCCTCACGTTATGTTGGGCCACAGGAAGCTGAAAGGGTTAAAAATGAAGCCATGCATTAAGTGTGATATTACTCAGTGTGTTACTTGTTCCACCTGGTTGCCCATAAGACAGCAAAAGTTAGAAGTCAATTAACAGTAGCATCCTGTTCTCAAATTTAAAAAAAAAAAGTCTGTGTGTATATACGTATAAAACACTTCTTTGAACAGTTCAGGTTTTTAAACAACTCTCATTGCATCAACAAGGGTACAATCATTTTGACTGAGTAATTTTTCTATAATGATATCCCCCCAAGGAAAAAACTAAAACAAAACAAAACAAAAAAAAACCCAAAAAAACACAAGACCTAAACAGCCTACAACTCTGGTAGAGATGATTGCACACATTAATTACAACCCCTCAAACTGAAAGCATTCAAATACAAACTTGGCAACAGGTTTCACAGTACATGTCATTTGGAAGCTTTGACAGGCCAAGTTCTGTAGGTGAGAGATTTGTTGAAGTTTTACTCTTCTAATGTTCCTTCCAGCTGACAACAGGGCTACACAAATGAATTCTGTTTCACGCTTCTTGAACGTACTTCACTTTTAAAGGAGGAAGATGTTGGGAAATAAATCAGTAGGAGCATCAGCTGACTTCCTCAGCGCATTCCCAACTGCTCTCCAGAATTTCCCATGGAGATGGTAGAGGTATACCATGTATGCCTGATGATACATGGGAGAGAAGGAACACAAACCCAAAAAGCCAACTTCCTTCCACTTGTCTTCTTTGCCCTGTGTTTAACATACACAAGACCCATATACAGAACTATCCCTGCTACAATATTTTCACTCATCTTGAGTAAGATCTCCATGAAATATTTTATTCGACGAATACACATTTCTACAGACCGTATCTCACTAGTAATATGACCTTTTTCCTAATATAACTAACAGGACATCATAAAAATTTAGTAAACGATATACATATTAAGATTCCTATACCATTAATTTACTGTTATGAGAATTGCTGGAAAGAATAGATGGAGTCCCACAGTTGAAATATTTCAAAATATTAATGTACACAAAAACCTCTATTGCCATGAAGTATCACCCAATCCCAGATATTTAGCTGAACTGAGAAAAAACACGGACAGACTCGCTAAAGAGAACTGAGAATATCTTCCTGATCCATTGTGACTGCAAACCCTTCCTTCACATACCTTTGGCAGAATTATGTCACTTTTAGAAAAATATTGAAATTAATATTCAACCATCATCATCATCAAGGAAGAGGAAATATTAGTACCATTTTACACAAAAAGTTGCAAGAAGGGATGGAAGCCTCATAAAACATACCCTAAAATAAATTTGAATAAGAAGGGGGGGGAAAAAAAGCAGCAGGAAACAGACAAAAGGAATTTTTCAAATATGAAATATACTTTTGAAGAGATCTTCCTAGCGTGTGTCATGTATCAAAACAGATTTAGTGAAACAGGGAAAAGTGTCATCAAGCTATGCTAATTAGCTCTACCTGTAGCATCCCATGGATAAATTCTGTACTACAGACCATAAAATAAATTAAAAAAAAAACCACTGTTGTAGTAAACACTACTATACCGAAATGCTACACTGAATTTCACACTATACTAAACTTGAGGGTGTTGGGGGGGCTTCTCCCCCAGTGAGGAAGTCTCACTACTTTCCTACTACATTGTCATATAAAAATAATGGCTGAGGTAGATTTTTTTTTTTGGTCCATACAGATTTCAATGCATTACCTATAGGCACTTAGTGTCACAGAATCAGCAAATGATGAAAAACAAATGTTGCAATGAAGTTTAACTAAAAAGAAAACTCGTTTTTTTCCAAAGTACTAGGCTACTCTAGAGGTTACACCTTTTCCTTTCCTCCACTGGTCTGCGGGTTCTTCAAAGTAAAACATATTGCTGATGATACCAAATGGAGCGGGTGTGTTGATCTCCTTGAGGGTAGGGAGGCTTTGCAGAGGGATCTGGACAGGCTGGACCGATGGGCTGAGGCCAGTTGTCTGAGGTTCAATAAAGCCAAGTGCTGGGTCCTGCACTTTGGTCACAACAACCCCCTGCAACGTTCCCGGCTCAGGGAAGAGTGGCTGGAAAGCTGCCCAGCAGAGAGGGACCTGGGGGTGCTGGGCGACAGCCGGCTGAACATGAGCCAGCAGAGTGCCCAGGTGGCCAAGAAGGCCAACGGCATCCTGGCCTGTATCAGCAATATTGTGGCCAGCAGCACTGGGGCAGGGATTGTGCGTCTGTACTGGGCACTGGTGAGGCCGCACCTTGAATCCTGGGGTCAGTTTTGGGCCCCTCACCACAAGAAGGACATTGAGGGGCTGGAGCAGGTCCAGAGAAGGGCAACGAAGCTGGGAAAGGGTCTGGAGCACAGGGCTGACAAGGAGCAGCTGAGGGAGCTGGGGGTGTTTAGCCTGGAGAAGAGGAGGCTGAGAGGAGACCTCATCACTCTCTACAACTGCCTGAAAGGAGGGTGCAGTGAGGTGGGTGCTGGCCTCTTTAAAGTAACAAGTGATGGGACAACAGGACACGGCCTCAAGTTGCACCAGGGGAGGTTTAGGCTGGATATTAGAAAAAATTTCTTCACTGCAAGAGTGATGAGGCATTGGAACAGGCTGCCCAGGGCAGCGGTAGAGTCACCATCCCTGGAGGGGTTCAAGAAACGTGTAGATGTGGTGCTTGGGGACATGGGTTAGTGGGTTAGGTGGTGTTGGGTTGGCAGTTGGACTTGATGATCCTTGAAGTCTTTTCCAACCTGAATGATTCTATGATTCTGTGATTCAGCTTTCAAGCCTCATTAACAGTAACACTTCTGATTAGGGTTTTATTTATTATTAATCTATATTAACTTCAGAAAAATTGTTGAAGGTTCCTTTTCTTTTCTGAAGCAGGTCTGAATGCAGCACAGGTCTCAAAGAAGATAAGCTGCTTTATCTCCCATTTCCAGGCACTGAAAAGAAAAAGGACCAAAAAGCTGACAGGACCTATCTGGGTTAATTCTGTACACTCCTACCACACACCACTCGGAAACCCAGTAGAATCTGGCCATGAAAAAACACATCAGTACTTCATTTCATAGCATTAAAACATCATTCATTAAAAAAAAGGGAGGGAGAAGAGACAGAGCTCAATGATAACACTATTAATATACAAGGCTGCATGAGGTTACTAGAGTCACAGCCAACCCAGGTAGCTAAACACCGCATGCTAATAGGCATGGAGACTCCATTTATTATATAATTTGTCCTTTTGCCTATAAATTCAAAGCTTTGCTCGAAAATAAATGAAGAGCAATGACTTCTGGTGAACTTTCCCTACTTTGTAGCCAGCTAATTTCCTGCTCCCGGTGAAAGTCTGTTGTATGCCACACATCCTGCCTTCAGGCTATCACTGAGATGGTAAAACCATGGTTCCTTTCTTCCTATTAGAGAGTTAAAAATCAGGAAATACATCCGTTATGAATTTTTTTTTAAGAGTAAAACAAATGTTAAAGGCATTGGCAGAACACTCGAAAAAAATTCCCAAGACTATAATCACACACATGAGGAAAGAAACACTTAAAAAAAATGTATTAACGGAGACAATGCCTTCAAAATTATCAGGAAACACTACTAGAAGTAACACCATAGACAGCTGAACAGCATTCAAAAAAAAATTCAACATATGGAGAAAAGGGGCATCAGGAAAACACACAATTAAGTTTTTTGCTGCAGACTGCATACCAGCAGTCCTAAGGGAGACCTGACCCCATTCTCCCTCTTCCATCCTTCCCTTGGGGGGAGGGAAAGCTCCTCCTTATCACACGATCCTATAAAAGGTCTTTAAAGGCCTTGCAATCTAAAAATAGCTTTTAAAAGCTATCCTGAAATCAAGAGAGCATCTTAGCTATAGCCTGATAGGCGCAACTTCTTCATAGCTACTCGCGTGAAAAATAGTAGCCATTCTTCACAAGCCCATTGAGAAAAACCGGAACTCTTTGGAATTGAAGCCCTGCAGCCTCAGCGTGGGAAGCTTGGCAAGAGAAGTCACAGCAGTGATTCACACTTCAGCTTCTCACATCCTGATACAAAGCCTCTCACTGAGAAGGCTCCCAAAGTATTTTACAAGCAAACTCCATTCATCCCTGAAACTCAGTCCTTTGCAGCAGGAGTCAGAAGCTTCTCAACAACACGGGGGCAGAAGTTCAGGAGTCAGAAGCAAGATGACTACAGCATCATGCTGGTGACACTCAAAGGAGAGATCAGGGGAGCAGCTCCCCTCCTCCTCACACTGGGACTGACCCCGTCAGACAAGAAGATCTGCACAGACCAACTGCTGCTGGCAACTTCAAGCAATCTTTTACTGACAAGTGGTTATAAGCACGAGTGGAGAGGCTCCACATGGAGCCCACCTCAGCACCATGTTGGGTTTTGGAGCCAGTGGCGAGCGCATGGAACAGCCTCCCACTGAATTGACCATACCACTAAAGAGACCAGGGTACGCAATCCTCTAAAGAGTGGATTACTCCAACCATGCTTAACTTCACACACTATGACAGCTTCTGTAAGGGAAGGCCAAACATGTATCGTGACATGCTGTAAAATTAGCTTCCTCCTATACAAAGACCCAAAGCAATTTATCCCCTAACACCAGAGTTACACCACACATTTCAAAATTAAACAGTGAGCTAAATGATTGCAGAGAACCCTCCCAACTACATACACTACACAGGACCACAGACCTCTTCAGGCTAAAAAGGACCTTCAGGGGTCAAGATCAGCCTCCTGCTCGAAGCAGGGCCAGCCATGGGATCAGTCTGCTCAGGTCTTTATCCAGTTGGGTCTTGACAATCTCAAAGGGTGGAGATGGCACAGTCTCCTTGGGCTTGCATAGGCTGAGCTCTCAAGTAATCTGTGACTCTGTCCTTGGCCCCTGGCAAGACTTCTTGTCCTCCTTGAACCCCTCCACTAAGTACAGAGGCCTGTGAGACCTCATTGGTGAAAACTGAGGCACAGGAGTCACAAGTACTTACACAGCCCTACCTGTGCCCACTACCACTAATTCACCCACCCCCCTCAGCAGCAGGCTCACACGTTCCTCATTCAGCCTTTTCCTACTGGTGTAGGTGGTAGAAACTCTTCTTGTGGCCCTTAACACCATTTGCACATATCAACACCAGTTGAGCTTTTGTAACACCAGGACTGCACAGTCGGACGATGTTTCCAATTTCCTCTTTTACTGCTTCCTCCTCCTGTATATGGCCTTTTTTGCCTTGGAGCTCCATCATGTGCTTCCTGCCTAGCTAGTCTGGTCTCTCAATACATCTGCTTGTTTTCCTGAGTAAGGACTTCTCGTGCACTTGAAAGAGATTGTCCTTCAAGACCTGCCCAGCTATCATGAGCTCTTCTGCATTTTAGAGCTTCAGTGTTAACTGGCACCAGTTGCCTGAATAAGCCGAAACCTGCTTGCCTGAAGTCCAGGGTCTGTCACCCCACTACTTGCATTTCTCACTCCCCTAAAGACCTTAAACTCCTCTATTTCATGGTGGCTAGAACCAAGGCTACCTTTATCGTTCTTTCAGTCACTTCTGCTTTCTTTGTGAATAGACAGATACAACCATGTGTCACACATGTTTGACCCCTCCAAGGCTGCATCAAGAAGTTAACCCTGATATTCATAGAATCATAGAATGGCTAGGGTTGGAAAGAACCTTAAAGATCATCAAGTTCCAACCCCCTGCCATGGGCAGGGACACCTCCCACTAGCCCAGGTTGCTCAAAGCCTCATCCAGCCTGGCCTTGAACCCCTCCAGGGATGGGGCCTCCACAGCTTCTCTGGGCAACCTGGGCCACTGCCTCACCCCCCACACAGGAAAACATTTCTTCCTAATACCTCATCTAAATCTGCCCTCTTCCAGTTTAGATCCATTACCCCTTGTCCTGTCACTTCACTCCCTGATAAGGAGTGTTTCCCCATCCCTCCTGTACCACCCCCCTTCAGGTACTGGAAGGCTGCTATTAGGTCTCCTTGGAGCCTTCTCTTCTCCAAGCTGAACAACCCCAATATTCTCAAGAGATGTCCTGGGTAATTTGCATCCAACCATGTCACACTTCTAGAAGATGCCAAAAACCCTTCAAGTCATGCTTAAGAACCACGGGCTGTGAGCCAGAGACTTCCTCAAGTTGTCTAAAGACTTTGTCTGCTTCCTCATCATCATCAGGTGATTTGTCAGAAACTCCCATCATGATGGACCTCTTACTAACCTATCCCAGACCATGACCCACAAGCTCTCTACCTGCCTGTCATCTGTCCCACAGAAGAGCTCCATACATTCAAACTGCTCCTTCACTTAGAGGAAAACATCCCTCAATCCCCACCTTCCTATCTGTCCTGAAGAACCTCTACATGTCCACCATAGCAGCCCAGTCCTGCATGCTGTCCCACCCTGTTGGAAGAGTTACTCCAGCAGAACCACAGCCGTTACTGCACATGCAGGGCTAGATCCTGCTTTTTTTCCAGGCTGCATGTATTTCTGTATGTGCACTGGAGGTGACACTTCCCAGGCTGGCCAGTATGCTTTTGCCCCATGTTGCCAGGTGGGAATACAACACCGACTGGTCACAAGAGCCCTGTTGCCCTACAGACAGGGCAATGAACACTCCCTGCCCCAGAAAGCTGGCAAAACTGGCGAGGAAGGGGAGAAGCACGATCACCTCTTCTCCATAAGGGAACTCAGAAGCATGGGGGATTGAGACAAATGAGAAGTTTACAGCGGTGAAACCAGATCTCCTGACACCAGCCCGGTGCCTTAACCACAAGGCAGTTCTTTCTCCCTCTGACATAACCGTCTAGCACTTTGTGACCGCACATGGTGGTTTTGAAAGGGCTAAGGAGCATTTCCCATCCCGCTTTCTAAATGAGCTTTGCTCTGCCTGCTTTAGCCCCCTCCGGCCACCCCCTTTGACTCAGCCCACGTTTAGCTGCGGTCTTCCTCTGGTGACAAAGAAGTGGCAGAGTGGCCCATATTGTACATCACAAACTTCAGGCCTCCAGCTTTGGCCCTGTGACACACTCCATCCAGGGGACAGTCCTACTGACCACTGATGAGTGAGAGGTGTTTCAACATGGGAAACCCACAGCACTCAGGGTAGATGAGCCACCAACCCAGACGCACACTGCACACTGCAGTGGCCTGTATTTAAGAACTTTTGACATGCAGTCACTTAAACAGCTGCAGTGGTTTAAGGATTGAATATCCCTTCCACTCTCCTCTTCCTTTCTTGCCTCTGACCATCTGCCAGCCCACCGAGCCAAGTCCTGGAAGCAGCTGCATATGGGCTTCATCACCACCAGCTGCTGTTCAAGCTACAGACACTGGACATTGGACCGAAGCGGTTCAGATGCATTCACAAGCCCTGCTCTCTCTGCAACAACCCTGGGAGAGGCATGTGAGCACCTGCAGCACCTAGCAGCTTCTAAATCTGCAGTACTTGGTTGACATTCCCAGGTGCAATACCATCACTCAAGCCACTGCCTCAAGTTGGGGCAGAAGGAATGTGGTGACAACTGCAAAACGTGATGCTTAACTGTTGATTCTCTTCACAACTCTTACTGCATACAATCAACAACCATTTAGGAAGTCCCACTAGTAAATTAAAAAAAAAAAATCAGCTCTGCAATACATTTCCATTTAAGGAGTGTGTGTTGACGTTGCCACCTTGTTAAGCGCATGGAAAACATGTTCCTTCAGTAGCTCCCAAAGTCTAGAGTACACTAAAATAACCACTTCTCACTATTTGGATTTAACCCAGGAATGCACCAAATCACATTCACTCTGCTACAGCCATTAAACACATATAACCATTCGTCAGGAAAAAACATTTAGCTGAGTAGCATGACTACTGAAATGCATTCATCAGGTATTGATCAGTGCTCAATGTCACTGCAGACCAGAGTTACGTTCTTGGGAGTTCCTGGAGCACAGAGGCTTTTTATTTTTTGAGTGTTGTGAGCTTTGTTTTAAACCTCAATTCATCTACATGTCTTTAGAAGTACAGACTTGCTACACAATTTTCTGAGTTTGTGCTACTTAACATGGCAAAAAATTCTAATGTGAAGAGGGGATTGTTGTAGGGACATTTTTAACAGTTAGCATTTATCTTAAAACAATCTTGGGTATAAATTCCGAACCAATTCCTTTGCTAACACTGCAATAAGATTTTTGTTTAAACCCAGATCATCAACAGAAAACTGATCTGCTCTTAAAGGAAACAGACCGACCACTAACTTTTGCGGTCTAAATGCCTCAAGCAAACAAAACAGCGTCTTACTTATCTGCTCTATGTTTACATCATAAACACCATTAAAACACATACACTGATTCCAGGACTGTGATTACATTTCACCAGCAAGGCCATATCCATGCCCTTTCATTTTAAGAAAAGGGAAAGAAATTATAGATCTCTGCTGCTATAAGGATGACAAAGCTTTTATCAAGTTTTAAGAGCTCTTGAGAAAGCCTCACTTGCACAGATCACGGCGGATGATGCTTCCCAATCTCCATCAGTTAGAAAGAAGGGACTCTGATGCTTTAATTCACATGACAGCTTGGAGCTACAGGTACATCAACCATTCCGTGGGTTGTTTTTTTTCTTTCATTAATGTTTCACTCTTGTGGTCCTAAGCACTCACCTATTCCCTCCCTAGCACCTTAGCTACCTCAAATGGAGAAAAACAAAACAAAACAAACAAACAGGGTGCAGAAGCCTCACAAGGCAGCCCTAGGAGCCCAGCGAGCAGGCAGGGTTCCTCTGAGGAGGAGGGAAGAACTAGAGACCAGGTGCTGCTGCAGTGGGTGTGGGAGGTTGTGCGGCAGGGCGCAGGAGTTCTGCCCTCCTCGCTCATGAGTCCAACGTATCTGTTTGTAGTCTGTGACCGCTGTTTTTGCCAGGGTCTCCACCAGGCAGAGAGCTTGCCCCAGAAAGACTGTGGCGACCCAAACAGAGGGCCTGTTCCAAACTGTGGCTACGCAAGTCTCTGGCTGCAGGGAGTGCCAGAGCCTGCTGCTGCCGGGGGAGGGCGGCGGACATTCCACTTGCATGAGGTGGAAAACGGTGGAAGATCTGCTCACCATGGCGGCTGAGCTGAAAGATGAAGTGGAGAGACTGAGGGCCATCAGGGACTGTGAGCGGGAGATCGACTGGTGGAGTAACTCCCTGGCGTGCCAGAGGGAAAGGCGTCAGGGAGATACCCCACAACTGGGGGCGGAACCCCTGGCCTGTTGGGCAGAGGAGGGGGAACTGAGGGATGGGGAGGGTTGGGAGAGGGTCCCTGCTCAGTGTCGTGAGCAAACCCCCCCTCTGCCTGTCGCGTGTCCCCGCATTCCCCTGAGCAATAGGTTTGCAGCCTTGGACATTGAAGGGGAGGTAGGTGGGGAGGCGCAGGAAGGTTCCCCTGAGAGGTTTCCAAGGGCGAGGCAGTTGACTCTGCGCATTCAGACTGCCTCTGCCAGGAAAGAAAGGAGGGTGCTTGTGGTAGGCGACTCCATTCTCAGAGGAACGGAGGGGCCCATTTGCAGACCGGACCCGAGCCGCAGGGAAGTGTGCTGCCTCCCTGGGGCCCGGG
>WKFP01014674.1:0-35949 GCA_011057875.1 Pterocles orientalis | reverse complement strand
GCTGCTGGATGTCACATCTGGCAGGAATATTCTAACGCACACTACCCAGCTTTATCTCCCCTTGTTAGCAGGCACACCCAACCCATCATGAAAATGTCAACAGAACAGCCAGAGAGCTGTGTCCACATGGGAAGATGCTGGCACAAAAGACACACTGATAAGAACAGAGGAAATATTTGGAGAACCAAGCCCAAAAATCAACCTTCCCCCTCAATCTAAACCACGTGTACTACATTCATTGCACCAGTACGAAACCTTGAACCTTATTTGATTAGGGTTCCTGGCAACACTAACTATGTCCTGGCAACAATGATGAAGTTTCTCCTGTTTCCAGCTTGCCAGGAAATGAGGTGCCACTGGGATTGCTATTGTGTGGGACAGAGGAGAAGCTCCAGCTCACGTGAGTGCTCAGCCCCACAAAGAGCATGTCAGTAGATGCAGCACACACTCCACTGCCTCCCAGACTAGCTCAGGGATCCAGCCTTAGCCTTCAGGGATTTCCAGAGGTTTGGCTCAAAACACATCAAAATCTCCCTCCATTTGTGGACCACATAGGTACTCCTGGGAAAATGCAGCTATTGGCACCGAAGGTAACGACAGCCAACAAACGAGTACTTCATGCTCCCCACAGCAACTGGAAAACACAAGCTTAGCAATGGACTGTCCTCAGCACCTCCTCTCTATTATATTTCGAATTCTGGGCAGATATTATCCTTTTGCATAAGAACACAAAAATGCAGTCACTTGACTGGGCATAGACAAGCCTACGTCTTACAACGTCATATATTACCAAAGCGAAGCGTAAGAGTGCTCACGGAGAATTATCACTTGCATTTCTAGCTTTTCGGGAAATACAGGCTCCACTTTTAATTATTATAGTATCTCTACAGGACTTTATTTTGCTAAGACAACTACGGCAGAAAGGAAGAAGTATTCTGCCTACCTCTATCTCCAGTTACATCAGGTCTCTGCTTTAAATAACCACCAGTAAAATTACTTACACCAAGAACATGCCTTTATCAAGTGCCATATGCTTCATTTCTCACTATTAAGTAATTAATTGCTCTCTGAAGATACTTTAGGGGCTTAAAGGTCATATTCTATTTTTTTTAATCCTCTTAATACTCTACCAGGGAAGACTTACAGAGGCCAACACAGGAAAATATCAACTGATTCTATAGGCAGTTTGTGATGGGTTTGCCCTTGGCTGGGGGCCAACTCACATACACCCGTTCACCCAGTGCCCCCCACCTGAGGATAGGGGAGAGAATTAAAGGGGTAAAGAGAAAAAAGGACTCGTGGGTTGAGATAAGGACAATTTAATAACTAAACTACAACAATATTGAAAATAATACTATATACAAATATACAAATGAGTGACACACAGTGACACTGCCCCCCCACGCGATGATCAAGGCTCAGACTGTTCCCAGCTAATGATCCCGGAGCAGGGAGAGTCCCGAAACCGCACTCACAGAACTTAGACAACAGTCCCAGCGTCCCAGACCGAGAGCTGACCAGGGTGGAGGGGGGGAAGGCCTCAGGAGAACGACCACCTGGAACAAGATGACCTGGAGCAAAAGAGATCCAGAACCAAAAAGGGATGATCTTCTGGAGGATCCTCACCTATATACTGGGCATGACGTGTATGGTATGGAATAGATTATTGGCCACTCTGGGTCTCAATCCCGACCCTAAAATCAAATCTTGGGCTGGTAACTGGGGCTGTGCTCCCTCCCAGCTTCTCTGGTCTGCAGACCTTGGCAGCCGCATAAACATCACTTCTTATCAGCTCTCTTCTGAGCACAAATCCAAAACACAGCCTCTTGCTATTAAGAAAGTTAACTCTGCCTCAGCTGAACCTAGGACACAGTTTTACATTTAACTGTCGTATTTATAAACACCACACCCACTATTATTTTGTTTCTGCTGCTGTTTGTTAACAAAGAAAAGAAATCCCCCATTCACATGCAGACTGCGTAAGCAATGCATACTATCCCCTTGATCTATTCACTCAAATTGTCTAAGGTGTCATTACAGCCTCAGATAAAATTCATTTTGATAGACACTCTGATCCTTGCGAATGAAAGGAAATGTTAGCTTACATTTCATGAGGCTACTAGAAGCACAGTTTTCAACCAGCACCGTTTTCAACCACTGTCTACACAGATCATTTGCCACAAACTATAAAACCATTAAACTGTGTATTTTTTCCCTTCCTATGTGAATACCAGAGTACTCCAAGGCCTTACAATTCTTAAGAGGAGGGCTACCTGTTTAAATTGCTTTGTAGACCTACCATCCACGAACATCTATTCAAAGACCAAACTAGTTTGGACCAAGCACAGTATTTATTAAATACCATCACAGAATGTTGCAATCTTTAAATCCCAAAAAGTCTACTCGGAAGCTTAATGCATAATGAAAATGACCGCTTACTAATCATGTAGGTAGTATTAAAAAATCCAGTTTCTTCTCAAATTCTGAATATTAAGACTTTCAACTCATACTTAAATAAATTGAGAAAATACTATTGTTTACAGTTTCAAAGAATTCAAGGAAAATAAGTTAGAAACAAACATCTTCAGCCAACTTAACCACTGTCTGTGAAAAATCAAATGTTCATTCATTAGTTACCGAAAATGCTAATTACACTGTTCCCTTTCCAACACCTTGGCATTGTATTCCAGTGTGTCAAAGATGCAATGTTCGCAGTCTTCCAGAGACGGAAGAAACTAATATAATTACCTTCTTATTAGCTCAACGTAAAGATTTACTACAGTTTGTTTCACTCCTACCAGAGAGACCCCCCACCACAAGCCAGAACAGTTATGTATCAAAGTACTGATGAGACTTCCACAAGGAAGCTTCTCTCCTCTTTAGCAGGTCTATCTCACAATCCAGGCTTTAAATACCAAAAACTATTTGCCTCCAAGCACAGAAGTCTGAGGCTATGATAAACCACCTCTCAAGGCAGAAAAGACTATTTGACTAATTGTTTTCTGCTTGATGAAAGAAAAGAAATAAGAATTACGCTTCTGAGAGCAACATTTCATCATAAGGCCAAGGCAAAGCCAGTAAGACTGATAGCTGCATCCCAGCAGGCTTGTTCTCTCTTTTCTTTAAGTGGTTAGCTGTGTTTGACAGCTAAAGTACTTACTTTAGTTTCACTGAAGTAAATATATTAGCAGGATTACATCATATGATAGGCAGTAATATTAATGTGCTTTTTTTCCACAACTGTAATTGTCCTGTAGTTTTAACAGGTAACACTGAAAATAATTAGAGGTTTGCAAAGTCAGCCTAACAAATTCAAATTTAAATTAGAACACATGAAAGAAGAAAAAAAAAGACAGTGACAGAACAAGCAACCACCATGACGAAGTGTTGAATAACTGTGAAGACATTCAGTAAATATCACGCTACACATCATACACTGCACTGCAGATGCTACTCAGTAGTGCTCAAGCCTGTGAGCCCTTAAGCACTAATATTTTCTCTAGGAGACATTTTAAGTACTCCAGAGTTCTATGAAGCTGCCGTATTTAGAGCTGCTAAAGGGAAATCTCTCAAATCTGAGCTCAAATGCCAGTCACTTACCACACAGTACATCCAGCTTCCAAGCGGCACAAGCTTGGGTCCTGTTTTCAGCGGACTACTGACCACCTTCCTTCGTGCTGTTGTTTCACAAGGGAACAAAGCACAGGCCTGTCTCTCTCCCTCTTCTTCCAATTCACACCTTAGTTACTAAGGAGCTTGAAAGCAACACCAAAGAGCAGATCAAGAATCTGCATGCAACAAGAAAAACTTTGAAGTACTGAATTTATTTTAGGAAAGCAGGTTCACTTTTAAGAAAGTCACATGCAGCAAAGTGGATCCTAAGGTCATGCCCAGAACGAAATTAAGATGCATCTTCAGCCTGACCTTGTCCTTAGAGAAAGGAATTGGCTAGACGGCCGCACTGAGAGTGGTGGTCAATGGCTCAATGTCCAAGTGGAGACCGGTGACAAGTGGTATTCCGCAGGGGTCGGTACTGGGACCAGTGTTGTTTAACATCTTTGTTGGAGACATGGACAGTGGGATGGAGTGCACCCTCAGCAAGTTTGCTGATGACACCAAGCTGTGTGGTGTGGTGGACACGCTGGAGGGAAGGGATGCCATCCAGAGGGACCTGTGGACAAGCTGGAGAGGTGGGCCCATGCAAACCTCATGAAATTTAATAAGTCCAAGTGCAAGGTCCTGCACATGTGTCGAGGCAATCCCAAGCACAAATACAGGCTGGGCGGAGAACGGATAGAGAGCAGCTCTGAGGAGAAGGACTTGGGGGTATTGGTGGATGAGAAGCTCAACATGAGCTGGCAGTGTGCACTTGCAGCGCAGAAAGCCAACCGTGTCCTGGGCTGCATCAAAACAAGTATTAGCAGCAGGTCAAGGGAGGTGATTCTCCCCCTCTACTCTGCTCTCGTGAGACCCCACCTGGAGTACTGTGTTCAGATGTGGGGCCCCCAATATAAAAAAGACATGGACCTGTTGGAGAGAGTCCAGAGGAGAGCCACAAAATTAATCAGAGGGCTGGAGCACCTCCCCTATGAGGACAGGCTGAAAGAGTTGGGGTTGTTCAGCCTGGAGAAGAGAAGGCTCCGAGGAGACTTAATAGCAGCCTTCCAGTACCTGAAGGGGGCTACAGGAGAGACGGGGAGGCACTCTTTTTCAGGGAGTGTAGTAAGAGGACAAGGGGTAATGGGTATAAGCTGAAAGAGGGCAGATTTAGACAAGATATTAGGAAGACATTTTCCTGTGAGGGTGGTGAGGCAGTGGCCCAGGTTGCCCAGAGAAGCTGTGGATGCCCCATCCCTGGAGGGGTTCAAGGCCAGGCTGGATGAGGCTTTGGGCAACCTGGGCTAGTGGGAGGTGTCCCTGCCCATGACAGGGGGGTTGGAACTCAATGATCTTTAAGGTCCTTTCCAACCCAAACCATTCTGTGATTCTATGATCCTATAAAGCAAAGCAGCACCAGTCAGTGGGCCTGGCACTCAATGGATCTCTGTAGTGAAACTACACACACAAAAGGGCATATGCACTACAACAGTCAACCTGGAGAAGGCTACCAAGTTATAAAAGCATGAAGGAGAGGTCTCATCCGAGAATCATGTCTTTAGCAGAGCAACAAGCACAAAGGAGACCTTTAAAGAAGACCAATATCCCTGAATATTATACAAGACCCAAGAGAAACTACAACAATGCAATAGAAGTTACTGACGGGGGGAACCCTCAACAGAGTTAAAAGATACTAGCCCTGCATCCACGCAACATACAGCCAGAGACCTGCAGAACCAGAGTCTCCCAGCACTGTCCTGAGCTGCCTCTTGCAAAGCCTCTTCTGCTTTCATGAAATGGATTTCATGGCTTACATTGCTTCACCCAACAGTGTTGAGCCACTATTGATGGCAGTCAACCAACCTGCACCCAAGCTATCAGGTGTAACTGCAGTCACAGTAAGACATTTAGAGTCATGAAGAGCTAAAAAGGCCCTTTGTATTTTCAATAGTACAGTTTGTGATTCTTAATGGCTAGGTTTCACTAGTTAGAAGCCTCAAACCACTTTTAAGACTAAAGAGATGAAATAACACAGGCAGCATCACCAACCCCAATCAGCATCAATCATTCTCTTTCAGAACAATTTTTCCATTGACAATGACAGTCACCCCTCTCAAGTAACGAAGGCACATTAACTTATAAAAAAATGAGCTCATATGGCATAAATTAATCTAGAACAGGGCTAAACTATACCCGCAGACCAAGAGAGCTGGAGTTAGTGAATCCCTACTGTGGTATGAAAATGATGAAGGAAATTAGATGTTAGAACAATAGACTCAAGTCTCTTCCTTTAGAAAGAAGAATTACACTTGTGACATTACAAAAGCAATATCATCACTATCTTCTTTACAAACTCCTGGTCTAAGAACTATAAAACAAGTCTTTCCAGGCTGAACTTTGACACAAGTTCTCACTGCAAGATAAGATCTCTATCTTTGAAAGGCTAATGGAGTTGGGCAAGGAGGAGGAGGAATGGTTTGTAACACAATGTTCACTTTAAAGCCTTTATTTTACTTTCCCAAGAAAATACAAGCATTTGCATGAAATTAATCCTGGTTGATTTTTATGTATTTTCATTAAAATGTTGAAGATGTGTGGGTTCTTGGTATTTTGTTTTGAAATGAGAGGTACTTAATCAACGGGGAGTGGAACAGAAAGTTATTCCTAAAACACTAAGTATGAAAAAGCTATCTCTATTTTTTTTCAGTTTTACTTTGGAAGACAACAGCCCTCTGCATGATTAATATGTTTCACTGCTTTCTTGACAGTTATTTGCATTTGCCTCCTAATCCATTAGCATACGACAACTCTTTCATATTGTTCTAATGCAAGTCCCAAACAAGGGGTCATGGCCCCAAGTAGGGTGACAGCAGTTATGGCTGGGGTCACGAGCCCAACAGATGTACACTTGTTTATAACAGTATCTGGAGTCACATGGACCACAAAAAGCAAAGCTCAAAACAGTAAGGCTTTGAAACAGCTGTTGTATTTAAAGCAGGCGTTTCATGACAGTCCTACCTGATACCAAAGCAAGAGAAATGGTAACTATGCCGAAGTTGTTATTAATAATGAATATTTGGTGCCTTATACGCATAACTGTAGCAGCTATGGTGGTAGATTTTGTACTACTCAATTTAGTAATGAACTTAAAGCCAGAAGTAACACACATGATACATCTGCCATCACAGAAGAGAAGCCAGCTGGCAACTGCCAAAAATTCACTGAAAGGAGCTCCAGAAATCTCACAATCTAGTGATTTCATATAAAAGTGTTGTTTAATTTAAATATTGTTACTCAAAATCAAAAAGAGTATTCCAAGTGAGGTACTGATACAACTTGACAAAAATCTCCATAAAGGTTGGGAAAGGTTTTTTTGTTTGTTTCTAGAGAGTTCATCTAAGTTGGAGAAGAAATCGGAATCTATACAGCTCCTCTTATTTTATTTCTAAGCCCTTCTTGAGGCCTCCTGGCTACACCTATATTACCATGTCAGGCTGCCCACTAGAAGCAGATGAGTAGAGCAACACAGGTGGTATAAAGGAACCAACATTTGCACAATGCACATTATATTTTTGGGGACTCAAATATGTCCTCATGATGGAGAAGGGACTGGGAGGTGAAGTGCTGTAAGCACACTCTGGAAATGAATCTTCTAGTTTGGTGTTATCCAAAAGGAATCCAACTTGTGCTATCAAGATTGCCCCGCAACATGGACCAACACGGTCATGTTCAGCCCTGACTGCAGCCCAGAAGTGAGCTCCTGAGCCAAACTAAAGCATTAAACATGGCAACGAATGACTGCACCTCGAAACTTTCACTGCAAAGCACTGCATCTGCTATGGATCATTATGGGGTGAATCAAAGATACTTTGATGAATTGAAAAAATTACATGTATTTTAGCCAAATGCAAGAAGTAAAACTAAATACTCAGTCCTGCAACTACAATGGAATACATAAGTCCATATCCTTTCTTCCCTCCTCCTCTTAAACACTGCTGGGAATTATTTTCCTGTGGTGGAAGCCACACTTCATACTAATACCCACTGGCATACGAAAAGTGTGGGTTGCTAGAAAACCTTCTGCCTTCTGTCACATGTTGTTAAATAAAATATGTTCACGCTTAGAATTTAAAGATGTTTAAAAAAGAGCTGGTAAAAGCATAAGCAAACTGCTGGGAGCTGGTCTCCTCTGCTTTCATTTTCCACATTTAGGAGCACCAGCCTATGCAATACCTTTTGCTTTGAAGCTTAGAAGATACGTTGGTTTTTTTTAATCCAGAAATCACACCTATCATGGGCTTACATATTTATTTTTAAGAAATCATAAGTACCTCTCACTGCTCAATACAGCTACAGAAAAGTTTGACAAAGAAGTTTAGCAGCTTCTTTTGGAACCTCCACAGAGATGATTGCTGATGCTCAAACTCAAATTTTCACACAGGAGTGACAAGTTCTCCCCTGCTCACATATTCAACTAAGCATCCTGACCTGACACTAGAATACTAGGAATATTTAGCAATTATTTTAGTGGGAAAGAATATGTTTGCTTCATTAAGTAGACCATGAAAGATGGAAATGCTCCTTTATGGTACTGAGAAAAAAAAATAATAAATTTGTGTCTTTTTCAAGCAGCAAGATATGGAAAATATAAAAGTAGCAGACTACATCAACAGCAGGGTGGTCATGCACTAGGTTCTCACTAGATGTATCACCCCTATGAGTCAACCCCCTTTCCATGAATACAACAAAACCTCAAGGTACCGATTCTAAAATCAGCAATAGAAAAATTGCCAATGCAATGTATCTGAAGAGAAACAAATCTATAACTCTGACGCTTCCAAATAAGCACACACACAATATGCATGCAGACTCACAATCACGAAAGACCATCTAAATCATACCAAAAAGTTCAGGTTACTCATTTAACTTCAGGGTGATATAAGCAATTTTGACATCCCCTGACTTCTACTTCCCCAGGCAGAAAAAAACCCCTCAGTTTGTACCTTGCGTTCAAAGTTGCAGAGACAACTTTAAAATAACAGATAAATGCAAACCAACAAAGTCATATTCCCGGGGCTGCAGGTATGGAGGTCTGAAACTATCAGCTGAGGTATGAGCTTCCCTAGCCGTCTCAGTCATTAAAATTCACCAGGCTCCCAAGTATCTTTCAAAGCCTCTACAACTGTCAAAACACAATTTACCTTTTTCTGCGTTGCCAAAGTATGCAGTATTTCCCCGTTAATTTATACAAAGCAGTGAGCTGTCAAGATGAGAGGCTGCAGTACACCACAGTTAAGATACAGAAACACTGTCAAATAGTCAGAAATTAAAGATGTATCTCACACCACCTCAAAACTAGAGTGCCAACTGCTTGGCAAAACAGAACAGGAAAACAAAATCATGTTTGGCAAAAAAAAAAAAAAATTGTCTGTGAAGGTCTTTATACCACAGGTCCAGCCCCTATGAGAGTGTATGTCTGTATTACCTGTTAAGCATCACTATTATTTTTTCCATACAAATAGCTTTGCACTGATTAGGTTTGCAAAAGGAGAGGAATTTGCAAGGCAGAGATTATAACGGGGAACAGAATATGTATGAATTCATACTGGTTAACACTGGTGCTGTGCTTCGTCCAGAAATCAAGAGCAGTGGTAGGAAGCAAGAGGAATAAAGAGCAATGAAGTCTCAAAGCAGAAAGAAATGACACCCATACCATTACTGCTCTCTGGGTAAAAAGGTTCAGACCCTACAGCGTGGGATGCAAAACCTGTATGGGAACATGATGTGCTTGGCCAGACTGAGCTCTGCTGGGTCCTCAGCTCTCACCTCCTCATCTGCAGAAGAGCCCTTTCAAAACACACTTAGTATACATAAAACACTCATGATCCAAAGTGAAAAATTAATTTCTAAAATAGTTTTTATATGTCTTAGTGAACTGCTCCTTAGAGAAAACAAGATTAAATAAAACTGAAGATTGAGTTCCCACTTACAGCCCATATTAGACAAAGGTACTGGCGCTCCACACCCTCACATCAAGACTGAAGGGTTTCTGAGTTCAAAAGCTTAACATCTGAAGTTCTTCTCTCCTTGCCTCCTCATTTCTCTCACACCCTCTCCTCCTGCCCCATTATCTTGAAGTTTTAGAGCATGGTCTCTAAAAACCACGCAGAAGGTAACAGGTGTTCTATTCCCCATGAAAATTTTGGCATAATACTTCTAGAAGAAAAAGGCAAAGTTCTCATTTTTCAAATAAGCATTCTAGCAGCTGAGCCTTGAAAAATGGGTCAGAAACAAGCGAGAAAAGTAATGGCATAATCAAAGTCATCTTACTCTGCATGCTATTTGTTCTTCTCTACGTGCTACATACATATATGGCTGTATTTACCCACTGAGGCTGATGAGCAGTTAAAAGACGCAATTGTGTCTCATGAAAAGAAATATATTCTCTACCTCCGTGAAAGAGAAATTGCAGTTGAACAAACAGCGAAGGCTTAAAACATTTTCATTATGCAGGTCCTCAGTCTGCAGGCCCTTCCCAACATGGAACTGGAACACACAATGGGTAACAGCAAGTGCTCTAAAACAAATACTGCTGCTTGAGATAACACAGCCTCCTTCGCCTTGTTTATATAGGGCTTTTCTCCCCCACCCTTTAAATCCTCTTACTCTATTTTGGAAAAAAAACCCAACAACCAAAAAAAAACCACAACAACAACAGAAAAAGCATTGTTTCCCCAGAACGCTGTTATCCTCTAACGCTATGAAGAGCGCTGCTGCTAGCGATGAACTGGAACTATTGTTCAGTTCCTGTAACTCAATTGCTTTCTCCCATCCCCTTGAGAAAATAGTTCACAAATCCCTCCAAAGGGATAGATAATATTTATATTACCATTAGTAATATAAACACGATCTGGCTGTATTTACAAATGGAAGTTGTATAACTGTGTGCCATCCTCTCAGATGAGCAAAACAGATAAGTTACATGTACTTTGAGACAGAAAACTAGTCTGTTGGTCTCTGTTTCTAGCTTAAGACAGAAGTTTAACAGTGGCATAAATCCCCACCCCAGGGCAGCAAATGTGACAGACACAAACCCTGAGCTGCTACCACCCTGCAGCCTTCTGCCAGCTCTCCCCAAGCCTGAAACCAAGATGCTCTCAAAAGAGCAGCACTGGAAACTGCAACGGACAAGGGACCACAAATCCCACGGCTGCTTTAAGTCAGAGAAAGAACCATGAAGAGCTAAGAAATAAGCCACCCCGCAATGCACAGCCAGGTACAGCCGCCACCCTGCTGCAAACTGGGAAACCAGCATCCCACACCTTGGGGGAGAGGCAAGGCTTTACACTTGGTTGCAGATTTTTTTTTATTTTTTTTTTGAGCACACTGTTTCACAAGCTATATCCTGGGCTTTGTAACAAACAGAGACAAACAAACTAGGAAAAAAAATACATAGCAGGAAGTTAAAAATAAGCACTAATTTTGATTAGGTTTTTGCATTATTCATTGTGTACTGGTTAGGAAAAAAAAAGAAAGAGGAGAGACATTTTTACAGTAGCATTGCCTTGCAAAGAAGTGTTTGCGAGCGGAACACTGTATTTGGTAAAATGTCAATCTCTGCCATTGTTATCCATCACCTTTTTTTTCTGTTTACAGTGGAAATGATATCTTGTGATTAATCCCAGGTCAAAAGGAGGGTGCAATACTAGCATATGCTCTCTCCACTTATGCTCCATGCATAAACAAGTACTTTAAGGTTTGGTCTAAGAACTTAGAAAACACCTCATGCTGAATGTGTCTTCAAGTAAGGAGTTTCATTCAGATTGGGAAATGCTTTGTAATGAAAAAATCAGATGTACTCCATTTAACTCTTAATTATAACAACACTATAAGCAAGACTTAGGAAAAGCACAAGCGCTTACATATCAAAGTGCTGGTTTTTGACACTGTCTTAGAAATCAAGGTAAAAATAACTAGTATCGCCATGATAATCAATTGCGATAAGAGCATTAGCTGGATGAAGAGTTAGTTACCCAATGTATTTCATACACTTCACAAAGACAGCTTGGCTTTTCTGCTTGTTAAATCTGTTCTGCAATTGCCTAGACGTTTTTTCATGTTTTTATCTTTAAAAATATGAAACAGTATTTTGCCAGCACATCTCAACTAGAGGCACCTTACGCGTAATCTTCAGAATATTTCTGCTTTTTCTGACAGTGAAAGTCTTCTCTAAATTGTCAATATGATACAGCCTGGTTTAACAGATTAATAGCACGGATTTTTAAAGCAGCTTTCAAGTTCTCTTACATCCATTAAGTGAATGCTAATCGGTTACATTCACTGTGTTTAAAATGGTTTTTGGTGTTTTCTGGAGTTGTTTTCCTATTCTTCTGCTATGACAATGTTTGTGACACCGAGTCATTTCCAATTCATTTACAGCAAGAAACACAGTAATCATGTTCAAAGTACTCTGCAAACAAACAAACAAACCATTGGGAAAGGGAAAAAAGGAAACACCAGTTCAAATAGCAAAACATACACCACCGAGTCCACCATCCAGTCACTATATATATCTTGACGGCAAAAAGGACAAAGTTTCAGCTCTAAAATACAGATAACAGTATTATCAATTTACAGCATCTTTTGAAAGCTCCTGGAATATACCAGACTTTCAAAAAGAAGCGTTTATAAACCAAACTCCTTCAAAAATCAGACAAAAATTTTAAAAGTCATACAAAAGCAGAAATAAAGTGGAATCACATTGCAGTTTCAGGGCAAATTAAGCTAAATTTATGGATCTGAAGAAAAGGAAGTGTGTCAGAATTTCTAGAGACACACTATATTAAAATAATAGGACAAGTGACTCAATGCCATATGAATGATCATAACCAATTAGAAGAAGAAAAAAATAGAAGGACAAAACCACAAATTCATGCTTAAAAATCCTTGAAAATTAACCAAGGCACTAGAATTGATCACTGATCTGTCACTCACAAGCAGTAAGCCCATGTCACACTCAGCACCTTTCCAGGAAGCTGCAACCACCAGGAAAAGGCATGATTGCATCCCTCGCCACCCTCCACATGTCCTGGCACAGAAACCATTGTTATGGGTTTCCTGCTTCAGAAGACTAACATGTAAAATAAAAATAAGCATCTCTTCGAAATAACACACAGACCACGCAGCTTTGCAGTCAGTTTCTAAGACAAGGCCAGTTGGAATATCCAGGTACTGTTTCAGAAACATGAAAGATACTTAAAGTCTGATCCTATTGTGACTATTTGTAGACATTCCTGATGAAAAGCTGCACCATTCCCTTCTAGACTCTGGCAAAGAGGTGAGAAGATTACACAGGCAGAATGTTAAAAAAACCATACACACCCCCCCTCCCTTGGGAACACCCATACGGCATTAGGGCTAATGAGAAAGAATAAATTCCTAACAAACAGACAAAAGGCAGAGTTTACTGGGGCAAGCTAGAGCAGCAAAATGAATATTCAGTCTCCTCTCTCCCTTCTATGGGGCTGATGGATGTACAGGGTATCAGGGGACAAGAGTGGGCAGGTTTCCTCGGGCATAGACAAGCCAGAATACCTCCCACACGCATACAAAGCCATATGAGCCCAGAGACAGTGACACTTTTGTAGTGACATGAGACCAGCAGACAAAACAGCTGGATGGTATTTAGAATCCATAGCATGATCCCTGGAGGTGTTCAAGAAACATGTAGATGTGGTGCTTCGGGACATGGTTTAGTGAGTTAGGTGGTGTTGGGTTGACAGTTGGACTTGATGACCCTTGAAGTCTTTTCCAACCTTAATGATTCTATAATTTTTTTAAAAATAAAAATCTTACAATGTAGGCTGAGCTTTTGGAGCTGATGAATTGCATTGTCATTCAATATATATAAAAATCAATATATGGTATAGAAGGATATTTCAGATACAATTCATTGTCTTCAGAAGGAACCAAGTTAATAAGTCTTTCAGTGATTTCTGAAAAGCTATCACAAGCTTGATGGACTCCAAGTTCATGGAAAGAGTTAATAAAAGCATTTCAATCACAGCTGATGGGTGAGGGCAAGAGAGGATAAATCACGTGGCATCCCTGTTCAGCACATTACCAAAAGCCACCACCTTATTGCAATAAGAAAGAAAATTGGGAAGTTTTATTTTAGAGGCAACACAATGACCCGAACCATGCCTGGGTAACAGAATCTCCTGCTTATAGTCTTCTGCTGTGCTTTATTAGCATCCTACAGATCTAGAGTTCAAGGCATTCTGCTATAATGGTAGAGTTTGGACAAAAATGCCTACAGGAGGCAGGATAAGTTCTCCAGGCAGTCATTTGGGTTGACAGTTGGACTTGATGATCCTTGAGGTCTTTTCCAACCTTAATGATTCTATGATTTTTAAGACTTGGAGAGAAGGGCCACATGAAAGACCTTAATTTCTGTTCTTTGTACAACTTCACTTGTTCTTCCTGTAGTAAACTCACAAGTGAGGATCATCATCACCACCAGGACAAGACCAGAATTTCTCAGCTAAAAAGCAAAGAATGCTTGTGAGCAAAGAGGAAAAAAATAGAAGCGTGCAGACCAAGATGAATACTGGCAGAGAAACCAACTGAGCTGCGATAAACAGTTAGGGGGAAGGGGGAGTACTTGCCACAGCATCACCAGCTTGCTTCTGCTGCAACAACAGCATCTAGCTGATCTCGCTACAGAGCTGAATTGAATCAACTGAACAGGAAGTAGAAAGGGAAAAGTAGACAAGATATGATTTATTATGTACTATATAAGTACCACTGGTTTAACTGTCTGCATTTCAGCACATCCTGACAAAGAGAAAGAAAAAAAAAACCACACACCAATATTCATCATAAAGCAATGGTTCTTAAAGGGGAAAAAAAAAATAAAACAACCACCCCACCAGAAACAAAGCTGTACTTGCTGCTTAATTGAAAACCAAATGAAAGCATGTTTCAGGAGAAGTAAAGCAAAGGCATCAGTAGACCTTAGAAAGTTACAAGTTTGTTGCTAAAAATATTTAGGTAAAACAGACCATCTTTTAAATGCTATGAGAATAGCACGTGTCCTGTTCTAATGAGCGGCAAGACTAATAAATCATGAAGAGTGAAATCATCAGCTCCAAGGGGGTTCTACTTCTTCATCCATGACATCTATATGTCACCCTCACAGCAGCCCAGAGGCAATTTCCTTATGCTATTTTTTATGCACGTATTGTTTTAAAACATATCTCTTACAAAATTACACTTGACATTTCTTTAATGGACTGACTTGCACTCTGGCCAACCAGCATCATAGATTTAAAGAAAGACACAACAAAGGTCTTATAAAATTCACCTAATGCTCTATTTTTCCCCTCAATAGAGAGGGAAAACTTCTACCCCCCAGAAAAGGCACTGAAGTAGCTTTTTTACTTATTACCCATAATACTCACTGCACAGGGAGACATTTTTCTCAAGCTTCATCATTAATTTTTCAGGCTTAAAAGCAGTGTAAAATAGTCTATGGTTGTGACCTATATTCACAAAACCAGGGAATGTAAATGTAAACAAAGAAATAACCAGGGAATGATGAAATGTAAATACCCATTCTACCTTCTGAACAGAAATCAAAAGGCTCACCTTAGGGTAAGCTTATACCATGCCTAATTTTTAGGTTAGCCACTGATAAGGGCTGATAAAGATCCCAGCCTGTATCATTTGCCTAGTTGCTCCGGTGCAGTTTTCTTTAACACCTTTGCACACTGCTTGTGGGTAAATAGACTTCAGCTCATGCTATTTCCCTGGGTTTTTTCCCCCTCTCTTACCTTCATCATCTATTTTGTGACATCTGTAGACTCATGTAAGTTGTCCTACTAAAAAAAAAAATAATCAGTTGGATCATTCAGCAGACAAAGCCTGAAAGCTTGTCTCTCCCTATAAACTGAGAGGAGAGGCAGAGGTTTACAGCAGTAAATGAGGACTTTGACAAGGAAGCTGAAACAGTGTTCTGCCAGGGGGTAGGACACCGTCCTTCCCCACCCCACTCCTGCCCAAGGACTGCCATCTGTGTAGCTGAGCCAGCAGAAGAAAACACATGCCCTTGCCACTCTCACCATGGTTCAGGCTCAGTACATTAATTTAAACCTGCACAGAGGGCACCATAACACCAAGTCCTAGGACGGATAATAATTGCCTGGATTTTATTTTGATTCACCTTACAGAAAATAATGACTATCAATAGCATTTTTAATGCAACAGCACATAAAAACAACTATCTTAAAAAAAAAATCCTACTTTAAAAGCTGGCAATCTATAGTTTTTGCCCTGCCAATCTCCACTCACAGATGAGCAAATGCCAGTAGGCATGCTACTGAAAAACAGTCTTTCTTCTGCAGGTACCATCCAAGGTGGGAGGTGAAAAGTAGTCAAGAATTTGTCTTCAACACCTGGGTTTTGCAACATTGGTACCTCTACCATCATACATCCAAGCCAGGACATGCACAAAATGAGAGCAGGTCAGCATCTCACAAGGAAGCATTAGATGGGTCTTGGTCCAGTGAGCTCTAGGAGACAGCACCCCCCCCAGATGCTATTAGAAGTCAGGAATGAAGATTCAACAATAATTCACAACCTGACTCTGGCATCCTACCCAAAGGCTTCAAACTACAGCCCTTTCACAGCAGAAATAATTTTGCTGCCACAGTGACAGCAGTTTCCACAGGCACTGAGCAAATGCGGAAAAACACTTTGCAAATAAATGGCTGCAAGATCTTCAGTTATCACACAAATTCCTTAGGACTCGAAATCAATATTTGAGACACACATCCTAGGGTTCTGCATCAAAAAGGAAAAAAAAACCCCACACACTTCTGAAGATAGGGAAAGACGGAAAAGTGTGTCTGGCTGCTTAAAACTCTCATTACTATTTGTAATAGCTCAGAAAATTCACGAGCACGTATCTTCTTCCATCAGTCTCTACAGCTGTTTGTTTCATTCCAGCAACTCTAGAAGTGACTAACACTGTAAGTATGTGACAGCCACGCTACAGCACAACCAGTGCCTACATGCTGGGACCTGAAAGGCTTTGGTACAGGATTGGAAAATGAAGTGGTGAGAATTGCATTCGCATGTCAGAGGCAACTCTCAAGTCTTTGGGGGCTATTCACACACTTTTCCCAAAGCCCTCAAAGAATACTAGGAACTTATTGCTGGCTACTCCTTCAAACCATGGAAATGGGGCACTCACAGGATAAGAGACACTGCCCTGCAGAAGCTGCAAGCCCAGGAGGATAGATCCTGCCTAGGAACCGCAGAAAGCAAGGTCTCATTTTCCACATCCCCTGCTACTCCAGCAGCATCCCACCTGGCACCAGCTGGCAACCCACTCTCAAGCAGCACAGCAAGAAAATAATTTTGTCAAGCTGCCCGCTGCCTCCAGTCCTCTGCCTGACATCCAGGTCCTTGTTACACAGATACAGTGATATTCACGTGATTTCTGAAGAATTCCTATTATCACCAGGGCTTTCGCCAAGGTCAGACAGCATAACACACAAGAGAACTGAAAAAAAAAAAACCTAAAAACCCCTGCTGCTCTACTCAAAGCAGACAGGGTAATGCTCAGCAGCCCCAGTTTTGAATGCATCTGGTAGTCAAATGTCATTTTTCACAAAGGTCCTTCTCAGCCTCCAGACTAAGGCTGCCGGTGCGGCTCCTCCAGCTACAACCGAGACAATGCAAGCCTCCCCATAACCATCACCGAAGGGAGCTCTAACACACTTCAAACCTTAACAACAGTTAAAACATGGTTTCTCATACTACCTTGCAATAAGAAAACAAGATACCTCAGACCGGATTTGCAAAATTGCTCAACAAGCTTGCTCAAAGAATGATGTGAGCCATGTACCTGCAAATACACCTGAGTTCAGCAAAACAAATAGGACTCATGACCAGAAGTCTGGCTTTCATTGGAATCCTTGGTTTATCACCAGTAGAAAAAAAAAAAACACCACTGCCACAACACCAGAGGAGAGTTTTAAGTATGCACAACTTCACAATGAGTATTTTGCATTATTCTCTCCAAATCTTGGGGCTTTTCAATATATTAACTGGTTAAAAAAAATACTCTTCTCAGTATACTGTTTATTCCACAGAAATAGCACCAGCTAAGAATTCTGCACAATAAATGTTTACGAAACACTGCACGTTAAGGAATACCTAGGGACTCTTCAATACATGAGTTGGTGACAATGGAATAATGGTCAGGGCCAATGCATATTTAAAGGCCCTTTCATATGCCTAAGGCCCCCCTCACCACAGGGCTGCTGTGGCCAGCCCAGTCCCAGGCTGACTGGGGGATCCTTTCTCCACTCTCCGTAAGCCATGCAGCGCAACGGCTCCTGCTGACGCAATCTATCATATTAAAGCCCATCCGTGGGGTTCAGGCCAGGCATCCAGCCAAGACCCCAATATGCTGGGCACACGTGCGAGGGCAAAGAGATATCTAGTCAAACAGAGCTGGCTCCACCGCTGCATACGGCAGCGAGAGAGGGATGGAGCGGCCGCAGAGCTCCCAAATCTTCACGTCAACTCAGATGTATTTGTACGTGCACGTGCCATGATACAGGTCGCTATGAGCTGAGAAAGACTGCAAAATGGCAGCCTAGCCTCCCATACGATTTGGCTCAGAAAGCAGCAAAAAGGCAAGTCTGCACTTGAAATGAAATATTTTTAAAATCAGGAGCGTTTTCCACTTCACTCCCAGCCGCCATGAAAAGGCCTCTCAGCCGAAACCAAAGCGAGTGACCACTGTGAGAACACAGCAGGAGCCAATGCGCAGGAAAGGCTGCTTAAGGCACCTGCTGAAATAGCCAAAAAAATTTAGAGGAAAGTATTTTCTTTCTCATCTTGCTTCAGGATTACAGCTACACTGCAAATGAGGGGAGGTTAAAATGTTCTGTAATGTACGCAGAGGGAAAAACTGTAATTTTAACTTGATTGCATTCCTTTAAAGCACCAATTTCAGCACATCATTCTCTAACAAACTTGTTCAGATTATCATCTGCACCCACACCACAAATGCTTCCCACAATCAAAATAGCGTTTATCAAACATGCACAAATCTTTAAAAGAAAAAGTAATAGCTTTAAGGGATACATGCACCTAAAAAAAGCCAATTTTTAAAAAATGTATTGCCCTCAATTTGTATTTGCATAATATTACTGACTCCAAAATAGTCAAAACGCAATACAATCCATTAATCGCCGCCTGTGATCAACACGTAATATATGTTTTAATTTCATGCTACCTTGTATTAGCCAAAAAATATATACTTTTTGATTGTTTGAAATATTAAATAATTAGAAGACTCATCACTGAGGTACAAAGACGGGTGTATCAAATTCTGTGAGTTTATTGCTTTATCAGCTGGTTACGAGCAGGATAAGGCTTTCAAAAAGGTTCTGCAAAGGGTTGTATTATTGAGCAGTTATGTTATTCAGCAGTTTTCTGAAACTATTAAGTTACACTCGCATCTCCCTCCCCTCACAAATTGTAGGTCTTTGTTAAAACATTTTTTTAGCTTTTACCATGGCAAAGAAAAAAAAAAAAAAAAAAAAAAAAAAAGGGGGGGGGGGCTGGTGGACAACAGCCTGGAAGGGAACAAGCAAAGGCTTCACAGGCTGCCCTGCAAGATTTTCATTTCAAGGTCTGCACAAATTAAAAAAAAAAATTTAAAAACACCAAAAAAAACCCCACACCAACACTAAATTGAAAAAAGAATGTGAAGTGCGTTTGGTTTCGAGGTCCTACGACTCATGTTTCTGCGAGGACACAGACAATGTGGAACTGGGGTCTGTTCATGGATCTTCAAGTTGTACAAAGACTGAAATCATACGATTTAAAAAAAAGTCTCCTCCTTTTATGGCAGAGCGGTAGGTGACAGCATGTGGAACCCATATGAAAGGACAGCTGTTTTGAAGAAAAGAACTAACTCCTCCTTCAAACCCAGAGCAGAAATATTTCTTCACTTTCTGCTGAGGAATTTTTCCCATCATGCAAGAAGAGCACACAACAAAGATCACTAAATGTAGGAAAAGTTTTTTAGTTTGAGCTGGGTAATTTTGTTAGACAACACTTGGAACCAGAAGTCTGAGTCATCATCTAAATAGTTCAAATGACCCGTATTTACAATCACATTATTTTTAGCTCAAGTAAATTAATACATGTCTAAATTCTCCAGAAATACATTTTTTGCCTGCATTATATGAATACAACAAGACAGAGCTAGTGAAAGTATAGTTTCTTACTGAGACAGCACAGTGATGCAGGTGTTAAAGCACTGGACCAGAACACACCAGTCAGCCAGTATGTCACGACTATCAAAAATAAACTTCTGATTAGGACTCCTTTGAAAGTACATCTTTAAAAAAAGACAGACCTACATAAATCTCCATTAGGTACTTTTAATTGGATAGAGAAATGAACTGTGACTCTCTCAAGACATCTCTTATTAAAAAATGAGCAACTGATACCTCTGCATTTCTTCACTGAAGAGAAATTAGGAAAAAAAATTCTCTCAACCACCTTTCAAAATGCAGTCCTGATATCTTTGGATTCAAAAAGACTTATCAACATATTATCCTCTATTCAACACAAGAGGAATCACTCACTGAACAAGAAAAGAGCTCTTAATAAATCCGATTTTTATGCAATATTCAACTTCCATCTGATACCACAAACAAGACCCAATTCATCAGACATATCAGGTGCTACCAGCAAGGGTAGCAGGGGCTGTTTAAACAGGCAGGGCTCTACATTATTCTCCTTTTTTCCTTTCAGCATAGCTCTAGCAATGCAGCACAGAGGTTTCTGTCCGGCTATCAAGTGCTAACTTCTCATAAGCCCTCTCCTTCCCAAGCTCACTCTGAAGGGGAAAGGGCAGCTTGCAGCAAAGCCATCCATCACTTTCCCTAACGAGAATTTTGAACGCAGCCACTCCTCTCAGGCAGAGCCCCCAACACAAATAGCCTGAAGTATGCCATTTACACTCAGAGCCAAGCACTATGGCAAAAGGGCCACATGCTTGTGAATTCCTTTTTGACATCAGAGAAGAAAAAAATAAAATAAAAAAAACACCTCAACAAGCATAGGTAAGCTGTTCTTCCAAAATCCATCAAAACAAAGGCATTTTTCTAGCAACCCTCAACATCAGAGTAACATCTGGTGTAAGCCAGAGAGATTTTGCTCCCCTCACCAAGTTCTGCCGCCTTTTATTTGAGGCTGCTGGCTACAAACAATGAATAAAAAGTGTAAATACCTGTGAGAATGATTCCCGTTACTCATTTCTTTACAAATAAGCCCTGTTTTGCAGCTCGAGTCAAATAAACTGCCCACATGGATTTTGCAAAGCCTTGGGGGCATTGCAACCTCACTCACCCAAACTAAAGGGCATCTTAGAGAGGACAGAGGGCTTGCCATTCAAGAACCTGCTTGACAGAAAAGACTGCTCCGTTAGCACTGCAAAGAATTACTGACTTTGGCACAAACTTCTCAGAATGAGTTTAGTTCCCTGTGTCCGTCTCCTGAAGCCAAACACAGTCAACCATCACCACTGACAAACAGCTTCCAGACCTTCTCACCAGAGAACCAATGTTGAGTTTTGAGGTGCCCAGGGCAGTCAACAGACCCTTGCATCTCCTACAGGAGATCAGCATCACTGGTACTACACAGACTCCCCTAGTTCTATCTTTTTCCCTTCCCAGTTTGTCACCATTATTCCCCAAGGCCGCCTTGGCTTCATCAAGCAAGTGCCATTTCTCTCCTGCTACTTTAGGATTTGGAGAGGTGATGTCCACTTTCTTAAACTGATACACATGTTTAACAAAAAGAGTCATAAAAGACTCTCATGTTGCATCTTGGGAACCAAAGTTGCCATTTATAGCCCAAGTATCATTTTCATCAAGCAGTGGAAACACCCAAGAACTGGATTTTTTTTTTTTTGCCTCACTTTCCTCTTGACACAACTACAAGCCCTTGGTGACTGACGCCAATTTCTAACTGTGCGGACAGACTCCTGCCACTTCTTGAACAGAGTGTCAGCAGGTGACGGCCCATGCACTGTTGATGCTGTTCAATACTTTAACACGGCTAACACAGATCAACCTGATTCCACATCCTTTCTAATACGGACTTCCTAATTTTGACACAGATGCACCGACCCACTAAATGTGGCTACTGAAGGCTAGCCATAGTCAAATCCAGTGCCCAAAACTCAAGTTCACTGAACTTACAAGACCACCTGTATACATTATCATCAGCTATACCACCTCTACAGGGGAAAAACATTTCTGGGATACGCCAGAACTAACAGCTTCTTCAGCCACCCCATTCCTCTGGGACTGGGTTAGAAGGGTTCTGATATTCCCCTTACCTTTTTGATCCTAAGTGACTGTCATACCCCTTCCTCAACAAGTTTAACATCTTAAGAATCGCAATTCAAATGCCTTTAATCAAAATCCTGCCTAGAACAAAGAGATAGTTAAATTGGTAACACAGGCTAGGAATATACTGTCTGGCTGTCCTCTGGATAACTCTCTGAAGTAGCTCTAGTGATTGAAGTCCACATTTAACCAAACCAGACATGCAAGTTTTAGTTTTTCTTTTAAACAGAGTGGAACATAAAGCTTGACTTTTTCTTTTTTTTTTTTTTTCAATTTGGTCATGAACCACAGAAAACATATCTCTAACTAGTGGCTATCACCTGGGCATGTGTGCAATTTGCAAATCATACCCTGAAAGCCAACAATAAAAATACCTCCCATATCTGTAATACACAAGGGGATGCTCCCTGTTCTGAATCTCTCCTCTCAGACACTACATCACAGTTCCCATTAATCCCTGAACCCATCTTTGTCTATCAAGTCTGTATCTAGGCACAGTGACAGCAGCCTCCATCTTACTGTGCTGTACCTACACATCTCACCCAGATAACAGGGAAGAAATCAGGTATTTTCCCTTGTCTTTGGCACAGTTTTAGGGCAGCATCACTAGCTCTTTTGAAATGCACTTGAAGCACCTACTTGCTTTCTTTTTTTTCCTCATCCTCGGGATATATAATATACTCAAAAGGTTGAGGTTGATCGTATCATGAGAGTTAATTTTCATTTTTTTCTGTGAAACTATCAGGGCCCAAAAAATAATCTATAGCTGTCAGAGAAATAGCTTTCAAAAAAAAAAAAAAAAAGTAGCAGCAAACATGCTAAAAGGCAGGCGCTAAGTTTCTACTATAAATACTTGCCAAAATGCTAACAATGCAATAAGAAGATTTGCTTAAATTCCTGTTCCACCAATACCTCGTAGTAAGTACTAAACAATATTCCTTTTTAGTTAGTTATACTAGATACAAAAATAAAAACCAGTCTGTATTTTTAGCCTACAACGAGGACAGAGTATCCCTACTCTGCTGATTCCTGTACTTGCTGAATCCCAGAGGAACGAGCCCTTCCAGCTCTTTGGCCTTCCCTGTCAGCTGGGACAGCTCTGGAGGGGCTACAGCTTTTCAGCTTTATTCTGATGAGTATTTTTTTAACCTCTGAAAAAAAGTTTTCAGTATCTTCAGTGAATACAACATTTAAGTTATAGGTGAAACTGAATTAAAAAAAACAAACAATAAAACACATATATGTGCAGTGGGAGGGTGACAGGGAACACCTAGCACTCGCTTTACATAAACAGCCATGAGTCCTACCAGTAAGGAACAAAGTTTTGGGGCAACAATAGTGTAGAAGAATGGTTACAAGAAAGGGGACATGATCTGATTGCTGTGAGCAATCCAGGCTATGGGGTAGGCTCTGAGGCCTGTGAAGACCTCATAGCCATCGTGAGCTGTCCTTGAACAGTAACTAAAAAGGAATGCAGCAATGGCGTAAACAAGATAACGGAACAGGGTCCAGCTGTTAGTTACTCTCCGCTACGCGTGCACAGCACCCTTGCCCCAATCAGAAATAAATTGTAGGCACGTGGACAACTGCTTGTAACCAATCGCATGCCTGTTGCTTGTGCGTGTTCGGTTTTGCTTTCTATATAATGACAAGGTAAACAGATAATAAAGGAGAACGATCTTACTCACATTGAGATTGCGTCCGGTTCTGTATCCCACTTCGACCAACACAATAGGTTATTTTAACAGATAGTTTAATTCTCCATAGCAGTCCAAAAAGAAAATAGAAAAACTAAACAGAATGTTATCAGCTATTTTATTACTATTATTATTACAGAATGTATATAGAAAAAAAAAAGCTGTCACTACCTAAACCTGGTTTCCTCTCTCAACAGGACACAACAGAACCAGAAAACACAGAACAAAGGGTGAAATCAAAGAAAGTTGATGGCTCCTATGTGTGGCTCCTTTAGCCTCATAACCTTTTCAAAAAGACCATTGAGGGGAGACCATGTAGGGTTTTGCAAGGTCCTAGCTGGCAGAGAAAGGCGAGCAGGAAACAATTACCTTTTTGCTACAACAGCAGAGGGACACTGGAGGAACCCAGCTGATAGCAGGTTCAAAACGAAAAAAAAAAAAGTCTATTTCTTCACATGAAGTCCATTGGGGAATTCAGTGCCACTAGGTGTGGTGAACGCTACCAGTTGCCATTGGTTCAAAAAGTGATGGGAACAAAAATCCTCAGATGATTATTAATAACAAAGACACTTTCACTCAGACAAGTCCAAGGCTCAGAAGCCATAAATCACTGGAAACTGTAAAAGCATAAATAGAAACTCGCACGCTCTTCCCAAAGCACTTGCAGCAGCTCAACGAGGATCTTGAGCATATCAGCCTTTAATCAAACCACTTATATCCCCTAAAATAAAGCTCCTGAGCTATTGATTATAGTCATTGGCTTTGCATATACTGTTGCACTGGGATGTGTCACCAAAAACAACAAAAATGTTCTAATGTATTTATTATTCCTTCTTCCCCCCAAAAAAGATAAAACTTTGTTTGACGAAGTTGTCATCATTCTTGCCCCTGAGCTCTTCCGCTTCCTTACCAACACTGTAAATCCTTCATTTTACAGACAGGCAAAAATATTATTTTCATATTCAAACCATCACAGCAGCCACAGCTACAAATAACCATTTAAAGATTATCACAGAGTAAACAATGCAATCCCTCACCAATGCAGATGTTCACTGAAACTTCCCCTCCCAAAGGACAGGGAAAGGGAGAAACAATTGACACCTCGGCTCCTCCCAGGTACCGACTTCATGGATTTCATCCACAGCAAGCCAGAGATCTCCAAGAATTCCACTTCCTACAATGATATCACAAAAGAAAACAAAAAACCCTCCACAAAACCAAGCAACACACACATAACTGAGACAACACACCACACAGCACCCAGAAATCCTGACCGTAGAGCACACAAGTTGAGATCTAGACCCCACGAAAGTACCCAACCTGAAACTAAAAATCCTGGTGTAATAATTAAACAGCTCCCACTTCAAAATGATACACAAGAGAGGACTGTCTATTACTTCTCAGAGCAAAATGATCAGAACTGAAGAAAGAAATCAAATTCCTACCGCACCAGTAGGAAAGAAAAACCTCGGGGGGATGCAACACTCTCTGGACAGATACTCTATAGAGACAGACCCCCAAATGACATTCTCATTCTAATTTACACAACTAGGGTGGAGGGGAGGGAGGATCCTTCCTGGGACTGCATTGCCTTGCATTTTCAAAACATCTTGTAGCTCAGAGCAGAGTTACAGAAGCAATTATTAAAATACATCAGGTTAGATTTATCATCCCCAGGCTTGGACCAGGCAACCTCAAGCAACCGATCAAGTCACCTGCAGTATCACAGCACTCATCAGTGGTATTGCCAGATGCTGAGAAGAGCTTATGATAGGGTTACCTGGGATTAACCCATTAGAGTCTTTAGGAAAATGAGATACACTAACCATCTCTCAATTGGATTAAACTGCTCTGGAGGTGTCTGTTTTTCAAACCCCCCCCAAAAAAGAGCAAGAACATCTACTTGCCCTGCCCCTCTTCAACATAATCAGAGCCATGATCTGAGAGACACTAAAAAATACTAAAATAGGTCTCAGAGAAGAGATACGTTTTATGTGGATCATACCCTGACCCTAGTCGCCAACACCCAAAGGTCAATCCCAAAATTATAAGAACCCACTGAAAACCTTGGGCACTTGCCCAGATGTGTGAATTTAATGGAAGAAGTCCCAGGCATTAGGATTAATTAAATGGACATAAATCAGGACTTGCTTATTCACTGCAGTTTCTCATGGCAGTCCCCGGTATTAAAACATTGAGGAATTCTAATCCCCAGAGATTACAGGCAAATAGTTAAAATTGAACCCAATCATCCACAAAGCACTAATGACTGAGGAAGTGGAAAGTGCATGGACACTCCCTAAGCCTTTGGGAAAAAAAAACCCAAACCTGAGAAAAAGTGCATGTACCACACAAATGGTTGTACTGCAGGGACTCCCAGGCCTAACATTCCCATACTATTTTCAGAATGTCAGGTAGGGGGGTTTTGTTTAGTTTTTAAATGAGAAATGGACACGCAATTATTTCAAGAATCTTTGATAAGGATAAGAATAGGAAAAGGGAGAGAGAAAGCCTTAGGAAAGCAGCAACACACTGTTTTTCTAGTAAATTAATCCACATAGCACAAGATAATTGTGAACAAAACCCAGTAACCGAAAAAGTTATTTCCCCATCTTCTACATACAAACCCATCTTTCTCCTAAGCATCAAAACATCTGAAAAAAATCTAGAGAATACTACAATCTCCTGAGCTAAGCAGGCACTTCACAATGCAAACTTCTCCTGACCCTTCAGAGATGTAGTACAAGTCTAATGAAGCAAGAATGGAAAAGAGAACTGACAAAAATCTTGAAAACTAAAGCAAAAAAGAGCAAGAATGACAATTAAGAGAACACACTCAGCATTCAGTTGCATTTCTATCAATAAAATTATCTTTAAGGTGCCCAGAGGTCCTGAAGACTTTTTTAGAATATGTAAGCGCTCCCTGACGATCAATGTTAGAGGCAAGAGAAAACAGAAGCACACACATCATTACAAGCTTTTGGGATTTATGAAAATCAAAATTAATGAGATCCTTGTAGCTTCTCTTGTTCTTTAAGCAAATAACCTACACTCGGATTTCTATTTAGCAAACACCCACTCATATTAAAATGACGGCTATCAGAGGAAGCTTTAGGACATGAAATTTTGCTACATTAGAAATTAAATTCTCATTCTTTTTCACCTGCTCTCTTACCCTCAACCCCATCAAACAAATCAAGAAGGATGACAAAGACTTCTACAGTGCATTAGAAAATCTATTTGCAAGTGGAAGAAACCCCAGAGTACCACTGCAACAATTTCCCAAAGCTAACTAAGGATACCTGCAGGAAATGTGAATAAAAGGTCAAAGATAAATACACCAACTTTAAGCTCCCCCACCCTCCTCTCCCTTGCCCTGCAATGCATGCATGCACATACACACATACACAGAGGTGCTCTCCCTTTTGTTTGCATTTTCACTTTATTTTGTGTTCCGATACATGACATAAAAGCCATATGCTAAAAATAGCATTTAATGGAATCTAAACTTTGTCTAAAAACCTATCCTTTCTTAATTCTAACGAACAGATTTTTTTGTATCTATCCTATGTATAGGCACTTAGAATTTGAGATTTGAAGCATGTAACAAATGCAAAAAAAACACCTTCCAAACTTCTTTGCTATATGACATTCAACCAAACCAAGCCACATACCACCAAGCTTCACCAGGTAAACAGGCAAAAAGGCATTACATAAAAATGGAATTAACTCTTATTTTACACACTTGTATTTAATGGCATGTTGGTTGGCGTAATCTGTAACATATTACATAACTTAACAATTTAGGAACATATGAATCACGAGTGCTTCATTTTATTACAGGGGAACATCACAGACCCTCCTACTTCCAAGAAGATCCAAGTGTGACATTAAACTAGCCAACAAAAGTTGCACTAAATTTCTTCAGAAACATAGTAAAGATTCATTTCAGTCTGAGACATTGGGCTGATACGGACACAACAAACAGCAATATCTGAAAGAAGTGCAGCTGTTAATTTGCAGATCTTGGGTCTATTACCCTCAAAACACCACAGAGATCCTACTCCGAGAGCAAGCTGGTAAATCTGATACACAGCATTACTCAAAGCGATAGTAATAACCACCTCTTCAGCATAGTTTTTCCTACACCAGTTGTTAATCAGAAACATACAGGATCTTTTCCCCAGATCTGTTCCACTGATTAATGTATTAAAACAAGAAGCAAACGAAGTATCAATGTTACCATATTCCTGCTCCAGTTCTAATGTACTTACTGGGTGCAGGAGATGCATCCAATTTAAAAAAAAAAATAACCACACATTAAATACAATCCATATTCTCAGGAAAATGCATATGGATTTCTAGTTAAAGTTCTTAATAATTAGCACAGTAAGATTACCAGCAAGTGCATCACTACTCTGCATACGTTATAGACGCGTCTTTGACTGCCTTTTTCTTCTGCTTATCTATTGGAATATTATACTTCTGCGCTATGTAAATGAACATTTTTAATTATGCAAAGCGAAGGAGAAAGGTTTACATTATTATAATTGAGGTAAATTCTTTCGCTTTAAGCTCAAACACTGAGAATATAGCTGAGCAGCTGTTAAGAATTTCAAAGTCTTAAACTCCCGTTTTACAAATTTTAAGAGCTACATGTGAACAATTTGAAGCCTTTTGATGTTAATAAAATAACTGTAATATATTCAGTTTTCATGGTTAAAATTAAAGTCTGAAAGCTTAATGCAAATCCAAGGTGAGAAGCAAATTCAGAAAGAAGTTCCTCATTTGCTACAATTTTTCAACTCTTATAGTTGAGAGAAGAGTCTCGCTAGCAGTTTATAATTGCAAATGAATGAATGAACAAATGGCTAAGGAAGCTAAAAGTAAAAACCATCTCAGGAAAAGAGCATATTAAGCAACCTGTTCATAGAAAGAGATCTCCTTCAGTTAAAGGCAAACCCAACGTTCATAGTTACAAGCACAACAGTGAGTATCTCATTAAAAGGTGAGTCTGACACATGCAAAATTGCAGCGACTTTGAAGTGATAGCTGTCTTACATCTTCGCTTATCTAGGCTGAGACCCTCAACAAATGCACTGGTGCTATGAGCAGCAAAGCAGGGTGCCAAAGAATGGTATACTTTTATGAACAAAACTTCATTTGCATCTCCATACTAAACAAATCATCACCAGCTCTGCTTTCTACTGGGGTACAGAAGTACAAAATAACCCCAGGGAGCTTAAATACTCCCATGTGCTCTACCTGCTGCAAAGCTGCCATTCCTCAGCTCTGAAACACTCCCTTTAGCAGGATCCTTATCCCCACAGAAGAGGTAACCTAGTTTCTTCCAACGTTCAGATACATGACAGAGCACAGACTGTTTTCTTGCATTTTATTACAACCCGGGAACCTTTCTTCTCTCGATCAGCCTCATCATGTGTACCTGGCCACAAAGCTACAGCTAGCTGCTTCACAAGACAATGACCACACAATTCGCAAGCAAATGCATCTGTTTGGTTAGTTTACGATTTCTGAGACGCACTGGTAGGTGCCCTCCAGAATTTCAGACGTTCTCTGCCACATACTGGAGAGATTGCCTTGCTCCTGTGCCATCTCAGTGCTTACAGCCTTTGGCAATGGAGGATATTTAACCCTTTTTGGATTAAGATTTCTGATGCAAAGTCCTTGTCTCTTGACCATGCCTCTCGGTGCTGTTCAAGGGAAACTCCATGGACTCTCAAGACCTAAGACCTTCCATTCCTCAAGCAGAGAAAGCGACAGCACTCCCAAATGCTTATTCAAATTGCTTACAGCCATTCAGATGCTGATGGTTTAAATAAATAAAATGAATAAATGTGGGTAGCATCTTTTGGCTAGAGGTCTGATCAGACTAACTTGCCTTGCCCATCCTGTATCCTGGAACATCCTGGAATAACAGCTGAGCAGGATGCACAGGCTCACAGCTGTGTTAGAAGCATCACAGTATCACCTCTGAGAGGCTGGGGGATTATTTTGGGGAAAAAAAAAAAAAAAAATATTATGGAGTCACACTAGCCACTCCAAAATCACAACTTAAATTTGCCTTCCACTCTAGGCCCAGTTCTAATGCTTCTCTCAGGGTGGAGATGGATGAAATTCCTTAGCTAATTACAAGCATACATTCTTGTAAATGTTTAGCTGTGTTGTTAATATTAAATTACTTGGACTCCGAATATAAGCGGACTCGAGGTTTTTTTAGCACTGCTTATGTATGCTTTCTTTGGGTAATCCAACACCGGACAGATTTTTTTTCCCCCCCCCCCAAGGTTAAATCAGTGTTACAGTACCCAGCCCTAACTTCAGCCTGAACCAGTATTTTACAGGGTTTTTCACTCGGCATAGGCTACACGATATCCCATACTACATCATCTGAAAGCTCTGCCTCCCCGGCTTATCCCCCCTCCAGAAAAAAATTCACACCACTGAAGGCATTAAAATGCATTAAGTTGGGTGACTGCAAAATGTCATGATTCCTTACTGACTCCACAGTTTCAGTGTGAGTTTTAATAGAGGTAATATTTCTTCATTGCTAGCCAGTGCAAGATTTGTTACCTACACAGTGAGTCAACTATGACATCTTTTACAAGTGACATGTTAAACTAATTAACATTAACCTAGCAGAAGAATCAAGCATAATTTAAAGACCATTTCAGTTAAAGATACAGAGAGCTACTACACTGATAATTTCCCCTAACAAAAGACTTTGACCTTCGAAGTAAGAGATTTCATTTTAAAATCAATATTAACTGATGCAGAATTCTTATGCTGATTTTTTTTTTAAATAAAATTTCTACTTATTTCAATTTCAACATAAAATAGTAAGGCATATGCAGCTAGTGGAGGAATTGTAAATCTAAAAATAGGAGAACCAAGACAAGGCAAGGACTATACAAAAATTAGAAGACAAATTAAATATTCTCTTATGTTTAATGAATTGTTTGCTCCCCTTCCCACTTAGGAAAACAAAAATAAGACAGCTGCATACAGATTTTGCCAGCTCTGCTATACACTAAGTATGGCCCTACACTCAAAAGGAGGCATCAACTGTCCATGGCAACATTCCTCAGTCTCTGTTTCTCATCCTTGAGCATCAAGACGAGGACCAAGTCAACATTTACTAAAAACACAAACAACAACATTAGCTGTTCAGCAGATATGCCAATGTTCTTCCAAAGAGTGCCCCTGGTTCTCTCTATAGACACACCGGACACGCCAAGTGGCTGCATCTCCCTCAAAAGCTATCTGCTATCACATATCACATATCTTGCTGGCAAGTGGTTATCACACTCCATTCAATCCCTGCCTCTCCACAGAGCTTCCCTTCTTGTTTTTCATAGGAGAAATTGATCTCACCTAAGCAGAACCCTGTTTCGCTTACTGTGTTGTGTGATGATGGCAGTATATGATCCATAACAAGTTTTTTTCCAAGAAGTTAATCCAGGCGCTGACCTGAAATAACAGGGTCTACTTCATAGCTCTCTACAGCCTGGAAGCATTCAGAATACAAAAATAAGAAAAAAAAAAAAAAAAAAAAAAAAAGCACTGAATTGTGGGATGCCTGGTACTCCGGGGGAGAGGGTTTGAATAGAACAGCTGTCCAGAGGCCAGGCAAAAACACACTCCCCTCTGAGAATAAGGGGCTTTTTGTGAAGAAGGAATGGGAATTCAGAAGAAGAATTTCTGGAATTGGGTAGATACAATAGAAAGTTAAAGAGAGAGGACCTCAATTAAGAAGAAGGGGGGGGGGAGGACACTGCAAAAGAGAACGGAGCCACCACCAGACCTGCAGAAAGCAAAAAACTCAAAGAGTTGCTGGATAAAAATAGATAAACAGGACTATGGAAAGAGGAGGAATTCACAACAGCCTTGGTCCCATAGCCTGCGCCATGGCAGGGACTCCCTTCAGCTCTCCCTTCTGCTGCCATTCAAGAAGGCAGGAAATGGGAGGTTGGCTGTTTCTCTAGTGAAAGAGAGCAGCAAACCCAGCATTCGCTGCAGAAGAATCTATTTTAGAGGAAAACCGAGGCCACAGCTCAGTTTACATCGTCCATTGCTGCAGACCTGTGTTGGACACACTCTGTATTCTATCATCTGCGAGATATTAAACCACAGCTTTTGTCAAAACATAACCCTCACTTGCCTCCTACATGCATCTTTCTCGCCTCAAGAAGAGAAGAAAAAAAAAAGAGAAAGGTAATGCTCAGACAGTGAATACCTCTCTTTCCGAGCTGTACAACAAGCAGGTCTCACGCTAGCAAAAGGTGTTATTAGCATAGAACACCAAAAAAAAAAAATCCTGTGTTGCAATGCTCTTGAGTGGGCATCCTTGTTTAAGGGTTATTTAATGCTTATCAACATAAGATGCAGGACAGCACCCAGGTGGAAGGTACTTCACTTCTTAACCCATTTCACACCACAGGAGCACGGCAGCTGCCTACACCACAGGGAGGAAGCATAGCACCCTGCACAGGTGGCTTTCACGCCCCTGTATCTACGTGGGAGCTACCATAAAACCAACAATTTTCAGACGTTTACCTCAATGTGATGTACCCCATCATGTACTTACACAAGTTTTTTATATGTTGTGATGGAAATTACAAAGCAGTAATGCAGAAGCTGTAGTTATACAGACGCAAGCCTGCACCTTTGGTTGCTGTGATTAAAAACAGTTTTCAGTTAGACTTCTTCATATTTCTCAATCAAAACAAATAAATGGAAGTGACAGGTATTGGAGCTTATGAACTTCTTTAAATCTGAGCTGTGAGGTGATTAAGCACACAGCGCTCAAACACCTGAAACGGGACAGTTTTGGGGTCATGGAGGGTTACCCAGCACTCACTGCTTTAGAAAGCAAATTTTTTTCCCCACGCTGCATTAACAGCAGGACTAAGAATGGAGCATTCCAGACAGAAAGTGGATGCTATCCTACAAAATAAACTGAGGCCCTGAGTTTGATGTTATTTAAGCAGGTATTTTCCATACTTCACTGGAACAAGGCTGGCACGCAGTCAGTGCCCCCCAAAACTCTGGGCAGCAGAAATGAAGGTTGTTACCCCATGTGTAACTGCTACTTAAAGACTTGACTCAGCAAGGATGCTGTGAGATCAATCCCAGCTTCTCCTGCCAACCACCCTGGTGCCACTAGCACTTTTCACGATGCTCTCCAATCTTCCAAAACGGGCACTGGACTGTACAGCAGAGAATTAGTTTCACTGCACCTGCACCGCCCCGATAATTTACAATAATTTCTCAGGATTAACCTTTTGAGAAGGCATAATTTTTTTTTTCTACATTTAAAGCACTTTATAAAGGAGCAAAGGTTCATTTGTATTAAGCAAATGCTGCATCAGCAGTTTGACAGTAACACAAATTCTGATGCCGAGAATAACTACTGCTCTGGTGGCCTTAATCTCTACTGCAATAAAATCACGCTTGGCATTTCAGCATGGCGAGATACAATTCATAACTAGCCATCATTCTTATTTAGCTTTAGAAATGTCAAACAGCTTCATTAACAGGAGATACTCGTGGGTTCACACATTTATAAACACATCAACAAAAAAAATAAGTTCTACAGCCTGCTGTTCACATGCAACTTTTATTCTTTCTCAAAAAGCAGCCCCCAGAAGCCTACAGCAAATCTTCCCCAGTTCTCAGCCATTCACACAACCTACGTTTATATTTACAGTGCATTTTCTTCGCTCTAAGTACGCAGGTATTTTTAGCCATGCCATGATGCATGTTTAAAAACTGATTAAAATAAATACACCTAGAGTGTTTCCATTTGAAGACTACACAGCCCACATGCTCTTCCGCTGGACCGAACCACACCTCTTACGGTGCCAAAAGATTTTTTTTTTTTTACAAAACAGACACATCCAAAAATCACCCCACCAGAAGCTACCCTGATAGTGGCTAAGAGCCCAAAGCAACAACTAATAACTATGGAAGACAGTCATCTTCCTTGCAATCCAGAGGGGAAACCCTTCCACACAGAAAACACAAGCCCTGGGTACACCACTGCGCTGCATTTTGACTCCATTTCAGGCGATACCTGTGTAACAGAGATGCAAGAAGCAGGAGTGCTTGGTAGATGACTGTGTGCTTCATTAAACTGACTCTGGTTCTCACTTCTTCAAATCTACTGGGAAACAATTTGACATCTAAAAAGCAACTTGATGTTTTCAGTTTAACTTGCCAGCAACAAATATTTGTTATAATTTCAATAGCATTGAACCATCTTAACAGTATCTAGGCTCACACACCAGAATATGCCTAATTACCAATAATGGTAGGTTTACCAGCCTTCAAACTTCCTGCTGTCTCTATTCAAACCAAAATTCCTTTCAGTCCTTTTCCTTTTGAATTACTACCTAGTTGTTCCCTTCTCAGGGGTATGCAAAATACCCCAATACACATCAGATTGTTAGAATCACATTTACAATCAGCCGAACATCAGAAATACAATCTCTGGACAGAGTACACATTCATCTATTGGCTATGACTAATGCCAGACACTTTGTATCCCATTCGCCAATTTAGAGAAGTGCTTTTTATTCAAAAGAAAATCCACACCTCAGTATTGGCCTTCATAAGAATGAACATAACCATATATTTAAATATTTTGCTAAAGTTAGGGTCTTGATACTTATCCTCACTGCACGGACAAACCCACTAGCATGCAGCAAGGCGATGGGAGTCAGAAATCAACACGTAGAGGTTTTCTCTTCTCATTGGAAGGGGGATGGGGAAGGGTAGGGTTCATTTTGTTTGACCTTTTGAGTTCAAAGGGAAGAAAAAGAGAGCAAAGTAGAAGACTGAAAGAGACTGTCTAGGAGTTTTGTTGGAAGAATCCTCTGATTTTAAGAAAAGTTTTCTCATAAACTGTTGCCATCTATTTACCTTTCCGTTCCTGAACTACAGCAAATTAAACGACGATTCAAAAAAAACCCACCACGCTGTTAACTGAAAATCATAGACAAAAATGCTGCTAAACAAAAAAAAAGTTCCTCACTGACAAAGTGAAAATGAAGGTAGAAACCTACACACAGTGTTCATTCCTCAGAAAAAAACTCAAGACACCAGATTCATCACTGTTGCCCAGCAGAAAAATTTCTGTCTAAGCAAAGAGAAGGAAAAAAGGACAATGAAAGAAATAGTGCTTCTCTATAACCTTATGTCATGTTTTCCAATACTTATAAAAATAAATAAAAAGTAATCGCCCTTCATAGGCTCTTACCTTGATTACATTAAGATTATTTAAATCAAGGAACTTAAAAACAGCGTTAAACATCATTTGCATCAATCTAAAAAAAAAAGCAAGTTTTCTTTGTATTTGTGCTTAGTTATTTTCCTTTAAAAACAAGTCATTCTCCTATATTAGTGACCTTCAAGATATTTTCATTTGAAATTAATTATCCTCATAATAACTCCAGCACCGTGCTAGAAATTCTATTTATATTCAGTGAATGTGATTGACTCTGTGGGTGACCATGCCCCACAGCGTTTAGAATTACTAGATCTTCACCTACTACACCCGCTGCTGTCTTACACCAGAAGATTAAAAACAAGCTCTCCTGCCTTCTCTTCCAATTTGCTCTTAATTTTGAATGGAATAGCTACTACACTGAAGAAAGTGGAAAGAAAATATTCACTCTGTATGAGCAGACTGTCTTTGTCAAATGCTCACACCTCAGGCATCAATCCAGCAGCCTCCCAGAACTCAGCGAGGTGATTTTCTCTAAAAAGTTCAACAATAAATATACAATTATTTTCTTCACTTACTGTAATTTCTTCAAGCCTAAATAGCCTCATGACTCTCCAGTCAGTTTGAAACTCCATGTTATTTCAATATTGAACTAGTACTTTTTTTTTTTTTCAAAATAAAATATTTTCATCAACTCAGTCTTTCAGAAAGTGGTCTTTGTAAATAACAGGTTTCATTTATCTCTCTAAATAAAAGTGTAAGTATATATTTGTATGGACAGGGAGATAAAAGCTGTAAATCAACTGTTGGGATTTTATTAGTTCATTTGGATTTTGAACAGTAACAGGAAAAAGTGAAGCCCACCCAACCACTCTGTACAAAAAACACCCAAACCTGGGAACCAAATTACCAACAATTCAACTTGGTTACCGCCTCACAAAAAAAAAAAAAAAAAAAAAAA